>CM035106.1:25250810-25760839 GCA_020205505.1 Panax japonicus | reverse complement strand
GCATCCACTTCATACACCCCGACTGTCCTTGGCTGAGTCGTTCTTGCTGTTGGCCACTGATAATTATTAGCTGCCATGGTTTCAAGCAACTGATACCCCTCATCACAATTCTTGGCCATAATAGCTCCTCCTACTGCAGCATCTATACTCGATCTCACTGTGCTGAATAAACAGTTATAAAAAGTTTGCACCTGAAGCCATTTAGGAATCCCATGGTGTGGACATTTTCGCAATGAATCTTTGAATCTCTCCCAAGCTTCATATAGTGATTCTGAATCGTGCTGAACGAAAGAGAAGATATCGTTCCGCAACTTTGCTGTTTTTGCAGGCGGGAAAAACTTTGCAAGAAATTTCTGGGCTAGATCATTCCATGTAGTAATCGAGCCTGGTGGTAGTGAATGGAGGCAACTCTTAGCCTTATCTCTGAGAGTAAATGGAAATAGCCTTAGCCTTATTGCATCCTATGACACATTATTGTACTTGAAAGTATCGCAAATTTCTATAAAGCTGACTATGTGATCGTTCGGATCATCGTTTGGTAACCCTCCAAACTGACATGAATTTTGAATCATCTGTATTGTCCCCGGTTTTATCTCAAAACTTGTAGCAGTAATGGCAGTCCTCGTAATACTCGACTGAATTTCAATAATCCGCGGTGTAGCATAATCCCGTAGTGCTTTTTGTTCTTCTTCAGCCATAGTATCTTTCTTATCAAGTGCTTCTTTGGTTTCTTTAACTCACTTACGCAACCGCTGAAATTTTTTCTCGATGTCGTCCTCGTGAGGCAATAAATCTGGCTTCTTCGATCGCGTTTGCATACACTAGTCAAGAACACCTGAATAGAACAGAACAGAAAAAGTTTAAATTAAGATTAACGCTATAAAAATCAATAATGACAAAATATTAAACTAATCTCCCCGGCAACGGCGCCAAAAACTTGTTGCCTAATTTTTTTAATAGCACTTTACCACGCAAGTATACGCGTTCAATTGTAATATTCAGCAAGCAAGGATATCGTTCCCACGAGGAAATAGACTAATATTTATCAATTACTAATTCTAATGCAATTAATCCTATTTTAAACTACGAAAATTTTGTTTGTGATTTGAAAATTTAAACTTAACAAAACTAATGATTAAAAATCAAAATTTCACAAGAATAACTGCAGATTTAACAGGTTAAGATTACAACTTCCTTGGTATTTCATTTAAACTAACTTACTTCCCATTAAAATAAATCAATTAATATGAATCATTATCCAATAATGCTTTATGAATATTCACACACTTCTTCCAAAGACACGTGAACAAATCCTCCTAAATCCAATCTTTAAGATGCGGAATTACAAGAAACACCCCAGTTAATCAACTCACTATATTCCTATGTGAATCAAGTTAATTAGGGTTTACGCACAAATTCTTTCAATTGATACAAAAGATACATATGTATATTCCTATCCTACACGCTAATCATATTAACCCTATTCAGATTATATGAACAGATGTTATCATATCCAGATCTCAATCTATACTCCATCTTCCAATTTTATATAGATTATCACAGTAATTGTTGGCCAAACAATTAATCAATAAACATAAGATATAATAAACAATTCAATAAAAACCAACTTTCATTCAATGGGAAACTTGCAATTTAAACTACATACCAAGTTCCGTTGCAATCTTAATTAAAATATAGTTCATGATAATAATAAAGAAAAACATCATCCAAATTAATAATCCAAACATCCCAGATAGTTACAAAAAATAAAACTAGAGAAGAGAAGAAGAAACTCTGAATTTGCTCCAATACTCTCTCTTAGATCTATAGCCTTTGCAATTCTCCTTCGTGTTTTTCTTCCTTGTTCTCTCTGCAAATCTCTTGAAAAATAAGTTGATCCATCTTTTCTAAAGTCTTCTCCTATTTGTATTGGTCTCAGCCCTCATTCAGACTCCTATTTGGCTTTAAAAACCCACTTAGCAGTAGAAAAACGCTTCTTTTTTCGCACTGAAGCGCCTAGGCGCTCAACATAGGCCATTTCCAAGCGCCTAGGCGCTTGACCAGGATCTCGTAATTACAAAAATGCCGCTCAGCTTTAATTTTCATTATTTTTGACCTTTTTCTTCTCCGAAATGACCAATTTGTCCCTCCAGCTCCAACCTAGAACAAATAAACACAAAACACATAAAAAGATACTAAAAACAATAAAAGATAACAATAATTAAGTTTAATAATATCGGATTCATAGGTATAAAACCTACTCATCAAATACATTACACACTATTCCCCAAGGTCGAGTAACCTTAACTTTTACACAATTCATAAACTATCTAAAATACAAAACATTTATCAAAATACTCTATTACAAACTAGCCGCACTTTATATCCCAAGCTGAACTTGACATTATCTTTTCCCTGTATCCGAACACGTTCGCCTTATCTGCAATGTTTTATCATGATATAGCAAGGGTGAGCATGAAAGTTGCCCAGCAAGTTTAAATACAACAATATAACGATATATCATGATTGAAGAGTATGAATAATAAGCTGGCTATAATTCATCAATATAATTGAGAACTAGCACGAACAAACTTTTGACTGAACAAGTTTTAAACATGAACAAACATTTCTGAACCAACTGGTAATGAAGGTGATCAACCTTTCATACCTGACTTATACATGCAAGATGTACAGAGTACAATTTTCGTGGCAATCAACAATGATTAACCATAAGCTTGAATAAAACACTCTTATTAAAGTTAAGTACAAAGAAACTTGCCTGAACCGTTGATTACCGCAACACAATTTATAACGCTTTACCCGAAGACCTAATATTAGTAATATAGATCTCCAATATTAGAATAATATCATCACAGTATAATACTGTTATATATATATATATACATAGAATAACCTAAACACATAGCACATAACCCTATTAGTCTATAACACACATAAAACTTAGTATCGGGTCAAACTATTTCAGTCTGACTTGAAACCGACACAATTCTATCATCCCGACGGTCTAGTCGGACTTTTATCGAGTTTAAGTTCAATTAAACTCTGACTTAACAGTTAAGAATTAACTTAGATAATTCTCTAAGCAGTCAAAATGATTTTCATTGACTTATAATCAATTTTAGATAATTAATATCATTTATCGCGTATTTTTAATCATTAATAACGTATTTAAATGAATTAAATACCACATAATTCCTTAATCATTAATATTCATTTAATATAAAATATTAATGAAAATCATAACATAATATTATAATATAATTATAATATATCAAAGTATTTTTAATACCTTAAAATCATATTTATATGATTTTTAAACACTTAAATCCATTATTCGATAACTGGTATTAATATTAGAATATTAATATTTTCATGACTAAATATCAAAAGTTATATTTTATAACTTAAAATATTTTTATAACACTTAAATCATTTTTATATGATTTTTAAATCATTTATTCTATTTTTCCATAATTTATTTAATATATCTATTAAATAAACTAATTATCATTAATATTGATTAATTAATGAAAATCATCACAAAATATCAAAAGTCATCAAAAATAACTAAAGATATTTTTTAAATATCATAAAATAATTTTTTCATGATTTTTCATGAATTAAAATTATTTTTAAATAATTTATTTATATTATAATTAAATTAATAAATACTTTTTAATATACCCAAAATAATTAAAAACTATTTTTCAGATTTTAAAATAATTTTTCAGAATTTTTTATGTATTTTTAATAATTAAAACCATTTTTTTCTATTTTTAATCATTTTTTCGGAAAATCAGAAAATAAAATAAATATAAATTGTCGCTAAAGGGGCCCTATAGCGACAAAACCGTCGCTATAGGTGTTCTTGGTGTTCTTGAGCCTTTTCCAGAAATTCATCTGCAGTTTCAAGGTACCACGTTTGACCAACAATTAATCTTAGATCGAAATGTTTTCTAGGAGGTCTAGTGTTTAATATTATAGTACTTATGTAATACTATACAAATTAACAAGTTTCATGCCAATCCTGCATCATAACAGCAAGATCAAAGCTTCCGAAAAGTCGAACAATACTATCCTTCATTTCTGGGTTTTTCAGAAAATGAAGAACAGTTGATGGTGCTAGGTTGAGCTTCTTATATGTTATAATCTGGACTTTCTAATTATGTTATAAAGGTTCGATCATGTAGAGGACATGTCACGATCCATTTTTATACAATAAGATTATCTAAACAATAAAACAAACGTCAGATTAAGCACGGTCAAACTATGTCAGAAGATAAGTTCATCCAGTTTTCTGGGTTTTCCAGAAACCATAAGTCAATGCCGAGTGGCCTGGTTTGACCACCCCTTACTTCGATTCGGTTTGCGATATAAGGAATATTAAAGCATGTATCTATAGTACACATAACGTATTACAACCTGATAACAACAAAATCAACAATAAACATCAAAACTGACAGATCAAGGCATAAGAAAATGTTGTCAGACCCGGTTACATGATTTCTGGGTTACCCAGAAATCAGTCGGTCAAGCTCGGTCAACAGACTTTGACCTTTAATAACTTACGATCTAGAACTGTTATGGATGTGATCCCAACTCCAGATGAAAGACCACATGACATACTAGCAATACAAACAGTTAAAACACAAAAAAAACTAACAGACACCGATCTACGGTGTCTGACATTTGACTGTCAGACAAGAATTTTCCAGATTTCCAGATTTAAGAAATCTTCAATTTCGAGCATCAAAATGATATGGATCTAGGTTTTTACAACTCAGATCATCAAATGACACCCTCTAACACATATCAAAACAACAAATCCTAACATCTAACACCAGATCATGAAATTTCTAGAATTAGGGTTCTTATACCTTTGAGCTATGATTCAATGAATCTGATCCTTGGATTCTGTTCTTGGTGATATAGAAGTTGATTAGGGGACTGATCTACTAGCCAATTTCGGAGGTTGAGAGAGAAGTAAGAGTTGGTGAGAGCAAGTTGGCAAATAAGCAAAAATGTGAATATTTTCTCTCTCCCAATCTTTATATATTGTGATATAAAGTTGTTAGATCTAATGTGCTGTCAATAAGAGGCTGTTTTGCTGAGATTTTTAAGTCATGCAAGTCAAAATAGTTGGTAAGCAACTAAAGTAAAGCCAATTTTACAAGTTAGCTTAATTAAAGAAATGAAAAAGGGCATTTTAGTCTTTTCCTTTTATTTCTAGATTTTTTGTTTGTTTCAAACCCTTAGGGTTTAGGGTTTGTTAGGGTTTAGGGTTTAACCCTTTAAGACTTATCAACTTGGATTTTAATGATTTTCTAATTAGAATTTAAAATAGAAAATCATGATTTCTAAATTATAATTAGGGCTTCCTAATTATATCTTAATTTCCTAATCATAAATCAATCTTACTAATTAGGATTAATTTATCCTAATTAAAATTGCTAATTTAGCACTTAGGGTCAAATTTGTACATTATGTTTCAAAACCACGTTTTAGTGTTTTAAATAGAAAAATAATATTTCAATTTTTGAAATTAGATTTCCTAATTAGATTAAGGTTTCTAATAACTTGACAATTATGATTTATATTTCGTAATTAACATTGCTAATATAGAAATTAAATCCACCACTATACAATTAGGGTTCAAAAATTAGAAATTAGGGTTTATAACCACTAATTATGGTTTCTAATAGGAAAATAAATTTTCTAATTTAGAAATTAAATATTCGTAATTAGATTAGGATTTTCTAATTACTTAATCTTGAAAATTAGAATTAATATATCCTAATTAACATTAAAAGTATTAAATTAACACTTTCGTTTTTCCTAATTATAAAATTAGAGTTTCAAATCCCGAAATTAGGGTTTGCTAATAATTAAGCTTTGCCTTAATTAGTAGTATAATTAATACCACATGAGCATTATAATTATCCTTTCTATTCTCAGATTAGGGCTTCAATTTATCAAAATCTAAAATTAGGGTTTTCAGATCTGGTATTAGGGTTTTCTAATAATTAATTAGGGTTTCTTATAATTCATTAGGGTTTTTCCTAATAAATTAAAATTAATGACGTTTAACCTTATACATATCATTGCATTTCCAATTTAGGGTTTTTAATATCCGAATTAGGGTTTTAAATCCCCGGAACCAAAATTAGGGTTTCAGAACCGGTTTCTAAGATTTCTTATCAGACGTTAGGGTTTTCTAACTGAACGTTGGCGTTCTTAATATACGATTAGGGTTTGACACATATATAATTAATATGGTCAACCCATGACCCTTATCCACATTATGTACACATACATAACAATTTTCACAGAACTTAATCACATAAATCCTTAATCCTGAATAATTCACTTAAATCCTTCATAGAATTTTGAAATCCTCTAAATTCCATCCCAATAATATCAAACGCATACACTTATTTTCTGTCTAGGTCTATTATTTGACCTTAAATCAATCATTTAAGATTTTAATAAATTGTCTAATTTCCCGGGTTGTCACATTTTGCCTATAAATGTTGTTGTGCATTTGAACGTAAAGGTTGTTTATTCATAATAACACATTCTAGAAAATTACCGGTTTTAATATGTTTTAATATGCTAATTTGTCAAATGGCTTTTGAATTTGACAATTTGTATATCATTACCGGTTGCTAGCACAATAAAGAACTGGTTAGGGAGTGATTCCTCCGCTGGGCATTTTGTTTCTGTGGCATTTTAAATCTCTCTCTGTGTTCCATCTTTATTCCATCTTATTTGATCTTAATTGCAGTGAACAGGTGGTTGTACCAGCTGAGGTACCTGCTCAAGCTCTAGGAGAAAGCATGGACATCATGACAGCCCTATAGCTTGTGCTTAAAAAATCACTTACCCATCTTGCTCGAGATCTTCATGAAAGTGCAAAGGTGATTGAGAAGCATTCTGCCCAGTTATGTGTATTAGCAGAGGACTGCAACCTGCCGGACTATGTCAAGTTGGTCAAATCACTTTGTGCTGACCACAATGTAAGCTTGATTACAGTCCCCAGTGCGAACACTCTTGGTGAATGGGCTGGTGTAAGTTTTAACTCTATTCTTTCCCAATTTGCTTATCTATATCTTACAATGTTGAATGGACAAGACCATTCAGTGAGTTCCATTTGTATCCTTGTTATTTTGGCACCGAAGGATGAATTGTAATAACCCAAGATTTTCTATATAAATAAATCAGAAATTTTGCGTATAATTTTATTTATTTATTTATTTATTTTAAAGGTGAGAATACGTGCAAAGTAAAACTTATGTATTTATGTGATAAATAAAAATTTATTTATTACATGAATAATTTCAAATAATTTTCTTAGAATTATTGACCATTATAAATTATATTTTAATATACTTAATTTTGTAGTAAAAATATTTTTATTATTTATTTCTATGAAAATATGATTATTATTTATTTAAATAATATATGAAATGATTATAGAATTATTATAATAATTATTTTGTTATAGGAATTTATTTCAGATTAATTAAGTTAATTATTATAACTTAATTAATAATGGTATGTATATGAAATATAAATCAGATGTGAAATCCAAACCTTAATTCTGTATTTTGAGCAATGAATGAGAATAATAATATTATATTAAGTATATTTCAGTGCTATAAATATATATGTGAAGTGTGTAAGGTTAATGTGTGAGACAGTTTTAATGTAACATGACAAAACCCTAATATTACTGATAAACCCTAGTTTTGAAGTCAAATGAGACTTTAAAATATGTCTAGCAATTATGTTATGTGATTAATGATATTTATTATAAATATTAATGCTAATTAGGAAAACCCTAATTATAAGAAACCCTAATTGTAAATTAGAAACCTTAATTTTTAAATTAGTAACCCTAATTGCTAAATTGGTAACCCTAATTGTTAATTGTAAGCTCTAATACTAATTTTTGGATCTTAAACCCTAAATGTTCAAGTATAATGTAATTAGAAAACTAATTGTAATTAGGAAACTCTAAATTACATTTTTAGTAAACTAATTTCTATTTCATTTTTAAACCCTAAATTGAAATCCCACAAAAATCTTTGTGCCAAAACCTTGCCTTAAAATTAAAGACCAAATGTCATAATTGCCTTTCTTGTATATTTTATTACCTAACTTGTAGATCTATCCATATATTGAGTTGGTGGCCAACTCTATCTACTCCATGTGCCTTAAAAATTCCAGCAACCAACCATATACATCTCAGCCAAATGCATTGCATCAATGTATATATATATTAAGAGAGAGAAAATTTATTTATAAGCCTCTTTTGTGACCAAATACTCAACCAAGCAATTCTCTCTCCTAAGCTTTGAAATTATTTAGCATATCAATCCATTCTTAAGTCCCTAGTTCATCCACTAACAGATCAGAAGCCCAAATTCAAGATCAAAGTGAGGTATAAAACTAACCCTAGAATTCTGATCTTGATTGATATGTTAAATGTTGTGTTTAAGTGTTAAAACATGTTGTTTGTAGTGTATATTGATGATCTAGGTTGATAGATGTTAGATCCATAACATCTATAGGATCGGATTTGATGATTTTCAAAATCTGGAGAAATATTTTTTTTGTCTGATAAGGAATGTCAAACCTCATATCTTAGTGATCGTTAATGATTTTTGTGTTTTGAAAGTTTGTAGTTGTTGTCTGTTATGAGATCTTTGATTTGGAATTGGAATCATGTGTAGATCATGTTTATATTTCAAGTTATTGATGGTCAAAGACCGGTGACCGAGCATGACTGGACAATTCTGGGTAACCCAGAAACTGCCCAGATCGTGTCTGACAAGATTTTATGGCTCCTGATCTGTCATGTTTTTGTTGTGTTGTTCTTGTTGTTGTAATAGGATTGTAGTATGTTACATGAACTTCAAAATTATGCCTTTAGATCACTAAATAATCAAGTGGGTTGAACACAGTTGATGGTCAAACTAGCTGGAATGATCACGTTAACGTTTTCTGGAAATTCCAGAAAATCAAAACACTGTCTCTGATAGGGTTTGACCGGACAATAGCTGCTTGATGTGTTGTTTTTATATGTGTTTTGTGACGCCCCCAAAATAGGTATACAACACCCTATTCTGAGTCGTCAAAATACATGGTACAGAAACAACTACAACTTTATTAATACAACATAAAAACTGTGAGTTTAAATACAAATATTGTCATCTAGACAATATCCACACTCAAATAAGTCCTCATTACAATTATTAATACATTATTTTACAGAATAGTGAGGACTACTTGAACAACTTCTAGAATCATCATTCCCCACCCCGACTAGTACTCGCTACATTCTCGCCTCCTGAGAAGAAAAATAGAACAACAAGGAAAAGGGTGAGCTCAACTAGCCCAGTAAAGAATATTATGACTAAGATAATATACAACAAATTATCGTTAGTCTTCAACAGGGAAAAATCTGTGAGAATACACTAAACAACAAGTTTTAGATTAATATTCGCAGCGGAAAATAATAATTCATAGAAGAGTTACGTAGAGGATGAAATCTTCTAATATCTATGAATTTAACAGTCCATCATCATTATTTTATCCCTGTAACATCAATCAATATATATCTGAAATCAAATATTCATCTTTGCACTACAGGCCAAAGATATTCATCAGAAATCATTCATCTTTGCACTACAGGCCAAAGATATTCAATTATATCATCATTTAGGACTGAGGATGATGAAAAATATTTTAAAGAAAACGAATCCAGTGAAACAAAAGAACAAATATTAAGGATTCGTACTTTAAACAATCCAAGTTCAAAAATACTTCATAAATAACCAGAGTGGAGTAAAATTCAAGAATGATCAAAACATGGATATAATCAAAGCTAGTATCCATAATAGATATTTTGGACGAAAAACGAAAATTTAATTTTTCTGTGAATAGTGTCGTATTCGTGAATAGTGCCGTATACGTGAACAGTAACTCCAACACCAAAAGATAAAAATTTCACAAAAAACATCATCATGCTTCGTGAATAGTACTCGTGAATAGTAACTAATGAATAGTAACTCGTGAAGAGTAACTCATGAATAGTAACCACGACATGAAAAAATTCTAAATTTGATAAAAAGTTCCAACCAATATTTCAGCATAATGATATTGAAGAAATAATATCATTTGAGAAGAAAATAATATCTGTTACCTCAAAAGACAGTACTTCTAGTTGAAACACCGGATATAGGCTATGACTTGAACTTGCACCGTATAGCAATACTCAAAGTATACTCAAAATACTCACAAGAATACGCTCAATAATATAGAGAGAGAAAACTTCAGTTTCTGGTGTGATTTTCAATTTTAACCTAAGCACCCTATTTATAGGAAATTGCTTAGAACACCAAAGCAGAAAATTTAATAAAATATTAATATATATATTAAAATTTTCTACGTACTCATACCAGCTGATTTCCAACTCTTAACACATGCCTACAAATAACAAAAACGTTTTTCTAACTAAAAATATTTTAAACTTCCAAAAATCAATTATTCTGGAACCTCGGATCTTCAATAATTCATAATAAATAGCTCTTTTATCAGAAAATTCGAATCTCGCAACTTTTTATAGGAAATTCAATTCTCTACAACTTTGCAGAAGAAAGGTTTTCCAAATTCCAAACAGAAATTGACCGAAATCCATAAACGAGTGATTTTACAAGCTATAATCAAATTGAAGTCAAGAAATGGGTCCACCAACATGTTAAACATGTTTTTAGTATTTATTGCAACAAAAATACTCCTCCTCATTTACTCATATATACCACATTCATTTTAAAAATATCACCATTATTATATTGTAATAATATAATAAAATATTGTTTTATCAGAGAAGATAAAATATCAATTTTTAACAATTGTCACTTTAAAAATTTCTCCATCTATATCCACATAAAATCAATATTTTCCTCATCATATAAATCAATAATTAATTATTCACAAATAATGTTACAGAATCACAGTACTGGCAACCATGCCGTTCCTAGGAAAGAGGGGGCTTTCCAATAAAGATTTCTCCTTACTGGCGCGCAATTAGGTGACCAAACCTCTCCTTTGACAAGAACTTTCTAGACATTGCCAATAATGTTATTTAATAATATTATTCAGATAATATGAATTATTGCTCCGATAATGAAAAATACTGTGTAATGACAATTATTGAAATAACAGTAATATAAAAAAAATCAACGCAGCAATTATTGAATCAATAAAATAAAATACTGAACAGTAATTACTGTAATAATTATTGAGTAGTGCCTTTTTACGTAAGAATCAATAATTGGTGCAATACCGTGTGCTACTGTTCAACAACGTGTATTACTGTGTTTTAACTACCGGGTATTCCAACAGTATTAACGGTAACAACTGCGTCGTTATTTATAACAACTTATACTTATCGTTTTCTTCATCCAATTGCTTTCCGTTATTGGGCCCACACAAAAGACTGCGCCGTCGTACGAATATTCCCAGGCAGCAAGAATATTCCACGACCAATCGAATATTCCCCGACAACAATAAATATTTTACAACCACCTGCTTATTTGAAATATTTGCGCATTTTACCCACAACTAACCACATTAATCAAATCAACCCTTACTATTTCAAAATAATAAATAGAGGAAATTAAATTTCATTTATTAATAATTCGGGGTCTTACATGTTTTATGTAATAGATCTGTACCCCTACATGCTGGCTACACACTGGATCCATTAGATCACTAAAACATTACACAGATTTCAAGTTGTGGAAGCCCAAATATGGCTACACGAACTGTTCTTCATTTCAAGGTAACCCAGAAAATGAAGAACAACTCTGACAACCTTTTCAATGGCTTAGATTTTTCTGATTAATGATGTTTAGACTTGGCTATTGTTCAACACATGTTCTATGTTAGTTTCTCTACACAGCCCGACGTCTAGAACACCTTTACCATAAACAGATTGTATGTTATAAGGCAATCTATAGCGTTGACCGACCATGACTTTATTTTTTGGGCAGCCCAAAAACGTGAAGAACAACTCTGACAAGCTTTTCTGAAGCTTAGATCTTTCTGTTGTGATACGATTTGGCTATAGAACTTGTTTAGAGTTGTAGTACTACATCAATACTACAACATTAACTCAATTTTCAATCCAAAAATATTTAGATATGACAATTATCACTGGTCAAAGTAGGCTACTCGAACACTAACTTTGAATGTTCTTGAGCCTCAAGAACACCTAAGGCGACGCTTTCTGTCGCCAAAGGTTTTAGTGACAGACTTAGTTAATTTTAATTAATTAATTTCCAAAAATCATTTAAAAATAGAAATTAATTTCTGAAAATCACAAAAATAATTTTTAAAATTATTTTAAGTTATAAAAATTAACTTTTAATAATTTGACATATTTTTCATAAATATTAGTATTTATTTGAATATTATTAATATTTAATTTATTTAATAAATGCATTAAAAATGATTTTATTATATTAAAAATCAATTTAAATGATAATAAGGTATTTAAAAATATATTAAGTTATAAAATATAACTTTTAATATTTTGAAGAAAATTTGATTAATTATTTAATATTAATGATATTAGTTTTATTTAGTAATTATATTAAATAAATTAATTTAAAAATAATTTCAATATTAGAAAAATCATTTTAAATGAAAATAAAGAGTTTAAAAATATTTGAAGTTATAAAATATAACTTTCAATATTTAAAGGTAAATTTCATTAATCATTTAATGTTAAATGATATTTGATTTATTTAATAATTATATTAAATAAATAATTTAAAAATGGTTTTTATTAATTTAAAAATCATTTAAAAGGATATAAATGGTTTATAAATATTTTAAGTTATAATTAATGATTTTAATATTTTGATAAATAATATATTTATAATTAAATATTAATGGTGATTATTTAAAAATGATTTTTAATATTTTAAAAATTATTTAAGGGTAATATTAATACTTTAAAAGTATTTTAAGTTATTATAAATAACTTTAAGATTTTGGCAAAGGATTCATTAATAATTTAATATTAATTAAATATTAATGACAATAGAATTATTTAATATTTAAATCATTTAATAATGATTCCGGTGTTTGAAAAATTATGATATATTATAATAAAAATTATTATAAGGCGATAAAAATAATATAACTGATATTTAAGTTATTTAAATGAATGAATATTGAACTACAGAATAGAGTTTTAGACTCGATAATCACCCGATAAAGCCGTCGGTACACCGACATGTTTCAGAAATTGATCTGGACTTAGATAGTTTGACTGTATTAGTTTTTGTGTGTGATCCAATGACTGCTAAATGTATGTGACAATGTGATTAGGTTATGTGCTGACTATAAATAGCAGTACTATATGTTATAGTATGTATTTCTAATCGATAGAATGATCTTATTAATGATAGGTCTTAGTATAAAAGATAAACCTAAGTTGCATAACTGTAAGCAGCAGACCAGACAAGTATCCTATCTTTGCATTTACTTTATGCAATGGACATGAGTAAGAAAGTTTCAGAATTATATTATCGTTGTGCCAGATTATTCACTTTATTGTTATCAATTAGGTATTCAATCATTTGCATTCATACAAGTTCTTAAATTATCCGATCATTGTTTATCAACACAGTATTATTGTATAATTCAGATATTTGTTCTATTCGTTAATTTCTAAGCATGATTATACAAGTGACCTCACTTGTATAATCATTGTATTTAATCACATGTTGATATATACCTATTGATTCTCGATTTGTATACATTAATTAAAAGCCGTCTAAGCTATTTGACCCGGCTAGACACATATTTAGAAATATCGTTGAACATGATAGAACTTTATTGTATCCAACCGAATTGTTTTGGTTTGGATTCTCGACTAAGTATGAACATCCCGAATCTGGGAAACTTTTATGTGCCTAAGGCGAATATGCTGAACGAAAATATCGTTCTTGTATGTAGTATTGATCATAACAAGGCACATTGGGCAGATCACCCTCGCACCCATAAGTTATGACTGGTTTGCGGATGAAGTTCTGCTAAACCTTATCGAAAATTGAAAATAAAGTTCATAATATGTCGACTACTCTCCATTTATAATCAATAAGTAGTTTCAAAAATTTTGATATAGAATTGTTATGTTGTTATTATTAGTTCAGCTTACTTCACAACCTGTTGATTCGTTGTAGAAGTGTCTTTCAAAGATAATATTTAACCCTTTCAGCTAATATTTATTGTTGCTATTACTTGCTTGGGCACTCAAATGCTCATCCTTGCTTAATTTAAATGTTTTCAGGTAAGGGTGAACAATCAGAGGGTTCGGCCAAGAACAAGGAAAAAGGAAAGCAAACAGAATAAGTTTAGTGGTATACTTTGTAATAGTTAGACATTATTAAGACAATGATATTTATTATTTATCATGTAATGTAACGTAGTAAAGGTTGAGAAATTGGGGATTAGACACTTATATATGTAAATTAAGTTTGGTATTTATATTTATATTATTATTATTAGTATTAGTATTATTTTCTCTAATAGAAATGATATCGTAAAGCACTAAATTCGGGTTACAAGTACCTGAATTTGGGGGCGTTACAATATGATATCAGAGCTTTAGGGTTAGAAACCTTAGGTGGGATAGACATTAGGCTATAACCTTAGAACAGAGGGAAACAGTTGAAAATATAAATAACTCATATAGAGTTTAAAAGGAGATGAATTGAATGAATTCATCGTCAAACAAAATAAAAGATAACTTATATAAAACTATTATTTGTTGTGTGTATACTTTATATGATAATCAGGATAATTTATGTGTAGATGACAGGTGGAAAAGAAGTAGGATACCCTCAGATCGTAAAGAAAGAGTCAACCTCCATAACCGAGCCAATATCAAAGCCAATATATAAGACCCCAACTTTTATGAATAAAGAATAATTTTCTCGAAATATATTTTTGAATATTATGGTGTGGATTTGATATAATGTTATCGTTGTGGGTAATATTTATAAATTTTGCAAAGTAAGCAAGTTCTTATAAAATATTCGATTGGTCGGGGAATATTCATTTTAACAGGAATATTCGCACGACGGCACAATCATTGGTGGACCCCACAACGGAAGTATTGTCGTAGTTAAAAAATGATAGAATTATCTTTTTATAAAAATAACGGCGAAAGTGTTACCGTTAAAATTGTTGAACTACCCAGTAGTAAAAGTACAATAATACGCGTGGTTGCATAGTAGCACACGGTATTAATTATTGATGCTTACGTGAGAAGTCACTCAGTTATATTCAATTATTGCTACAGTAATTGCTGCATCTATCTCTCATATTATTGATTCAATTATTGTCACAGTATCATCTGCATAATATATATTATTAAATCAATAATTAAGACGACAAAGTTATTCATATTATTATTTGCAATATTGAGAATGTCTAGAAGTTATGTCAAGGAGAGGTTTGGTTACTTAATTATGCGCCAATAAGGAGAAATTGTAAGACCCCAACTTTTATGAATAAAGAATAATTTTCTCGAAATATATTTTTTAAATATTATGGTGTGAATTTGATATAATGTTATAGTTGTGGGTAATAGTTACAAATTTTGCAAAGTAAGAAAATGGTTATATAATATTTGATTGGTTGGGGAATATTCACTTTAATAGGGAATATTCGTATGACTGGCACAATCATTGGTGGACCTCACAACAGAAGTATTGTCGTAGTAAGAAAACTGACAGAATTATCTTTTTATAAAAATAACGGCGAAAGTGTTACCGTTAAAATTATTAAACTACCCGGTAGTAAAAGTACAATAATACGTGTGATTGCATAGTAGCACACGGTATTGATTATTAATGCTTACGTGAGAAGTCACTCAGCTATACTCAATTGTTGCTACAGTAATTGCTGCATCATATCTCTCATATTATTTATTCAATTATTGTCACAGTATCATCTGCATAATATTATATATTATTAAATTAATAATTGAGACAACAAAGTTATTCATATTATTAAATTGCAATATTGACAATGTCTAGAAGTTCTGTCAAGGAGAGGTTTGGTCACCTAATTGCTCGCCAATAAGGAGAAATCCTTATCGGAAAGCCCCCTCTTTCCTGGGAACGACCTGGTTGTTAAATATTGTAAATTATAATATTAATGATGAATAAGTTCGTGTTGATTAAAGATGAAATTGATAGTTCTATTATGTTGGAATTATTAGTGTTAGTGCAAATCGACATTTATTTCGATAATAATTGATGTCTAGAGGTTATATTGACCAATCGGGTAATTAATCGGATAAATGAGGAATTAATTGCTATTAATTCACATGATTATAACTATTTGTTCACATGTGTGTACTATTGATTCACATTCTTGTACTATTAGGGGAGGTGGTGCAAGTTTGATAATACTTGCAGGACTAAATTAAAAATAAAGGAAAAGAGGAAGGTATTATTCAGTAATATTTCGAGCCCCAAAACGTGCAATTATCGAAACTATATTTTCCTATAAATAGAAGCTCATTCTTCCTTCATTTCTCACCAATTTTCTAAAGCTATAAAGCAATTATTATAGAGAGAAATTATAAAGAGAAAGAAGAAAGAAGTCTTCTACCTCACTATTCTAATATCCAGTTTTTTCTAAGGTAAGGGGTATTATTCTGTCGTATTCATGAAGAGATATATTTTCTTTCAATACTTGTAAGGGTTGTTATTCCATTCTTTATTATTATGTTGGAATAACCTGTCTATGCGAAGTACCGCATACATGGTGAAATTCTTCTTTTATTTCATTCTTTACTACTCTGTTGGAATAACCTGTCTGTGCGGTCTATCGCATGCCTGGTGAATTTATTATTATTCAATTCTTTATTATTCTGTTGGAATATCCTGTTTGTATGAATTACGCATGACCTGGTTCCATTCTTTATTATTCTGTTGGAATATCCTGTCTGTTCGGATTACGTATGACCTGGTTCCATTCTTTATTATTCTATTAGGAAATAACCTGTCTGTGCGGTCTATCGCATGCCTGGTGAATTCTTATGTTATTCCATTCTTTATTATTCTGTTGGAATAACCTGCCTATGTGGATTACCGCATGCATGGTGAATGATCATTCGTATTCATTCCTTATTAAATTGTGAAAATGATCTGTCTACATGGATTACTGCATGGCGGGCGAAAATCCATTTATAGTTTCATATATTCTATTATACTCAGTTGGTTAAAGTTTTGGCTTCTATACTCCATGAAATTAGTAGAATATCCTGGATATTTACGCTTCATCCGGTATTTATTCATGGAAATATTATTCTGAATATTCTTGAATTTTACTCCACAAAGCAGTATCATGTTGACAATTTGGACGTTATTGATTTCTGGATAAATTTAATTATAAATCTTTAAAATTTATCCTTGAACTTATTTTATTGAATTATTATGCCATTTTCATCATCATCATGCTTATATTGTGATGAAAGTCATCTTTGGTTTACGTGCATAGATGGACTTGGTATGATTATGACCAGGGATTATTCGGTATAATCATGACCGTAATGTGACGAATGATGTGGTGAAAGTCCTCAGTGGCCTGTAGTGCATTGATGGACAGTTTTTGGTATGATTATGACCAGTGATTATTTGGTATAGTCATGACCATTGATAATTTAATGAATATCCTTTGCCCGTAGTGCAGGGAAGATTCGATGATATGGTTTATTTATTAAGCTGAGTCTCAGCGATAAAATTGATGAAAACATTTTAAATCATAGAAGATAGTAGATATCATGCTCTACTTGACTCTTCTAATGGATTGCTTATTCCGCTACAATTAAACTTGATGTCTATTGTATTTTATCAGTTTAACATTGTTAAAGGCTAATGATAATTTATTCTGTATTATCTTAGTCATAATATTTCTTACTGGGCTAGTTGAGCTCACCCTTTCTTTCAATGTTCTCTTCAGGAAATGAGAATATAGCTGGGACAAGTCGGGGAACGAAGTGATGGTCCAGATGATAGCATTAGTAGTCCTCACTATTCTGTTAAATAGTGTGATAATAAATGTAATGAGGACTCCTTTGAGTGTCGATATTGTGTAGATAACAATATTCTTATTATAACTCTCAGTTTATATTTTGTCGTATTTTACACGACAGTTGTATTATTAAGTTGTATTTGAATTTTGTACCATATATTTGGCGAATCAAGATGGGTGATGTATACCTATTTTGGGGGCGTCACAGTTGGTGTCAAAGCTTAGGGATATGATCCATGGCTGAGATGTGAGACAAGAACTAGGAGGGGAGAGATTGGGAATTCCTTCACTAGTATGACCTACCTAAGTTTATTTGGTATTTAATTGGTCGGTCAGAGTATAGGGATAATATGTGATATGTTAATTAACCCTTGTTTTGTTGCAGTATTTGAAAATGGCATCCGAAAATGTTGAGATAAGAAATGAAGCATATGAGACCGTTGAGTCACCACAGATTAATACCCAAGATAATGTGCAACAGGAAAACAATAATCCTCAAGTAAACAACAACGATCAAATGATGAACGATGGAATGTTCAGAGGTTTTATGCAATTCATGCAACATCAGACGAGGGCGGCTCCTGTCCAAAATGTAGGTGGTAACACGGACAACTCTCGGACAGTCACCGCTAAGTAGTTCAAGGAGCTAGGACCACCAGAGTTTTTTGGAGAGCCAAAACCACTTAAGGCGGAAACGTGGATAAAGTAATATAAACAAGATATTTGATGTCTTGGGATGCTCCGAGGAGCAAAAGGTTCCCTTTGCCACCTTCATGTTGCGAGCAAAGGTAGGTTACTGGTGGGAATCTGTACAGCGTACTCAACCTGGCGCACTAAAGATGTCTTGGGAGAAGTTCCAAGAACTATTCAATGACAAGTACTTTCCTGAAAGTATTCATCACATGAAGGAGGTAGAGTTCATCAAGCTTGAGCAAAACAATAAAACCATTGCGCAGTACAAAACTAAGTTTGCCGAGTTGTCTCAGTTTGTGTCCCACTTGGTTGATAATGAGGAGAGAATGACGCGGATATTTTCAAGAGGTTTAAAACCTGAGATACGTCAATACCTAATTTCTCATAAACTATGTTTGTATTTAGATATTGTGAATAGGGCTCAGTTATTGGAGCGCGATAATGAGTCAACCCAACCAAGAGAGAGCAGCCGACAAGTCGATAATACCAGTGGTAACAGTCATCGTAGCGGTGACAACAAGCGTGGAGGGAATCAACATGCCAGAAATGGTAATCACTTCGGTGGTAATCATGGCCATGACAATAAGAGTGGACATTTCAAGAAGAGGATATTCAACAATGATAGAAAGACGTCAGCACCAGCACCTGTTGTTAAGGAAAGAGAACGACCACCGATCATATTTTACAAATACGGAGGGGATGGACATATCAGTCCAAATTGTGTGATGCAGTCCAAAGCATGTTACAATTGTGAAAGAGAAGGTCACCTAGCCCGATTTTGTCATGCACTAAAGTCAAGTCTAGCTGGGATGGAGGCATCAAAGGCCATCCCAGACAAGACAAAATCGGTAGTTTAAGGAGAGCGTTTGTCGTAATCTCCCAAAGAGAGGAATCTAAACGAGGTGATCACGGGTAAGCTAATCATAAACTCTAGCGAAGTTTATACTTTATTTGATACTGGTTCTACCCATTCTTTCATTTCTCCTACTTGTGATCAACGTTTAAATTTGACTCCGGAGAAATTAGACTTTGACTTATCTATCGAAACTCCGTTGGGAGAAACCTTCATTACATCCGCTGTTTATAAGTTTTATTTGATTCAAATCGGTAACCGCACGTTACCTGTCGATCTTATTTCTTTGAAAATACTTGCATTTGATGTGATGTTAGGGATTGATTGGTTAACTACTCATCATGCTAAAATTGATTGTTTTCGTAAGGTTGTTAGCTTTCATATTTCTATCCAACCTATTATGCGAATTCAAGCATATAAACCACTAAAATCAATCACTATCATATCAAGCCATAAAGCTATTCGTTTATTGAAAAATGGATGTCAAGCTTTCTAAGCCCATGTCATGGATTTAAAGAAAAATACGTCAGATTTGAATGATATTTCTATTATTAATAAATTTCCTGATGTATTCCTTGAAGAACTTCCTAGCCTACCTCCTGAGCGTGAAATTGAATTTTGTATCGACCTTGAATCCGGTAAAAAACCCATTTCCAAAGCCCCAAATCGAATGGCTCCTATTAAACTTCAGGAGTTAAAAACCCAACTACAGGAATTGTTAGACATCGGTTTCATTCGTCCTAGTACGTCTCCTTGGGGTGCTCCTGTTCTATTCGTGAAGAAGAAAGATGGAAGTATGCAACTTTGTATTGATTATCAGGAGTTGAATCATGTCACCATCAAAAATAGGTACCCGTTTGTGACGCCCACAAAACAGGTATGCATCACCCATCTTGAGTCGCCAAATACATGTTACAAAATTCAAATACAACTTAATTATACAACAGTCGTGTAAAATACGATAAAACACAATCTAAGAGTTTTAATAAGAATATTGTCATCTAGACAATATCCACACTCAATGGAGTCCTCATTACATTTATTGTCACACTATTTAACAGAATAGTGAGGACTACTAATGCTATCATCTGGACCTGTCACTCCGTTACCCGACTAGTCCTGGCTACGTTCTCATTTCTTGAAGAGAACAGTGAAAGAAAGGGTGAACTCAACTAGCCCAGTAAGAAATATTATGACTAAGATAATGCAGAATAAATTATCATTAGCCTTTAACAATTTTAAACTAATAGAATATAATAGACAACAAGTTTAACTGCAGCGGAACAAACAATCCATTAGAAGAGTCAAGTAGAGCATAAAATCTACTATCTTCTATGATTTAAAAAGTTTTTCATCAACTTTATCGCTGAGACTCAGCTTAATAAATAAAATTGAATCATCACTGCATTACGGCCAATGATATTTATGTAATCATCAATGGTCATGACTATACCGAATAATCCATGGTCATAATCACACCAACAACTGTCCATCAATGAACTACAGGTCAATGAGGACTTTTAACACATCATTCGCCACATTATGATCATGATTATACCGAATAATCCCTGGTCATAATCATACCAAGTTCATCTATGCACGTAAGCCAAAGATGACTTTCATCACAATATAAGCATGAGTATGATGACAATGATATAATAATTCAATAAAATAAGTTCAAGGATAAATTTTAAAGATTTATAATTTTAATTTATCCAGAAATCAATAACGTCCAAATTGTCAACATGATACTTCTTTGTGGAGTAAAATTCAAGAATGCTCAGAAGAATATTTCTATGAAAAGATACAAGATGAAGCGCAAATATCAAGTATATTTCACTAATTTCATGGAGTATAGAAGCCAAAACTTTAACCAACTGAGTATAATAGAATATATGAAACTGCAAATGGATTTTTTTCCCGCCATGCGGTAATCCACGTAGACAGATCATTTCCATAATTTAATAAGGAATGAATACGAAGGATCATTCACCATGCATGCGGTAATCCACATAGACATGTTATTCTAACAGAATAATAAAGAATGGAATAACATAAGAATTCACCAGGCGTGTGTAATCCGCACATACAGGTTATTCCAACAAAATAATAAAAAATGGAATAACAGAAGAATTTCACCATGTATGCGGTACTTCGCATAGACAGGTTATTCCAACATAGTAATAAAGAATGTAATAACAACCCTTACGAGTATTGAAAGAAAATAACTCTCTTCATGAATACGAAAGAATAATACCCCTTACCTTAGAAAAACTAGATACTAGAATAGTGAGGTAGCAGACTTCTCTTCTTCTTTCTCTCTATAATTTCTCTCTATAATAATTTCTCTATAGCTTTTGTGAGTTGGTGAGAAATGAAGGAAGAATGAGCTTCTATTTATAGAAAAATATTGTTTTGATAATTGCACGTTTTGGGGCTCGAAATATTACAGTATTACCTTCCTCATTTTCTTTATTTTTAATTTAGTCCTGCAAGCATTATCAAACTTGCACCACTTCCCCTAATAGTAAATAATGTGAATCAATAGTTCAATCATGTGAATCAATAGTTATAATCATGTGAAAATATGAATTACAGTATAGTACCTCCATCTATTCCTTTATTTTTAACTTAGTCATACAAGTATTATCAATCTTACACCAACTCTCCTAATAGTACAAGAATGTGAATCAATAGTACACACATGTGAACAAATAGTTATAATCATGTGAATAAATAGCAATTAATTGCTCATTTATCCAATTAATTACTCGACTGGTCAGTATAACTTCCAGACATCAATTAATATCGAAAAAAATGTCGATTTCCACTAACACTAATAATTCCAGCACAATGGAACTATCAATTTCATCTTTATTCAACACGAACTTATTCATCATTAATATTATAACTCACAATATTTAACAACCAAGTCATTCCCAGGAAAGAGGGGACTTTTCGATAAGGATTTCTCCTTATTGGCGCGCAATTAAATGACCAAACCTCTCCTTGATAGAACTTCTAGACATTGTAAATATTGCAATTTAATAATATGAATAACTTTGTCGTCTCAATTATTGATTTAATAATATAACATATTATGCAGATGATACTGTGACAATAATTGAATCAATAATATGACAGATATGATGCAGCAATATTGTAGCAATAATTGAGTGTAACTGAGTGACTTCTCACGTAAGCATCAATAACCAATATCGTGTGTTACTATGCAACCACACGTATTATTGTACTTTTACTACCGGGTAGTTCAACAGTTGTAACGGTAACATTTTCGTCGTTATTTTTATAAAAAGATAATTATGTCATTTTCTTACTACGAAAATACTTTCGTTGTGGGTTCCACCAATGATTGTGCCGTCGTACGAATATTCCTTGTTAAAACGAATATTCCCCGACCAATCGAATATTATATAACCACTTGCTTACTTTGCAAAATTTGTAAATATTACCCACAACTATAATATTATATCAAATCCACACCATAATATTCAAAAATATATTTTGAGAAAAATTATTATTTATTCATAAAAGTTGGGGTCTTACAACCTCCCCTTCTTATGAAATTTCATCCTTGAAATTAGGGTACGTACCTGGTATATCGAAGAGGTGGGGATATCTTGACTTCATCTCAGATATTGTTATAATATTAATAATATTAGATTATGAGTTTATTAAGTGATTGATAATATTTGGATAAATTTAAAGTCTTTAATATTTATCCTTGTTTTCGTTTGATTAATGCTTATATCATTGTCATCATCCTCATGCTTATATTGTGATGAAAGTCATCTTTGGCTTAGTGCATAGATGTACTTGGTATGATTATGACCAGGGAATTATTCGGTATAGTCATGACCGTAATTGAAAACATGAATATCCTTAGCCTGAAGTGCATGGATAATTCATGGTCGTAATACTAATGAATATCATTGGTCGTAGTACAATGGATGATTCGATGATGTGGATTAATTATTAAGTTGAGTCTCAGTGATAACATATTGATAATACACTTTTAATTCGTAGAAGATAGTAGATATCATGCTCTACTTGACTCTTCTATAATACAGTTGTATGTCTTTGGCCTGTAGAGCAAAGATGAATTGTTAATGAATATCTTTGGTCCCGTAGTGCAAAGATGAATTTATTAGTATGATTATGAACAAGAATTGTGATTTGGTATAACCATGATTTTTTATATTTCAGGTAGAGACAGGTGATGAAAATTATCTTCGTCCTGGGTGCAAAGAGGAATTTAGAATCACAATTATGATTATGAGTTATTCATATGATTGTGGACATGAATTGTTGATTGATGTTACAGTGATAAACATTATTGGTGGACTTTTAACATGGAGAAGATAATAGACCTGATGGTCTATTTGAAAGTATTATGCATACAAGCCAATCATGTATAATGATAAAGCATATACTGTGTAATAAATCTTATTTATTTATTAATAAAAGAATTATTTATAAAGGCATTTATTTTCTACATGGTGCTGTTTTAATAATATGTGATAAATCCATAGTTTTAAGCAATGCTTTTATAATCATAATGAGATCATGCTAATGAGATCTAAATTCTTAGATAGCTTAAAACTAAAATGTATCCAATCAATGGAATACTAAAAAGGGGATTAGTGAATCTGGATAGATTGGTACGTACGTTGCTTGCTCATTGGATGAGGATGATTGATCTCATGACCATTTATATAGAGACACTAAAGCAAGTATGTAGGTGCTTATTAGAGAATAATTTCACTGAACGTGACTCGCTAAGGAATACCTAATGGAGTTTTACTTGCCTGTCAATAAGAATTCCTGTAGTGATAGTAGTACAAATGATCATTAGACTTGAGATCATCATAGTATCTGATATATAATAAATTACACTTTGACTTATTCCTTAAGACTCTTAGAGTATATCAAAGGGTATGCTTGGGTGTAATAAGTTATATATGAAGATAATGAATGATTAATAAAGAATCTACCACTTCTAGTAAAAGAAGAGAAATGTCCTATGTGATTCGATAAAGACAACCCAGGAATCCTTGACCAAGGTGGAATGAAATTAGAAAGTAGTTTCTAATTTGCATTCATTAGGAGTTGTGCATTTAGGAATCGAAATATATTTAATTAAATTAAATAAGACTTGACAATAATTCCATGTCTTATATTTAATTGGGACATTGTATAGTAGGAATGATTGAATTGTACGGTAATTATTTACTCAAAGGTTCTTTTATAGATTAATGTTGAAATGTATATTATCAGGAAAGTCGTTAAACGCTAGGAAGGCTTATCCCTATTGTAGAATATATATTATTTATTTAAATAAATTATTCATTTAATTTATTTATTTAAATAAGATTAGAATTGTTCTAATTGATTTATTCACAACCGTTTTAATATGGAGAACCTAAAGGGTCATACCATAAAATGAAGAATAATTATTTAAGAAGTTAATGGCATAATCGTAATAATATATTAAGTATATTTAATTTAATCTATGGTGATAGAATAAATTAAGTAGCTTAATATTTATTATTTAATATTTTAGAAATATTAAATATAAATTAATAAGAGGAGTCTTATTAATATTATTATTATTTTAATTTCTAAAAGAGTTTTGGAATTAATTTAATATAAGTACTCTCATTTATTCCTAATTGGATTAGGAGGGAAAATTAGTTAAATGAGTTTAATTAATTATCCCTAATAGGATTATGGAGCCCTATTTAATTAAAAGAGTTTAATTAAATAAATAATACCTTATTTTAATTAAAATAGGGTTATATGATATCTTTATAAGAGGAGTCTTATATTAAATATCAAACATACGTAATTTCAAGAGTTGGAGAGTACGCGCCCCTTTTTCTATAGAGATAGAAAAAACTAGAGTTTGAGCCAATACACCCTTCTTCTTGAAAATTCTTCTTCCTTAGGTGGATCACCTCTAGAGGCCATACGCTTGGGTGGCTTACATTGATCAAAGGAAGGAATCTACCCGGAGATTCAGGGAGATCTCGGAGAAGTAGGAGGTGAACTCGTACCTGAGGAAGCTCGTTTCTACAAGGGTATGATTTCATAATTTCTTATTCTTCGCTTAATTAATAATATGCATAAAGAATGATCCGGGTAATTGGTTTGTGAAAATTTTTTAAAATATAATTTTATTATGCTTCCGCTAATTTTGCAATTTGATTGCTACTTTGATTTTCACAAAACCTAACAGTGGTATCAGAGCCAAACTTTATGCAAATTATTAATTATTTTGATTCCATATATGTATGGGTATGTATTATAAATAATTTATTGGACATAATTTGTTGTATAAAATTATTATTTTATGAAAAAAAATAATTTTACCAAAAAAAAGGTTTTCGGAAAAACGTTTTTTTTCTGAAGTCCGTGGCTGAGCCTGTGTTATATGCTTCATCTTCGGTGAATATATTTATATATTATATATAGGGATTCCATCTACAGCAACCGTTTGTTGGGGAACAACCCATTTTATCCAGCCGTTACAAGCTGTATCGGCCCTTATCGAAAAAAAAATTTATAAGCCGCTACAACCTGTAGCGACTGGGCCAAAAATGGGTTGCTCCCAACAACCGGTTGTTGTGGATGGAATCCCTTATATATATATATATATATATATATATATATATATATATATATATATATATATATATATATATATCCATGATCTGCACATATATTATATATATCCGTGATCTGCGCTTCAATATTCGTATATTATAACTTCCATATACATATATTATAGTTATATATATAGGGTCAAGACCAGGTAAAGGATCCCTTACTTTATTAAAATGAGGAACTTTTTTTTTGCTTTTTTTTAAAACAACTAAAAAAAGTTTAATATTTTATGGAACTGAATTTTTTTCATAATACAGTGTTTTGGGTGTGATTTGGGTACGTATAACAAAATATGTATGTACAGTCTGGATAGACTGTATCACCACTTTTGGTATAGGTATTCAAAACACGCCCAAAATATTGTATTATAGAAAAATTTCAGTTCCATAAAATATTAAACTTTTTTTTAGTTGTTTTAAAAAAAAGCAAAAAAAAAAGTCACTCATTTTAAGAAAGTAAGGGATCCCTTACTTGATCATATATATATATATATATATATATATATATATATATATATATATATATATTTGGGCCTCCATTCACAGCAACCGGTTGTTGGGGAGCAACCCATTTTGACAAGCCGCTACAAGCTCTACCGGCTTATAAAAAAAAATTGTCCAAGGCCGGTAGAGCTTGTAGCGGCTGGCCAAAATGGGTTGCTCCCCAACAACCGGTTGCTGTGGATGGAGACCCTATATATATATATGTTACTTGTACCTGCTTATCCTTCCTTGCATGTCATCCTCTTAGATCTCAAGCTTAGCAGGTGTATGATATATGGTGGCCACGAATATTAAGGCACAGGATTATATAATATATGTTTACTCTATCACGGTATTATATATAATAATATAATAATAATTTTATAATTAAAATAAAGTGTTTATTTAATCTTAAAATTGGATTTCATGCAACTTAAAATTGCCCATTAAATGATACTCATATCTATATGGAATGATTTTTATTTATTAATACATATGATAATGTGTATGATAATAAATGGGATTGATTATGGACTATTGATCCAATGTGATTGGATTTATTTTAGTTGGATGTTTGAATGAATGGGTTTTATTAAATTGGATTTGCGTACCTCGTCTTTTCTGGTTTTCTTCTGATGTAAATTCTATCTCTCTCCTATGTACTTCCCCTTGACTGCTGATTAATGTTTCTATTTAAATTAAATAGTTTAATGTAATAGGATTAGTTAGAATTTTTTGAAGAACCGGAGATCAAGGAGAAAGGAGCACTCGAAGACCCATTTATAATGGAGCCCGGGTTTAAATGTAATACTTATATTTAAATATTTATTCTTGCACCCTAGGGTTTGACCTTTTGGTTCACTTGGTGGCTCAAGTGAACCAAACTAGAATAAAAGTCCATAATCAATCCGGGTAGAATATAGTATTCTATATGTGCATGCTAGTATTATATATATTATATATTATGTAAACATGCTTCGCATGTTTAATAATATGACGTGTATTTTATATATATATATATATATTTGCATGCGCGCTAAATAAGATGAGACAATAATAACAAACCCCTCAATAAAATTATATTAAGTTGTAACGTTCAAAGATATTTGGAATATCGAACGTTGCCTTCTAGCATGATAAAAACAATAGAGCATTGAATATTTAATATGAGTTTGTTGTGCACACACACGGCGAGTATTAAATATTTGAGATGTTATTTTTATTACGTTTGATATTTATAAGGAATTGAACATTACCGCTTTGTTGTGCACACACAAAGGTTGTAGTTTTCTCTTCACTTATATGAAAATGTTGGGTATGACTTAACTTAAATCATTTTAGTTAGGATGTGCATACACTTGACCATTATGATTTAAGAGGCAAAATATAAGGAGTTACATGATGATGTAATTGACAAGATTTGTCTACTTATTTATATATATAGTTTGTTGTGCACACACAAGGCTATATACATTTGAAATGGGATCCTTATTCTCACTAGCAAATCTTTAATTAGATATTGTCGAACTATATTCATGACGGTAATATAGTTTGAATAAAATAGTGGGAAATACCAATATAAAATAAGACCTAATTTATTTTGGTAATTAATTAAATGAACGTTTGCTAAAATATTGTCTTTTTACTTGCAGATTTTTGAAAATGTCACGTACACTAATTTCACTGCGCAGCATACTTGATACTAACAAACTGACTGGACCGAATTACACGGACTGGTTAAGGAATCTGAGAATTGTTCTCACTGCTAAAAGATTTCTTATGTCCTAAATTCGCCTGTACCTGCAAAAGTTGCAGAAACAGCCTCCGAGGAAGAGATTGCTACTTTTAAACAGTGGCAACATGATGCATCAGTGACTCAATGCATCATGCTCACATCCATGAGTAACGAGCTTCAGCGTCAGGATGAAAACATGGATGCTCCTACTATGTTACTCCACCTTCAAGAGTTGTATGGTGAGCAAAGTAGGACTGCTAGATATGAGATATCTAAAGAGCTCTTCCGATCTCGGATGACCGAGGGCACTACCGTTGAGACTCATGTCTTAAAGATGATCAATCTGATTGAACATCTTGGACAACTTGGGTTCAGTCATGGATGGGGAGTTGAGTCAAGATTTAGTCTTGCAGTCACTCCCAGACACTTTCTCACTATTTGTTGTGAATTTTCACATGAATAAGTTGGATGTCAGCTTGCCTGAATTACTTAACATTTTGAAAACTGCTGAAGGTCACTTCCCATCCAAGAAGAACAATGTCTTACTGGTGGATGATCCTTCCAAGAAAAGGAAGAGGCCCAAGGTATCTTCTGAAAAGAAGAAATCTAAGAAGGCTAAGGGAAAGGCGAAAGTGAATGATCAAAAGAAACCTGATCCAGCTAGCAAATGAATCTGCTTCCATTGCAATAAGCCGGGTCACTGGAAGAGGAACTGCAAGGATTATCTTGCAGAACAAAAGCAGAAGATGCTTGGAGAAGCTTCGAATCCTAATCAAGGTTTGTTTATGTTTGAAATTAATTTTTCTGAAAGTCAATCTTCTACTTGGGTATTGGATACCGGCTATGGTTCTCACATATGTAATAATATGCAGGGACTGGTCAGAATTAGAAAGCTGAGCAAGGATGAGGTCGTCCAACGAGTGGGAAATGGAGCAAAGGTTGCTGCATTAACTGTAGGGACTTATTGTGTAGCACTGCCTACGAGCAAGTCCATTAGTTTAAATAATTGTTATTTTGTTCCGTCACTTATTAGAAATATTATTTCAATATCTGTATCGGATATGGATGGTTTTGACATTATAATAAAGAATAATAGTTGTTCTATTTATAATAATAATGTTTTATATGGTGTTGGTAATTTACGAAATGGACTTTACATGTTTTATGTGGCACTGTAGACTTGGTCATATTAATGAAACAAGATTATCTAAGTTGTATAAACATGGGCTCCTAGAGCTATCGGATTATGAATCATATCCAACTTGTGAATCTTATCTCATGGGAAAAATAACTAAATCTTCTTTTAGTGGAAAAGGGGAAAGAGTTACAGAGTTGTTAACGTTGGTACACACAGATGTATGTGAACCTATAACAACGAATGCACTGAAGAGGGTATTCTTATTTTATTACATTCACTGATGATAGCTCAAGATTTAGATATGTGTATTTAATGAAATATAAATCTGAATCATTTAAAAATTTCAAAGAGTTCAGAAGTGAGGTAGAGAAACAAACAGGAAAAAGTATTAAGATTCTTCGATCAGATCGAGGTGGTGAATACTTAAGTAGTGAGTTTCTTGATTGTCTCAAAGAAAATGGTATAATTTCACAATGGACTCCACCAGGGACGCCACAGCTGAATGGTGTATCTAAAAGGAGAAATCGAACACTGTTGGACATGGTTCGTTCTATGATGAGTTTTACTGATCTTCCGATGTCATTCTGGGGATATGCCCTAGAAGCAACTACATATCTACTAAATAAGGTTCCCTCGAAATCCGTCCCTAAGACTCCATATGAGATGTGAAGAGGAAAGAAGCCTAGTATTAAGCATGTTAAGATTTGGGGATGTCCAGCTTATGTGAAAAGGTTTCAGAACGATAAGCTTGGGACAAGATCTGATAAGTGTACTTTTGTCAGATATCCTAAAGAAAGTTTAGGATATTATTTCTACAATCCTATTGAACAAAAGGTGTTTGTTGCCAAACATGCTTCCTTCTTGGAAAAGGAGTTTATCCTTGAAGGGGCCAGTGGGAGGAAAATAGATCTTGAAGAAATTCAAGAACCACAAACTACTACAGATCAAAGTGAGATACCTAACCAAGTAGAGATTCCTTCTGTACCACACCCTATTCGTAAATCTGGAAGAGTACCAAAGATATCAGAGAGGTATGGACTTGTCATAGAAGATGACAATGAGGTACGCATCATAGAAGATGATGATCCATTGAATTATGAATAGGCTATGAGTAGTAAAGACTCAGAGAAGTGGCAAGAAGCCATGAAATCTGAGATGGACTCCATGTATGAGAACTAAGTATGGACTTTGGTTTCACCACCTGAAGGCATTAAGCCTATTGGGTGTAAATGGGTCTTTAAAAGAAAGACTGAAGCAGACGGCAAGGTAGAGACCTATAAGGCCCGACTGGTCGCAAAAGGTTTCAAACAAAGACAAGGAGTTGACTATGACGAAACCTTCTCACCAGTAGCAATGCTCAAGTCCATTCGGATTTTGCTTGCGATTGCAGCTTACCACGACTACGAAATCTGGCAGATGGACGTGAAAACGGCCTTGCCTCAATGGGCAACTTGAGGAGGATGTGTATATAACACAGCCAGAGGGATTTGTTTCAAAGGTTGGAACAAATCAAGTCTGTAAGCTACAACGATCCATTTATGGATTGAAGTAAGATTCTCGTAGGTGGAACATCCATTTTGATAAGACAATCAAAGAGTTTGATTTTATCAAAAATGAGGATGAACCATGTGTGTACAAGAAGGTTAGTGAGAGCGCTATTTCATTCCTTGTATTATATGTTGATGATATATTACTGATAGGGAATGATATTCCTATGCTGTAATCAATTAAAATCTGGTTATCTAAACACTTCTCCATGAAGGACTTGGGAGAAGCATCCTATATTTTGTGGATAAAGATCTATAGAGAAAGATCTAAAAGGATGCTTGGCTTGTCCCAAGGAACGTACATTGACTCGATGCTAAAGAGGTTTAGCATGGAAGATTCCAAAAGAGGTCTCATGCCGATGAGCCATGGAATACATCTCTCCAAGAAACAAGCCCCAAAGACACCTGAGGAGAGAGACCGTATGAGTAAGATTCCTTATGCTTTATCATGTACGGTATGATATGTACTAGACCAGATGTCGCTCATGCACTTAGTGTAACAAGCAGATATCAGTCGAATCCAGGAGAAGAACACTGGAAGGCAGTGAAAAATATCCTAAAGTACTTAAGAAGAGCTAAGGATGTATTTCTTGTCTACGATGGGTCTGAATTAAAATTAGAGGGCTTCACAGACTCAAGTTTTCAAATGGACCAAGATGACAGTAAATCCGTTTCGGGGTATGTGTTTACCTTAAATGGTGGCGCAGTGAGTTGGAAGAGTTCCAAACAGCAAATAGTTGTTGATTCAGTGACCGAGGCAGAGTACATAGCTGCAAGTGAAGTTGCAAAGGAAGCTATTTGGATGAAGAAGTTCATTACCGAACTTGGTGTGGTTCCTAGTATTACTGGACCAGTGCCTTTATTATGTGACAACACTGGAGCTGTTGCGCAGGCTAAGGAACCCAAGGTCTCATCAGAAATCCAAACACGTGTTGCGACGATTTCATTTGATCAGAGAGATCATTGAAAGAGGAGACGTCACCCTGGAGCGTGTGGACTCTCAAGACAAAATTGTAGATCCATTTACTAAAGCTCTAACACAACAGCAGTTTAATCGTCACTTAGAGAAGATGGGTATGAGATACAACGGCAATTGGCTTTAGTGCAAGTGGGAGATTGAAAGTATTATGCATACAAGCCAATCATGTATGATGATAAAGCATATACTGTGTAATCAATCTTATTTATTTATTAATAAAAGAATTATTTATTAAAGGCATTTATTATCAACATGGTCCTGTTTTAATAATATGTGATAAACCCATAGTTTTAAGCAATGCTTTTAGAATAATGATGAGATCATGCTAATGAGATCTAAATTCTTAGATAGCTTAAAACTAAAATGTTCCTAATCAATGGAATACTAAAAAGGGGATTAGTGAATCCGGATAGATTGGTACGTACGTTGCTTTCTCATTAGATGAGGATGATTGATCTCATGATCATTTGTGTGGAGACACTAAAGCAAGTATGTAGGTGCTTATTAGAGAATAAGTTCACTGAACGTGACTCGCTAAGGAATGTCTAATAGAGTTTTACTTGCCTTGTCAATAGAAATTCCTGTAGTGATAGTAGTACAAATGATCCTTAGACTTGAGATCATCATAGTATCTTATATATAATGAATTATACTTTGACTTATTCCTTAAGACTCTTAGAGTATATCAAAGGGTATGCTTGGGGTGTAATAAGTTATATATGAAGATAATGAATGATCAATAAAGAATCTACCACTTCTAGTAAAAGAAGAGAAATGTCCTATGTGATTCGATAAATGACAACCCAGGAATCTTTGACCAAGGTGGAATGAAATTAGAAAGTAGTTTCTAATTTGCATTCATTAGGAGTTGTGCATTTAGGAATCGAAATACATATAATTAAATTAAATAAGACTTGACAGTAATTTCATGACTTATATTTAATTGGGACATTGTATGGTGGAATGATTGAATTGTACGATAACTATTTACTCAAAGGTTCTTTTATGATTAATGTTGAAATCTATATTATCAGAAAATTCGTTGAACGCTAGGGAGGCTTATCCCTATTGTAGAATATATATTATTTATTTAAATAAATTATTCATTTAATTTATTTATTTAAATAAGATTAGAATTGTTCTAATTGATTTATTCACAACCGTTTTAATATGGAGAACCTAAAGGGTCATACCATAAAATGAAGAATAATTATTTAAGAAGTTAATGGCATAATCGTAATAATATATTAAGTATATTTAATTTAATCTATGGTGATAGAATAAATTAAGTAGCTTAATATTTATTATTTAATATTTTAGAAATATTAAATATAAATTAATAAGAGGAGTCTTATTAATATTATATTATTTAATTTCTAAAAGAGTTTAGGAATTAATTTAATATAAGTACTCTCATTTATTCCTAATTAGATTAGGAGGGAAAATTAGTTAAAGGAGTTTAATTAATTATCCCTAATAGGATTAGGGAGTCCATTTAATTAAAAGAGTTTAATTAAATAAATAATACCTTATTTTAATTAAAATAGGGTTATATAATATCTTTATAAGAGGAGTCTTATATCAGATATCAAGCATATAGTAATTCCAAGAGTTGGAGAGTATGCCCCATTTTTCTATAGAGATAGGAAAAAACTAGGGTTTGAGCCAATACACCCTTCTTCTTGAAAATTCTTATTCCTTAGTGGATCACCTCTAGAGGTCATACACTTGGGTGGCTTACATTGATTAAAGGAAGGAATCTACCCGGAGATTCAAGGAGATCGCGGAGAAGTAGGAGGTGAACTCGTACCTGAGGAAGCTTGTTTCTACAAGGGTATGATTTCATAATTTCTTATTCTTTGCTTAATTAATAATATGCATAAAGAATGATCCGGGTAATTGGTTTGTGAAAAAATTTTAAAATCTGATTTTATTATGCTTCCGCTAATTTTGCAATTTGATTGCTACTTTGATTTTCACAAAACCTAACACTATTTGACTCTTCTAATGGATTGCTCGTTCCGCTGCAACTATGGTTGAAAAGTTTTATCATCTTTCATATGTTCTAAATCTCTAATTTATTACTGATGAAGGCTATTGATGATGTAAATTATCTTTAGTCATGATATTCTTTACTAGGCTAGTTGTGCTCACCCTTTTTCTTCACAATTCCTTTCAGGTAATAAGAGTTTAGCTGGGTCGAGCTGGGGTAATAGGAGAATAGAACGATGGTCTATAGCTATTGAGGTTCTCCCTAAATAGTATGGAAATAATTTTATTGAGAACTTTAGATAAGTGTGTCGTATTGTATACGACATTTGATATTTAATTTTGGTGAACCGAATAGGGTGAGGTGAACCCAACTTTGGAAGGGTGTTTTGCCACTATCATATGAAATGTCTAATGACATACAACCTCGTGTTATCATAAGACAAGGTTGTGCACGTCCACTTGTTGAGTATATCTACGAGCACTACCTATATAATCTTGGAGTTTGTTTGAAATATGATTCTCAATTGGAGACAATGGAAATAATTATAAGTCAAGAGAAGACTCACCATTGGAAAGAAGATGATAGGAATCTTCTTATTTTTCTTTGGGGACTATTGGGTCAACCAAGGAATAATTCTTTGGACATATGATATCTATCATAACCTAGATGCATGGCCTCCCATGTACGAAGGTTTCCTTGAGTATTTTTCAAAGATTTTAATTTCTAAAACAGTTATTGACTGTACTTTTATGTAAATTACCATTGTAAGGTTGTGGTCGAGGTACCATGAGAAGTTACATACATTTGTATTAAAACTCACCGTTTAATTGTGGTCGTATTCTGCACAACAATTCAACAGTTGTATAAATGAAGTTTGTAAATGATTTTTATAGTGTGATATCTAGCGACTCAGAATGGGTCGTGTGAACCTATTTTGGGGGTGTCATATCTGGGTTGATAGATGTTAGATCTGCTATATCTATAGGCTCGGATTTGATGATTTTCAAAATCTGGAAAAATATTTTTTTGCTGTCTGACAACGAATGTCAGACCTCATATCTCAGTGATCGTTAATGATTTTTGTGGTTTAAAAGTTTTTAGTTGTAGTTTGTTATGAGATCTTTGATCTGGAACTGGAATCATGTGTAGATCATGTTTATATTTCAATTTATTGATGGTCAAAGACCATTGACCGAGCATGACTGGGTAATTCTGGGTAACCCAGAAACTGCCCAGATCGTGTCTAACAAGATTTTATGGCTCCTGATCTGTAATGTTTTTGTTGTGTTGTTCTTGTTGTTGTAATAGGATTGTAGTATGTTACATGAACTTCAAAATTATGCCTTTAGATCACTAAATAATCTAGTGGGTTGAACACAGTGGATGGTCAAACTAGCAAGAATGATCACGTTAATGTTTAATGGAAATTCCAGAAAATCAAGAACAATGTCTCTGATAGGGTTTGACCGGACAATAGTTGCTTGATGTGTTGTTTTGATATATGTTTTATGATCACTAAAACATTACACAGATTTCAAGTTATGGAAGCCCAAATATGGCTACACGAGCTGTTCTTCATTTCTAGGTAACCCAAAAAATGAAGAACAGCTCTGACAGCCTTTTCAATGGCTTAGATCTTTCTGATTAATGATGTTTAGACTTGGAAATTGTTCAACACATGTTCTATGTTAGTTTCTCTACACAACCTGACGTCTAGAACACCTTTACCATAAACAGATTGCATATTATAAGGCCATCTATAGCTTTGATCGGCCATGACTTTATTTTCTGGGTAGCCTAGAAACGTGAAGAACAACTCTGACAAGCTTTTCTGAAGCTTAGATCTTCCTGTTGTGATACGATTTGGCCATAGAACTTGTTTAGAGTTGTAATACTACCTCAGTACTACAACATTAACACAATTTTCAATCAAGAAACATTTAGATCTGACAATTATCACTGGTCAAAGTAGGCTACTCGAACACCGACTTTGAATGTTCTTGAGCCTCAAGAACACCTAAGGCGACGCTTTCTATCGCCAAAGGCTTTAGCGACAAACTTATTTAATTTTAATTAATTAATTTCCAAAAATCATTTCAAAATAGAAATTAATTTCTGAAAATCACAAAGATAATTTTTAAAATTATTTTAAGTTATAAAAATTAACTTTTAATAATTTGACATATTTTTCATAAATATTAGTATTTATTTGAATATTATTAATATTTAATTTTTTTAATAACTGTATTGAATAAATTTGTGACACCACAAATTCTCTACAGTCACTATTGCCAATTTGGCGCTCACGTAAATATTCTATCAGAGAATAATTCCTATAAATCCAGGATTCAAAGTGCTCATAGTAAATAATAGTTCTCATCAGAACAATCATTGTAACTAAGTACCCACACTTAGATGTACAGGTTCAGTATCTTACAGATATTTCTTCCATATCATTAATTCTTATATATATCTGACTTCCACAATATTAATGTTAGAGTTATTGGAACTGAGTGAAGCGCTATCTCAGTGCATCAGAGAGCCAATGTCTGTTAACACTATCATTCAGATATATATAGTTCATATAGATACTGTACACTTTTGTAATTCTATTAGAATGACAACTAAATACTGCAAACTAATATTACATTAAACAGATAATATACTGTTACTATTACATTATAGTTTTCAACAAATATCCATGACTTAAGAGCCTTTTATCCACAATACCGAAACTTCTGGAATATATTCTTTCTATCTGCAAATGAAGAAAATATTTACAAGGATGAGCTACAGAAGGCTCATCAAGTTTTGAACAATAAACGAATATTATACATATATCAATTCTGAAATAAATGAACATAAAGTTCAGAGTAATGTCATAAGTATATACTGAGGTTTATCTGCCAAACCCTGCACATTACGAGTTACTGTCAGTCCTATAGACTTAGCAACCTAGGTTAATCCGCTGAATCGAACAAAACTAGGAGTATGCATATCATCCTTTATGTACTGTCTGATCATTGCTATAAATGTCAGAAACAATTTACTACCGATCATTGCTATAAATGCCGGAGACAGCTCCTCACTGCCAAGGACAACCATAATTATCCACCGACAGCTCCTCACTGCCGGTTCTAATAGTGTCAGTATATATATCGGCATCAAACAAAATTTCTTTTTCACTAAACTGTGCTTTTATACATTTATACCAAACAAAATTGGTTTCTCAGAAACTATGCTTTGATATCAAATCAAACGCAATTTTCCATAATAACTTATATGACTTGGTCATGTTTGAACAAGAATTCATAACCTTTGAATAACAGAATTCATAAACACTATGTATTACTAGATCATAACTGATAAATATTAAATTTTTATTTAATAAAATAATTTAAATTAAACTGGCATTTGAAAAATGAGATTTGCATAAAGTGCAGAAAAACTTGCATGTATCATCGACTATTGCTACACAGTCTATTTAACTTCGTTTGAAGACCTAATATTAATAATATTGATCTCCAAGTTAGAATAATATCATCACAATGTATTACTGTGAATTACTGTTATAAAACAACCTAAACATATTATCACATAATCTTATCGGTACTATTTCGACAGCCCGATTGTCTAATCGGATAATTATTGAGCTTAATTCCAATAAGACTCTGCCTAAATACTTCACAATTATATTAAATAATTTAATCACCGGTTAAAACTATTTTTCCCTAGCTCATAACAATTTAGAATTAATTATTACTATTTATCAAAAAAAATTCAATCACTTATAACTTATTTAAATACCACTTTATTCCATTATCATTAATATTTATTTATTATTAAATATTAATAAAAATCATACCATAATATTATAATATATTTATAATATTTCAAAGTATTTTAAATACCTTAAATCACATTTATATGATTTTAAACATTTAAATCCATTATTCAATAATTAACATTAATATTAAAATATTAATATTTCATGACAAAATATTAAAATTTATATTTTATAATTCAAAATATTTTTCTAACTCTTAAATCATTTTTGTATTATTTTTAAAGCATTAATTCTATTTTTCCATAATTTATTTAATATATTTATTAAATAAATCATTTATCATTAATATTAATTTATTAATAAAATTCATCACAAAATATCAAAAGTTATTAAAAATAATTTAAAACATTTTCTAACACCATAATATAATTTTTCATGATTTTTCAAGTATTAAAATTATTTTTAAATAATTTATTCAATATTATAACTAAATAAATTAAATAGCTTTATATGCCAAAAATATTAAATATTTATGAAATATACTTAAAATAATTACAAACTAATTTTTAGACTTTAAAAAAAAATTAGTAATTTATTTTGTAATTTTAATAATTAAAAACTAATTTTTTATATTTATTTAACAAAATAATAATTTTCAGAAAATAAAGTGTCACTAAAGGGCCCTATAGTGACAAAACTGTCTCTATAGGCGTTCTTGAGATTTCCATAACATTCATAACAGTTTGAAGGGTTGCTAGTTTGACCACACTTTTATCTATGATCTTATTGTTTTCTGGGTATTCTAAGGTGTTATATGTAAGACCTCAACTTTTATGAATAAATAATAATTTTCTCGAAATATATTTTTGAATATTATGGTGTGGATTTGATATAATGTTATAGTTGTGAGTACTATTTATAAATTTTTCAAAGTAAACAAGTTGTTATAAAATATTCGATTGGTCGGGGAATATTCGTTTTAACAGGAAATATTCGTACGAGGGCACAATCATTGGTGGACCCCCACAACGGAAGTATTGTCGTAGTTAGAAAACGACAGAATTATCTTTTTATAAAAATAACGGCGAAAGTGTTACCGTTAAAACTGTTAAACTATCCGGTAGTAAAAATACAGTAATAAACGTGGTTGCATAGTAGCATACAGTATTGATTATTGATGCTTAGGTGAGAAGTCACTCAGTTATATTCAATTATTGCTACAGTAATTGATGCATCATATCTCTCATATTATTGATTTAATTATTTTCACAGTATTATCTGCATAATATATATTATTAAATCAATAATTGAGATGACAAAGTTATTCATATTATTATTTGCAATAGTGTCAATGTCTAGAAGTTTTGTCAAGGAGAGGTTTGGTCACCTCGCACACCAATAAGGAGAAATCCTTATCGGAAAGTCCCCTCTTTCCTGGGAACGACCTTGTTGTTAAATATTATGAATTATAATATTACTGATGAATAAGTTCGTGTTGATTAAAGATGAAATTAATAGTTCCATTGTATTGGAATTATTGGTGTTAGTGAAAATCGACATTTATTTCGATAATAATTGATGTCTGGAGGTTATATTGACCAATCAGGTAATTAACCGGATAAATGAGCAATTAATTGCTATTGATTCACATGATTATAACTATTTATTCAAATGTGTGTACTATTGATTCACATTCATTTACTATTAGGAGAGTTGATGCAAGATTGATAATACTTGCATGACTAAATTAAAAATGAAGGTATAGATGAAGGTATTATACTATAATTATTTTTTCACAGGTTTAGAACTATTGAGTCACATGATTTACTATTAGGGGAGGTGGTGCAAGTTTGATAATACTTGCAGGACTAAATTAAAAATGAAAAAAAAAGATAAAGGTATTATACTGTAATATTTTGAGCCTCAAAATGTGCAATTATTGAAACTATATTTTTCTATAAATAGAAACTCATTCTTCCTTCATTTCTCACCAATTCACTAAGTCCCACAAGAGCAATTATTATAGAGAGAAAGAAGAAGAAACTCAAAACCTGCATATACCTTATATATGATTCTCAAGCCATAAAATCTTTTTTTCCAATTTTCTTATTTCACATAACATATTTAATTCATTTACTCAAAACTAGTCCATTTTCATAAAAATACCAAATCAGTACAAACAAATTTTCTTTTCTGGGATTTAGCAGAATATAGTCGCATATTGAACATATATTTTTCTCAAAATTTTTAAAATTCATTCACTATTTTTCATATGGCTAAAACTGCCGAATATTTAGACATTTATCAAAAACTGTACTTTTGTCCAAAAATTCCAAAATTTACGGGGTATACTGCTATTATATAGATGTACTCCCAATAAAAATTTCACCAATTTTGGAGTTAAACACAAGGAGTTATAAGGGTTTACTTTTAAAATAGTCTTTTCCCATAAAATTTATAACTCCTAATTTATAGATCCAAAAATCACCATTTTTGGACAAAATCTAGAAAACACATCAAATTGTCATTTCAATTTTTTCAGAATTTGTAAGGGTCGAAAAAATTATGAAACTGCCCCTGGCAGAAACCCCTTACATACAACGGTTGAACAAAAATAATATTTCTAACGAATATTGGACGGAAATAATATTCCTTACTAATATTAAATGATTATAATGAATATGGAATGATAATAATATTCATACGAATATAAAAAATAATATCTCTTCGGAATATAAAAATAATAACCCTTACCTTAGAAGATGACTAGATACTAGAATAGTGAAGTAGCAGACTTCGCTTCTTCTTTCTCTCTATATTTTCTCTCTCTATAATTTCTCTATAATAATTGCTCTTGTGACACTTAGTGAATTGGTGAAAAATAATGAAGGAATGAGCTTCTATTTATAAGAAAATATAGTTTCGATAATTGCACGTTTTGGGCCTCAAAATATTAAAGTATAATACCTCCCCCTTTTTCTTCATTTTTAATTTAGTCATGTAAGTATTATCAAACTTGCACCACCTCCCCGAATAGTAAATCATGTGAATCAATAGTAAATCATGTGACTCAATAGTTCTAAACATGTAAAAAAATTAATTATAGTATAGTACCTTCAACTATACCTCTATTATTAACTTAGTCATGCGAGTATTATCAATCTTGCATCAACTCTCCTAATAGTAAATGAATGTGAATCAATAGTACACACATGTGAACAAATAGTTATAATCATGTGAATCAATAGCAATTAATTGCTCATTTATTCGGTTAATTACCCGATTGGTCAATATAACCTCCAGACATCAATTATTATCGAAATAAATGTCGATTTTCACTAACACTAATAATTCCAAAACAATGGAACTATCAATTTCATCTTTAATCAACACGAACTTATTCATCATTAATATTATAATTCACAATATTTAACAACCAGGTCGTTCCCAGGAAATAGGGGGCTTTCTGATAAGGATTTCTCCCTATTGGCGCGCAATTAGATTATCTAACCTCTCTTTGACACAACTTCTAGACATTGTTAATATTGCAAATAATAATATGAATAACTTTATCGTCTCAATTATTGATTTAATAATATAACATATTATATAGATGATATTGTGACAATAATTGAATCAATAATATGATGGAGATATGGTGCAACAATTACTGTAGCAATAATTGAGTATAACTGAGTGACTTTCTTACGTAAGCATCAATAATCAATACTGTGTGCTACTATGCAACCAAGCGTATTACTGTACTTTTATCACCGATTATTTATGAAAATTTTCTTACTTTGACAAAATTTCAAATATCACCCTTAACTTTATCCTTTTATCAATTTAACTATTTACTAAAATAGAAAAAATTGAATACTTTTATTTCATAAAATTCGGGATCTCACAATTGTCATCATCCTCATGTTGATATTGTGATGAAAGTTATCTTTGGCTTACGTGCATAGATGGACTTGGTATGATTATGACCAGGGATTATTCGGTATAATCACGACCGTAATGTGACGAATGATGTGGTGAAAGTCCTCATTGGCTTGTAGTTCATTGATGGACAGTTATTGGTATGATTATGATCAAGAATTATTCAGTATAATCATGATCATTGATGATTACATGAATATCCTTAGCAGTGGTGCAGGATTGATTCGATTATATTTATTAAGTTGAGTCTCAGCGATAAAGTTGATGAAAAACTTTTAAATCGTAGAAGATAGTTGATTTTATACTCTACTTGACTCTTCAAATGGATTGCTTATTCTGCTGCAGTTGTTGATCTAAAACTTGTTGTCTATTATATTCTATCAGTTATTATACCGTTGAAGGCTAAGGATAATTTATTCTGCATTATCTTAGTCATAATATTTCTTACTGGGCTAGTTGAGCTCACCCTTTCTTTCACTGTTTTCTTCAAAAAATGAGAATATAGTTGGGACGAGTCGGAGAACGGATTGACGATCCAGATGGTTATTTTAGTAGTCCTCACTATTCTGTGAAATAGCGTGACAATAAATATAATGAGGACTCCATTGAGAGTGGATATTGTCTAGATGGCAATATTCTTATTAAAACTCTTAGACTATGTTCTGTCGTATTTTACACGACTGTTGTATAATTAAGTTGTATTTGAATTTTGTACCATGTATTTGGCGACTCAAGATGGGTGATGTATACTTGTTTTGGGGGTGCCACAGTTGGTATCAAATCTTAGGGATATGATCCCTGCCTGAGATGTGAGACAAGTACTAAGAAGAGAGAGACGGGGAATTCCTTCGCTAGTATGATCTACCTAAGTTTATTTAGTATTTAATTGGTCGGTCAGAGTATAGGGATAATTTGTGATATGTTAATTAACCCTTGTTTTGTGGTAGTATTTGAAAATGGCATCCGAAAATGTTGAGATAAGCAATGAAGCACATGAGACCGTTGAGACACCACAGATTAATACCCAGGATAATGTGCAACAAGAAGACAATAATCCTCAGGTAAACAACAACGATCAAATGAAGAACGAAGGGATGTTCAGAGGTTTTATGCAATTCATGCAAAATCAGGCGAGAGTTGTTCCTATCCAAAATGCAGGTGGAAACACTAACAACTCTCGGACGGTCACCGCTAAGCAGTTCAAGGAGCTGAGACTGTGAGACCCCAAATTTTATGAATAAAGATTTAAATTTTCTCAAAATATTTATTTTTATATTATGGAGTAAATTTGATATAATATTATAGTTGTAGGTAATATTTATAAATTATGAAAAGCATGCAAGTTGTTGTATAATATTCGTTTGGTCGGGAAATATTCTTTTTGTCGGGGAATATCCGTACAACGGCACAATCATTGATGGACCCCACAACGAAATTATTATCGGATTGAGAAAATGACAAAAATATTTTTATGAAAATAACGGCAAAAGTTTTACCGTTAAAACTGTTGAACTACTCGGTAGTAAAATTATAGTATACGCGTGGTTGCATAGTAGCACACGGTATTGATTATTGATGCTTACGTGAGAAGTCACTCAATTTTGTTCAATTATTGCTACAATAATTGTTGCATAGTATCTCATGTTATTTGATTTAATTATTGTCGATATTTTATACATTATTAAATCAATAATTGAGATGACAGAGTTATTAATATTATTATTTACAATATTAACGATGTCTAGAAGTTCTGCCAAGGAGAGGTTTGGTCACCTAATTGCGCGCCAATAGGGAGAAATCCTTATTGGAAAGCCCCCTCTTTCCTGGAAACGACCTGGTCGATTAATATTATGAATTATAATAATGATAATAAATGTTGTTAAATATATTGAGGTGTTTTTTTATGAAGTCACGGAAGTTTATATATATATATATATATATATATATATATATATATATATATATATTGTTTTATTAGTATTATTAATGTAATAAAACAGAAAAACTTTTTATATAAAACAAAATACTTTTATAAAATTATTTGTTTTATTAGACAATAATTAGAATATAATATATTTTATTATGCATAGTGTTTTGCATAGTAAAATCTTTTTATATAAAACAGAATACTTTTATAAAGTTCTTTGTTTTATTAGACAATAATTAGAATATATTATATTTTATTATGCATAGTGTTTGCATAGTGCATGTATAGTGTTTGTATAGTAAAATCTTTTAATATAAAACAGAATACTTTTATAAAGTTATTTGTTTTATTAGACTATAAATATAATATAATATATTTTATTTAAAAGATTTTGTTTTATTAGAATATTTTATTATTACTGCATAGTAAATCAATATGGACCATCCGTTTAAAAGTAAATCAATCTGGACCGTTCATGAATTAGTTACTATTCAGTCTATTCTCCTATAAATAGAAGCTCATTCCTTCATTATTTCTTACGAATTCACTAAAACTCTAGAGAGAGAAACTATAGAGAGAAAGAAGAAAAGTATTATGCTACTCACTTTTCCAATATCCAGTTTCTTCTAAGGTAAGGGGTATTATTTCTTTTGTATTCATGAAGAGAACTTTTGTTATTGCATTCTTTATTATTCTATTGGAATAACCTGTATACGAGGACTACCCTATACTTGGTGAAATTCTTCTGTTATTCTATTCTTTATTATTATGTTGGAATAACCTATCTAAGCGAAGTACCGCATAAATGGTAAAATTTTTCTGTTATTCCATTCTTTATTATTCTGTTGGAACATCCTATCTGTGCGTTTACGCATGACTTAGTTTCGTTCTTTATTATTCTGTTGGAACATCATGCTGTGCGGTTTATGCATGACCTGGTTCCATTCTTTATTATTCTGTTGGAATAACTTGTATACGCGGACTACCCTATACTTGGTGAAATTCTTTTGTTATTCCATTCTTTATTATTATGTTGGAATAACCTGTCTATGTGAAGTACCACATACATGGTGAAATTCTTCTGTTATTAAATTCTTTATTATTCTGTTGGAATAACCTGTCTGTACGATCTATCACATGCCTGGTGAAGTCTTTTGTTATTTCATTCTTTATTATTCTGTTGGAATATCATGTCTGTGTGTTTACGCATGACCTGATTCTATTATTTATTATTCTGTTCGAATAACCTGTCTGTGCGGTCTATCGCATGCATGGTGAATTCTTCTGTTATTCCATTCTTTATTATTCTGTTGGAATAACCTGTATATGTGGATTACCACATGCATGGTGAATGACACTTCGTATTCATTTCTTATTAAATTGTGGAAATGATCTGTCTACTTGGATTACCGCATGGCGAGCAAAAATCCATTTGCAGTTTCATATATTCTGTTATACTCAGTTTGTTAAAGCTTTAACTTTTATACTCCATGAAATTAGTGGAATATCCTTAATATTTACGCTTCATCCAGTATCTTTTTATAGAAATATTCTTCTGAGCATTCTTAAATTTTACTCAACAAAGCAGTATCATGTTGACAATTTGGACGTCATTGATTCCTGGATAAATTAATTCCTGAACTTGTTTTATTGGATTCTTATATCATTATCATCATCCTCATGCTTATATTATGTTGAAAGTCATATATGGCCTATTGTGTATAGATGGACTTGGTATGATTATGACCAGGGATTATTCGGTATAATCATGATTATAATGTTACAAATGATGTGGTAAAAGTCCTCATTAGCCCGTAGTGCATTGATGGATGGTTGCTGGCATGATTATGACCATTGATGAATACATGAATATCTTTGGCCCGTAGTGCATGGATAATTTGTGGTTGTGATACTAATGAATATCCTTGGTTGTAGTGCAGGGATGATGTGGATAATTTATTAAGCTGAGTCTCAGTGATAAAAGTGATGAAAAACCTTTTTAAATCATAAAACATAGTAGATTTTATTCTTTACTTGACTCTTTTAATGGATTGCTTGTTCCGCTGCAGTTAAACTTGATGTTTGTTATATTTTATCAGTTTAACATTGTTGAAGACTAATGATAATTTATTCTACATTATCTTAGTCATAATATTTCTTACTGGGCTAGTTGAGCTCACCCCTTTCTTTCACTGTTCTCTTCAGGAAATGAGAACGTAGCCGGGACTAGTCGGGAAACAGAGTGACGGTCCAGATGATAGTATTAGTAGTCCTCACTATTCTGTTAAATAGTGTGAAAATAAATGTATTGAGGACTCCATTGAGTGTGGATATTGTCTAGATGACAATATTCTTATTAAAACTCTCAGTTTATGTTTTGTCGTATTTTACACGACAGTTGTATTATTAAGTTGTATTTGTATTTTGTACCATGTAATTGGCGACTCAAGATGGGTGATGTATACCTATTTTTGGGGGCGTCACAGGGACCATCGAAGTTTTTTGGAGAGCCAAAACCACTTAAGGCGGAGACGTGGATAAAGCAGATCAACAAGATATTTGATGTCTTCAGATGCTCCGAGGAAGCAAAAGGTTCCCTTTGCCCACCTTCATGTTGCGAGCAGAGACAGATTGCTGGTGGAAATCTGTAAAGCATACTCAACTTGCTGCACTGAAGATGTCTTGGGAGAAGTTCCAAAAACTATTCAACGACAAGTACTTTCATGAAAGTATTCGTCACATGAAGGAGGTAGAGTTCATCAAGATTGAGAAAAACAATATGATCATGGCTCAGTACGAAGCTAAGTTTGCCGAGTTGTCTCTGTTTGCAGTCCCACTTGGTTGATAATGAGGAGAGAAAGACGTGGATGTTTCTAAGAGGTTTGAAACCCGAGATACATCAATACCTAATTTCTCATAAATTATGTTTGTATTCGGATGTTGTGAATAGGGCTCAGTTATTGGAGCGCGATAATGAGTCAACCCAACCAAGAAAGAGCAGCCTAACAAGTCGATAATACCAGTGGTAGCAGTCATCGAAGCGCTAACAACAAGCGTGGAGGGAATCAACATGCCAGAAATGGTAATCACTTCGGTGGTAATCATGGCCATGACAATAAGAGTGGGCATTTCAAGAAGAGGATATTTAACAATGATGAAAAGACGTCAGTACTAGCACCTGTTGTTAAGGAGAACGACCACCGGTCGTAAGTTACAAATGCGGAGAGTAGGGACATATCAAGTCCAAACTGCATGATGCATTCCAAAGCATGTTATAATTATGGAAGAGAAGGTCACCTAGCACGATTTTTTCATGCACCAAAGTCAAATCCAACTGGGATGGATGCATCAAAGCCCGTCCCAGACAAGACAAAATCGGTAGTTCAAGGGAGAGCGTTTGTCGTAACGTCCCAAAAAGCGAGGAATCCGAATGAGGTGATCACGAGTAAGCTAATCATAAACTCTAGCGAAGTATATACCTTATTTGATACCGGTTCTACCCATTCTTTTATTTCTCCTATTTGCGCTCAACGTTTAAATTTGACTCCAAAGAAATTTGACTTTGACATATCTATTGAAACTCCATTGGGAGAAACCTTCATTACATCCACTGTTTATAAGTCTTATTTGATTCAAATCGGTAACCGCACGTTACCTGTCGATCTTATTTCTTTGAAAATACTTACATTTGATGTGATTTTAGGGATTGATTGGTTAACTACTGATCATGCTAAAATAGATTATTTTTTATAAGGTTGTTAGCTTTCATATTCCTAACCAACCTATTATACGAATTCAAGCAACCAAACCACTAAAGTCAATCACTGTCATATCAAGTCATAAAGCTATTCGTTTACTAAAATCGGATGTCAAGCTTTTTTAGCCCATGTCACAGATTTAAATAAATATACGCCAGATTTGAATGATATTTCTATTAATAAATTTCCTGATGTATTCCCTGATAAACTTCCTAGCCTACCCCCATAGCGTGAAATTGAATTTTGTATCTGTGACGCCCCCAAAATAGGTATACACCACCCATCTTGGGTCGCCAGATACGTGGTACAAAATTAAAATACAAACTTAAATATACAACATGAGCTGTGAGTTTTAATACAAATATTGTCTTCTAGACAGTATTCAAACTTAAAAATTCTCATATATACGTCACAATGGCACCTTACATAAAGGTATAGTCAATAACTGTTTTAGAAATTAAAATCTTTGGGAAGTGCTCAAGGAAACCTTCGTACATGGGAGGCCATGCATCTAGGTTATGATAGATATCATATGCCCACAGAATTATCCTTGGTTGACCCAATAGACCCCAAAGAAACACGAGAAGATTACTATCATGTTTTTTCCAATGGTGAGTCTTCTCTTGACATATAACCATCTCCACTGTCTGCAATTAAAAATTATATTTCAACCAAACTCCAAGATTATAAAGGTAGTGCTCGTAGATATACTCAGTTAGTGGGTTTGTACAACCCTGTCTTATGATAACACGAGGTTGTATGTCATTAGACATCTTGTATTATAGTGGCAAAACACCCTTCCAAAATTGGGTTCGCCTCACCCTATTGTTGTTCACCAAAATTAAATATCAAATGATGTATACAATATGTCACACATATTTTAAGTTCTCAGTACGATTATTATGCCACGCCGTTTTATAATTTGATTAGGCTTTTCACTAATTCGTATCACCACTTTATACCCATGTTCTCTCTGCTAGTCCCAGCTACCCTTTTATTACCTGAAAGGGGTGGTGAAGTAAAAGGGTGAGCTCAACTAGCGCAGTAAGAAATATTATGACTAAGATAATGAAGAACAATTTATCATTAGTCTTCAACAGTATAACAACTGATAGAATATAATAGACAACAAGTTTTAGATCAACATCAGCATCGGAATAAGTAATCCATTAGAAGAGTCAAGTAGAACATAATGTCTACTATCTGCTCTAGATTAAAACTTCCATCGTTAATACTTCATTCCTGTAATACTCATCAATAGTTCTTTGTTATACTTAAGACAAAGAGAACTCTCATCACCTGTCTTCACCTCAACCACCACAGATTATAATTAAATCATATTTCATATTTATAATCAAGTAAATCAAAGATATACAATTGAAAAACCAATAACCAACAGTCCATCTTTGCACTACAGGCCAAAAATATACAACTGTAAAACCAATAATGCTGAGACACAACTTAATAGTATCACGACCACGAATTATCCATGCACTACGGGCCAAGGATATTCGTGTTTTCAATTACGGTCATGATTATACCGAATAATCCCTGGTCATAATTGTGACAACCGAGATTTTGTAATTTAATTTTAATATTTATTGGATTGAATAAACATTTTTTGATGAATTAATTATTAGATTAAATAATTAATTGATAAAGCTTGTGGTAGATTAATTAATTATATGTGTTATAGTTATTAAATTAATGTGGAGAATTTTTATTATTCGAAGTATGTGATTATGTGAGCTTATTGTATTAAAAGAAATATTTAATAAGCTTAATGTTATTTTTTAAATTAATTTAATAATTAATTAGAGATTTAATAATTTGACATTATTAATAAATAAGAAATTATTATATTTTATTTAAAATAAATTAAATAAGATATTAGATTTATTTTATAAAGGGGTGTGACATTTTCCAAACTATATTATAAATGTTTTATTAAATTAATTGGGTATAAGCCTTTTAAGGCTAGCCAAACATGGCACTAAGGGAGGTTGGGAGCAGTTAGCCATGATAGGTAACTGACCTCCATAACGCGCGTTAGTTCACCTTTATTATTATTATACGCCTTCCTTTTTATTTTTCATTATTGGCTAAGTCTGGCAAAAACAGAGAGGAGAAAGAGAGAGAGTTTGAGAGTTCAGAGAATTGTGAGAGTCAAGAAGAATCTGAGAAGGAACTCATCTCTTATTAATCTACTCTACGCTTTGGGTAAACTCTTAAACCCAGTTATTTACGTTGTTTAAGTTTTTGGCTTTCAAGTTCTATTAAATTCGTACAATTGGAAAGAGTAAATATTATGGATATATATGTGTTAAGATGTTATTTTAATGTGTTTTCCTATGTATTAGATGGTTCCATATCATCAATTTAATAATATTATAACGTATGTTATGGCTTCAAAATTTACAAAGTATATTATATGGCCATATGGCCCTTATACGTAAAATTAATATGTCAAACATAAATTGTTTTGTAAAATTCATAGTTGTATATGATTATGCATGCTAAAACGAAGAAAACAAAACTTGAATGGATGGATTTGGTGTTATAACGAATTCTTAGTGTTAAATTTTATGTTTTTGTTCAAAAACCTTCAAGAACACCAAGAATAGTGAAATTATATGTTTTAATTCTGTGATTATGTGTTTTAATTGGTTAAAATCACTCTATAAATGTTGGTTAATGATTATGTATGAATTCTAGCATGTGGGTATGTTAAATTGGTGAAATTAATGATTATGTAGTGTTTATTTCGTTGAACACTGTGTTCTTCGCGAACTGATAATCAAAATCTGGAGTTTCGCGTCGCGGCGCCAACTCTAGAACTGAAGTCCAGCGCCGTAGCGCCACTGCACCGTAGCGCCAAGTCTCCAGTCTGCAGCGCCGCAGCACCAAGACATAGTACAACAGTGGCGCCGTAGCGCCACTTAGCAGAATGTCCAGAAATGCATTTTTTTAAGTGTTCAAGTATAGAAATGTGATATTAACTTCATCTAATGAACATAAAAACTTGTTAGACATATAATGAGGTGTTAAAATAAATTCTTAACACAGTCCATAACACAATTACGTGTGAGTTGAACGATTGAATGCATAATTAGCTTATTGTTCGTGAAGTCTTAATTTTGACAATAAGTGTAGTAAATGACTAAGTATAGTCATGAATTTGAGTTAGACAAAAGAAAAAATGTGTGATGTTTAGTACGTTATAATTAACTGGTATTGTGAACGTAAATGATATGTAGGATTTAAATCAAGGAACGAGTTTAATTAAAGTGTAATCTACGCACGAGGCAAGTTTCTAACCCTACTTGTTATCGTTAATAAGTTGATAAATTCACCTTTCTACATTGAGCAAGTTCTCATTAATATTGATCAAGTCTAGTTTGTTATATCAAAGTTTATTAATCTTTCAAGCATGATGCTGCTATACAATACTTATTCTATTATATACTTTATGAGATTTTATTCAAATTCAGTTATCAATTACTGTTAAACCTTGTTAAACTAGCGAACCCTTAATGATTCGACTAGTCCATAGTTGATAAGCGTTCTAAATTTCAGAACCCTTGATGGATTATCCAAACCAAACTTCCTTTGGTGCATTAGCGTTAAGATATTGTGCACAGTATGGTACTAAGGGCTGATCCCCCTAAGTACGAGAAGAAGAGTCCATAGTCTTATGACTGTTAAAGGTTTCAAGTATAAACACTTGACAACCTAGGGCATAGTTCAAGGTCTTATGACCCTCAGAAGTTCTTTTGTCTCTTGTTATTCATTCTTGATTCAAACGTTGAGTTTGCTATTTCATAAGTCTTTAATTTATTCGTATGTATTACTCATTGTTATATTGTTATACTTGTGGACAATCGTGCTCACTCTTGCGTAATAATAACATTGCAGTTAAGAACGAAAGAGCAGACGAGCCTTCCACTAGTAAAGGCAAGGGCAAGATTAGCAAGTAATGAAGATTAATTATTTATGTGGTTATGTAATGATATTTAGACTTGATGTTACTTAAGACTTATTATTTGTTTATGATTCCGCACAGATGTTTAAGGTTAGAGCAACCTGAGATATTTTTATTATTATGCAGTTGATGTAACCCCATAAGGGGAGATTTATTTATTATTTTCTATCTATTGCATGGTTTGCATTTATTTATGGGTAGATAGATAGACAATATTTGTACAGTGAACACCAAATCCTGTGGAAATGGAAGTACCGGATTTGGAGGTGTCACAATAATAATCATACCAAGTCCACCTATGCACTATGTGCCAAAGATGACTTTCAACACATCATTTGTAACATTACGATCATGATTATACCGAATAATCCCTGGTCATAATCATACCAAGTCCATCTATGCACTACGTGCCAAAGATGACTTTCAACACATCATTTATAACATTACGGTCATGATTATATCGAATAATCCCTGGTCGTCATAATCATACCAAGTCCATCTATGCACTACTGGCCATAAATGACTTTCAACGCAATATAAGCATGAGAATGATGACAATGATATGAAGAATCAATCAAATGAGATAAAGGATAAATATTAAAGACATTAACAATATAATTTATCCAAAATTCAATAATGTCCAAATTGTCAACATGATCACCAATTATGGAGTAAAATTCAAGAATAATATTATATCAAACATGATTTGAATAATATTTCAACAAATATTTAACGAAGATAATAACATTATTCATTATATTATAACCTCCATTTAATATTATTCATTATATAATAATATTAATTCATTTACTAATATTATTAAACTCCATTTAATATTATAAATCCATTACTACTCTATTAAATTCTATTTAATATTATTCATTATATAATAACATGAAATTCATTTACTAATATTATTAATCATTAATCAATGTGTTAATAACACCTTAACCCAAATATTATCAATCACTTAATAATCTCATAATCTAATATTATTAATATTAAAACAATATTTTAATTCATTTCTTAAACTTATAAATAATTTATTTTAATTGTTTACACATTACTAATTAATGAATTTAATCATCCTAAAATGTCAAACTCATAAGATTTCATCACCAATAATCAAAACCCTCATAAAAAATATGCATATACCTCATATAGGATTCTCAGGTCCATAAAATCCTATTTTCCTAATTTTCTTACTTCACATAACATATTTAATTCATTTACTCATAACTAGTCCATTTTCATGAAAAATACCAAATCAGTACAAACAAATTTTTTTTTCTGGGATTTAGCAGACTATAGTCCCATATTGAATATATATTTTTCTCAGAATTTTTAAAATTCATTTACTATTTTTCATATAGCCAAAACTGCCGAATATTTAGACAATTATCATAAACTGTACTTTTGTCCAAAAATTCCAAAATTTACAGAGTATACTGCTATTATATACATGTACTCGCAATAAAAATTTACCATTTTTGGAGTTAACCACAAGGAGTTATATGGGTTTACTTTTAAACTAGTCATTTCCCATAAGATGCATAACTCTTAATCTATACATCTAAAAATGACCATTTTTGGACACAATCTAGAAAACTCATCAAATTATCATTTTAAATTTTTCCAGAATTTTTGAAGATCAAAAAAATTACGAAACTGAAAGACATAATAGCCCTTAAGCTGAAGGAACCTTGCACTGAATAGCAACTCTAAAAGTATCTAAATACTCACAAAAATACGCTCGATAATATAGAGAGAAAGAAAACTTGTTTCTGGTGTGATTTTCAATTCTAACCTAAGCACCTATTTATAGGAAAATACTAGAACGCCATAGGAGACTAAATAATAAAATAATAATATAATTTATTTACTTTTCATACGCATGCTAAGGCATACCAGCCTCCACCTTTGAACAAGAAATTCAGCACATGTTTTCAACAAATGGTAAAAGTGGGTCCCAGCCCAATAATTTAATAAAAACATTTTAATTTTTGAAACTTCAATAATTCAGAATAAATAGCCCTTTTATCAGAAAAATACGAATTTTATGTCCATTCCACACGAAATTGAATTCTCTACAACTTTGTAGCTTTAAGTTATTCCAAATTCCAGACATAAAATTTCTGAAATTCACAAACGAATAGTTTTTAACACCTCTTAAAATTCATAACAAATCATACGTTAATTTTTAACAGTTCAAAATTTATGAAAATATATTCAACTTATATATGTATAACATATCCAAAAATCACAAAGATCTAACGGTCAGATCAAAATTATAACTCACACAATAGAGCTTAAGAACACTAATTCGATTTTCGGACTATAAATCCCTCGTACCAGTTTCACTCAAACAGTCACCACGAAAAATCCACAAAGAATTTTTGGGTGATTCAAATTTCTACGTTTAGTTTACTTCGAGGACTTTCTTTTGATATATAACTCATCTCCTAACTCATTATACACAAAGAGTTATAGATTTTACAAAATCAAGTAATAAACTAATTTTCTTAAAATTTCCAAATTTCGTTCCTCATTTCGACAAAATACTAATAAAACACCTCAGCATTAATTCCTTCATTTATAACCATATAAAATAAATACTTTCCTATCCAACATTTATGTCCACATAAAATAAATATTTTCTTGTCATATAAATCAATAATTAATTATTCACAAATAATATTATAGAATCACAATAATGACAACCAGGCCGTTCCCAGGAAAAAGAGGGCTTTCCGATAAGGATTTCTCCTTACTGGTGCGCAATTAGGTGACCAAACCTCTCATTGACAGAACTTTCTAGACATTGCCAATAATGTTATCTAATAATAGTATTCAAATAATATGAATTATTGAACTGATGATGAGAAATACTGTGCCGTGACAATTATTGAAACAACAATAATATAAAATATCAACGCAGCAATTATTGAACCAATAAAATAAAATATTGAACAGTAATTACTGTAACAATTATTGAGTAGTGCATTCATACGTAAGAATCAATAATTCAAAAATATTGTGCAATACCGTGTGCTACTGTGCAACCACGCGTATTACTGTATTTTAACCACCAGATAATCCAACAATGTTAATGGTAACATTTATGTCGTTATTTATAAAACTCAAATTTGTCATTTTCTTCATCTGATAGTTATTCTGTTATGGAGCCCACAAATGGCTTGCGCCGTCGTACGAATATTTCCCAACAACAAGAATATTCCATGACCAAACGAATATTCCCTGACAGAAATGAGTATTTTATAACTACTTGCGTATTTTGAAAATTTTATATATATCACCCTTAACTTTAAACTTTTTTATCAATTTAACTATTTACTAAATAGAAAAATTGAATACTTTTATTTCATAAAAATTTAGGATCTCACAATCTCCCCTCCTTATGAAATTTTGCCCTCAAAATTTACGTACGTACCTGGTATATCGAAGAGATGAGAATACCTAGCTTTCTTTTCGGATTTCTACCTTCCCGGTTATTTCCTTTTCTATCATTATTTTCCCATTGCTCATCTCCTTATTTCAGAGTTCATTCTAGAATATAGTTTCAAAATAAGGGTTAATTGACATGCCACATATTATCCCTATACTCTGACCGACCAATTAAATACCAAATAAACTTAGGTAGGTCATACTAGAGAAGTAATTCTCCGTCTCTCCCCTCCTAGTTCTTGTCTCACATCTCAGTCATGGATCATATCCCTAAGCTTTGATACCAACTGTGACGCCCCCAAAATAGGTATACACCACCCATCTTAGTGTCGCCAGATACGTGGTACAAAATTAAATACAAACTTAAATATACAACATGAGCTGTGAGTTTTAATACAAATATTATCTTCTAGACAGTATTCAAACTCAAAAATTCTCATATATACGTCACAATGGCACCTTACATAAAGGTATAGTCAATAACTGTTTTAGAAATTAAAATCTTTGGGAAGTGCTCAAGGAAACCTTCGTACATTGGAGGCCATGCGTCTAGGTTATGATAGATATCATATGCCCACAGAATTATCCTTGGTTGACCCAATAGACCCCAAAGAAACACGAGAAGATTACTATCATGTTTTTTCCAATGGTGAGTCTTCTCTGGACATATAACTATCTCCACTGTCTGCAATTAAAAATTATATTTAAACCAAACTCCAAAATTATAAAGGTAGTGCTCGTAGATATACTCAGTAAGTGGGTGTGCACAACCCTGTCTTATGATAACACGAGGTAGTATGTCATTAGACATCTTGTATGATAGTGGCAAAACACCCTTCCAAAATTGGGTTCGCCTCACCCTATTTTTATTCACCAAAATTAAATATCAAATGATGTATACAACATGTCACACACATTTTAAGTTCTCAGTACGATTATTATGCCACACCGTTTCATAATTTGATTAGGCTTGTGACTAATTCGTATCACCACTTTATACCCATATTCTGTCTACTAGTCCCAGCTACCTTTTTATTACCTAAAAGGGGGTGTGAAGTAAAAGGGTGAGCTCAACTAGCGCAGTAAGAAATATTATGACTAAGATAATGCAAAACAAATTATCGTTAGTCTTCAACAATATAACAACTGATAGAATATAATAGACAACAAGTTTTAGATCAACATCTGCAGCGGAATAAGCAATCCATTAGAAGAGTCAAGTAGAACATAATGTCTACTATCTCCTCTAGATTAAAAGTCCATCGTTAATACTTCATTCCTGTAATACTCATCAACAGTTCTTTGCTATACTCAAGACAAAGAGAACTATCATCATCTATCTTCACCTGAACCACTACAGATTATAATTAAATCACAATTCATATTTATAATCAAGTAAATCAACAATCCAACTTTGCACTACAGGCCAAAGATATACAACTGAAAAACCAATAACCAACAGTCCATCGTTGCACTACAGGCCAAAGATATACAACTGTAAAACCAATAATGCTGAGACTCGGCTTAATAGTATCACGACCACAAATTATCCACGCACTACGGGCCAAGGATATTCGTATTTTCAATTACGGTCATGATTATACCGAATAATCTCTGGTCATAATCATACCAAGTCCATCTATGCACTACATGCCAAAGATGACTTTCAACACATCATTTGTAACATTACGGTCATGATTATACCGAATAATCCCTGGTCATAATCATACCAAGTCCATCTATGCACTACGTGCCAAAGATGACTTTCAACACATCATTTGTAACATTACGGTCATGATTATACCGAATAATCCCTAGTCATAATCATACCAATTCCATCTATGCACTACTGACCATAGAAGACTTTCAACATAATATAAGCATGAGAATGATGACAATGATATAAAGAATCAATCAAATGAGATAAAGGATAAATATTAAAGACTCTAACAATATAATTTATCCAAAATTTAATAATGTTCAAATTGTCAACATGATCACCAATTGTGGAGTAAAATTCAAGAATAATATTATATCAAAAATGATTTGAATAATATTTCAACAAATATTTAACGAAGATAATAACATTAATCATTATATTATAACCTCCATTTAATATTATTCATTATATAATAATATTAAATTCATTTACTAATATTATTAAACTCCATTTAATATTAACAATCCATTACTACTCTTTAAATTCTATTTAATATTATTCATTATATAATAACATGAAATTCATTTACTAATATTATTAATCATTAATCAATGTGTTAATAACACCTTAACCCAAATATTATCAATCACTTAATAATCTCATAATCTAATATAATTAATATTACAACAATATTTTAATCATTTCTTAAACTTATAAACAATTTATTTTAATTATTTACACTTTACTAATTAATGCATTTAATCATCCTAAAATGCCAAACTCATAAGATTTCATCACCAATAACCAAAACCCTCATCAAAAATATGCATATACCTCATATAGGATTCTCAGGCCATAAAATCCTATTTTCCAATTTTCTTACTTCACATAACATATTTAATTCATTTACTCATAACTAATCCATTTTCATGAAAAATATCAAATCAGTACAAACAAATATTTTTCTCGGAATTTTTAAAATTCATTTACTATTTTTCATATGGCCAAAACTGCCGAATATTTAGACAATTATCATAAACTGTACGTTTATCCAAAAATTCTGAAATTTACAGAGTATACTGCTATTATATACTTATACTCCCAATAAAAATTTCACCATTTTTGGAGTTAACCACAAGGAGTTATAATAGTTTACTTTTAAAATAGTCTTTTCCCATAAAATTCATAACTCTTAATCTATACATCCAAAAATTGCCATTTTTGGACACAATCTAGAAAACTCATACATTTCAAATTTTTCCAGAATTTTTGAAGATCAAAAAAATTATGAAACTAAAAAACATAATAACCCTTAAAATCTCTTACCTCAAAAGAGCAGTACTTCTGACTGGAATATCGGATATAAAGCCGAAAGAACCTTGCACTGAATAGCAACTCTCAAAGTATCTAAATACTCACAAAAATACGCTCGATAATATAGAGAGAAAGAAAACTTATTTCTAGTGTGATTTTTAATTCTAACCTAAGCACCTATTTATAGGAAAATGCTAGAACGCAATAAGAGACTAAATAATAAAATAATAATATAATTTATTTACTTTTCCTACGTATGCCAAGACTTACCAGCCTCCACCTTTGAATAAGAAATTTAGTACATGTTTTCAACAAATGACAAAAGTGGGTCCCACCCAATAATTTAATAAAAACATTTTAATTTTTGAAAATTCAATAATTCATAATAAATAGCCCTTTATCAGAAAAATACGAATTTTATGTCCATTCCACACGAAATTGAATTCTCTACAACTTTGTAGCTTTAAGTTTTTCCAAATTCCAGACAGAAAATATTCGAAATCCACAAACGGATAATTTTTAACACCACTTAAAATTCATAACAAATCATCCGTTAATTTTTAACGGTTCAAAATTTGTGGACATATATTCAACTTATATATGTATAACATATCCAAAAATCACAATGATCTAACGGTCGGATCAAAATTATAACTCACGCAATAGAGCTTAAGAACACTGATTTGATTTTCGGACTATAAGCCTCGTACCAGTTTCACTCAAACAGTCACCATGAAAAATCCACAAAGAATTTTTGGGTGATTCAAATTTCTACGTTTAGCTTACCTCCAGGACTTTCTTTTGATATATAGCTCTCATCTCCTAACTCATTATACACAAAGAGTTATAGATTTTACAAAATCAAGTAATAAACTAATTTTCTGAATATTTCCAAATTTTGTTCCTCATTTCGACAAAATACTAATAAAACACGTCAGCATTAATTGCTTCATTTATAACCATATAAAATAAATACTTCCCTATCCATCATTTATGTCCACATAAAATAAATATTTTCTTATCATATAAATCAATAATTAATTATTCACAAATAATATTACAAAATCACAATAATGACAACTAGGCCGTTCCCAGGAAAGAGGGGGCTTTCCGATAAAGATTTCTCCTTAATGGCGCGCAATTAGGTGACCAAACCTCTCCTTGATAGAACTTTCTAGACATTGCCAATAATGCTATCTAATAATAGTATTCAAATAATATGAATTATTGATCTGATAATGAGAAATATTGTGTCGTGACAATTATTGAAATAACAATAATATAAAATATCAACGCAACAATTATTGAACCAATAAAATAAAATATTGAATAGTAATTACTATAACAATTATTGAGTAGTGCCTTCATACGTAAGAATCAATAATTCAAAAATATTGTGCAATATCGTGTGCTACTGTGCAACCACGCGTATTACTGTATTTTAACAACCAGGTAATCCAACAGTGTTAACGGTAATATTTACGTCATTATTTATAAAACTCAAACTTGTTATTTTCTTCATCCGACAATTATTCTGTTATGGGGCCCACAAATGGTTGTGTCGTCATACGAATATTCCCCAACAACAAGAATATTCCACGACTAAACGAATATTCCTCGATAGAAATAAGTATTTTATAACCACTTGCGTATTTTGAAAATTTTATATATATATCACCCTTAACTTTAAACTTTTATCAATTTAACTATTTACTAAATAGAAAAATTGAATACTTTTTATTTCATAAAAATTCGGGATTTCACAGTATCGACCTTGAACTCATAATGTGTGGCAAGTTTGACGAACTAGGTATAGTTATGTATGTTCTATGATGGGTATATGATAAGTATGCCTATATAATGTGGGTATAGTTATGTATAGTTGTGCAATGTGGGAACTGTAGAAAAAAAATCACTCGGGAGAGTGTTTAAAGGGAAAGTCTGTGTACTACAAGTGTGGGCAGAAGGGACATATCTCTCCTAACTGCCCCAATACAAGGATGTATAGTGGGTGTTTTATTCGTAGATCAATAGAGCATAAGGTGAAAGACTGTCCGAAAAGGAGAATGGAGGCAGGAACCGTGAATACGGAGAAAACACTACCAAAAATCTGGGCATCTGAGACAGACAAAATCCGTCTCAAAATCGATTTTGAGACAGATGTTGGTCGTGTCAGTTGGTCGCGTCGCTAATTAAGCTCGTCTCAAAATCCGTCTCAAAACAGGAAATTAGATACGGAAAATTGCCGTCTCAAACCATCTGAGATGGACATAGACCGTCTCAAATCTGTCTCAGAGCTAACCCATGGGGAGCTGAAATTTGAAACCGATTTTACTGGTTTCAAATTTGGCGGGCAGATTTGGCACTTTATTCTAGTTCATGTGAGTTGAGACGAAAAAAGCCATTTCAAATCCGTCTCAAAATAGGCCGCAACTATTTATTTTACACATATTTTGAGACGGATGTCATCCGTCTCAATTCGATTTCAAATTTGACGCCAATATCTTTTTAGCGTGCATATTTTGAGACAGGCTGCAGCCGTCTCAAAATTCGTGTCAACTTGGACGCCAACATCGCAAATTCTTTGAGACAGAAAGAAGCCGTCTCAATTCCGTCTCAATATATTTATTAACAACAAATTATAAATATTTTCATAATTTAATTTCAAAATCTAAAAATAAAAATGTTCAAAATAATAATGATAATTACTAAACTTTTATTTATAGACAATACTAGATAAGACATCTATCGATGAGTACTATTACAAATATCAACGTACTATAAGTCTCACCAAATACAACAAAAGTAACTTCTAAAAACTACTGCTTTAAAGCTCAAAAATATGCATAATCACACCATCATATCCCATCCTTGATGGTAAACAAAAGTAACTTCTAAAAAATACTACCTAAAAGATCAACATGCATATATAATCACGAGTCCCCATCCTCGTTACTATCGCCTGAATCTTCATCATGATCATCCTCGACATCAACATCCTACAAATAGTAGTACATGGAATGCATGTCAAATATATGAAATGAATGCATGCATTCTAAACATCAGACTAAGAAAACTGATTACATACTATGGTCTATGAACAAACATGAGCAACTTGCAGATTGCACCTATTTTAAGCAATTATCTCAGCACAAGTTTATACATAAGGTGCAACAAATAGTACTACACCAACGAAATGAGAAACCATATATATGTAGGTAATAAAACCTAAAGCATGTAACACGTAAATATGCAATCACATTTGGGGTCAGAAAAATTAAGTCAACCAGTATTTTTGGCCCATCAATCCACGATCTGCAGCAGAGCCTTGGCTAGCGAGCTTCTGAATACGTGATGAGAATTCTTCGGCCTAATGATGTGAGACAGATCAGTGTTTTAGCAATAGATTTGCAAAATTAATACTTTCATAAAGATTGATTAATTTGCATTCAGTTATAAAAATAAAATTCTATTTACAAACAGCACCATAAGAAGAAAATGAACTATAAATATTCCATCCCTCCCTCCTTCCCTCCCAAAACAAAATTAAGAACCTAGATGCTCAGGAAGACAAGAACATTTATACTCCATACCCATGCTCAAAGACAAGTATATTAAAACTGAAAAACACACAGAAATATGATATGTGAAACAATTTATTGAAGAAACAACTGGATATTCATCCTCCAATTAATTTTTTTAAAAAAAGAATAATAACATCTTCAAAATGTCTTTCCAACAAAATTGAGAAACAAGTAAAAGACATTTGAAGAGCAATTTCAATAAAGGGAAGAAGAAATTGATTTTCAAGCAATTTGAAATATATACAAGTAATTTGCCCATCCTAGTCAAGATGTCTCCATTGGGACTTCGAGCACTTTTTTAAAAAAGCTTGTGGAAGGTGTAAAAGTTATACACTTGCAAACTTACCTTTTCAAGACTATACCCTATATTTTTCTTTTCCAAAACAAGGGCAAAGTAGTAACATTAGGAGTATAATTCTTACTCAAAATAAAGACTGATTTTGAAAGTAAGTACTTTGAGACGCCCTAAAAAGTGAACCCTGAATCTCATTTTGGGACAATATGAGTATAATTCTTGCTCAAAATAATTTGCATAAGAGAGGACATCGATTCACAAGTATTTAAGCGGTTGACCATTTGCTTCAGTATAGGCAGCATGGAGTTTATGGACTTATTTTCGCACTCCGTTGCATCTTGTTGGTCATGCCAAGATCAGTAAATGAGAGGTTGCAGGACTAGCATGAGGTGAAAATGAATGGAGATGGCTACCTTCGGTAGACAATTCTGAAGGAACAGAACTGCTATTTTGAAAGAAGAGTGAGGCCCCTTGTGGTTTAGTTTCATAAGAAGTTTTTAGGATCCATTGTGCCTTTTGTAGTTTTTATGGGAGAGTTTACTCAAGGAACTTTTATAGATAGTGCGACTTTTATTTAAACTATATTCTTTATATTAGTGTGCTTGTACTTGGGAACACCGCCTTTAGCGCCTCTAGGATTCATTTAATTATTAAAAACAAAGTCACAAGGTTTTGTGACATTCAAAAAATGAGTAGAAGAGACTAAGTTGGGAAGCAGGGAGTAAGCTTCCAAGAAAAAATAATATTTTCAAATTTTTATACTAATCACAACAATAAAACCTTGGTGTGCCTACTTAACGAAAATGATAAATTTTTATACTTCCCTCGCATATCCCATTATGAAACTAGCAAGCAGAGAGCTTTGGTTGTGTGTCTAAAGAAATGATGAGTCAGAATCTAACCTTTTCATCAATCCACATCAATGAACTTAATTGATTGTTTAATATTCGAACTACAACATCCAGTGGAGTCATCCCATCAGTTGCCTCGAGTTCTCCAGCTTAAATGAAACAAAAAAGAATAGTAAGTTCACCAAAAAAGCTTTTCAAGGAGCAACTACAAAGCAAATAGGGGCAGTAACCTGGTTGGCATTAACATCCTGAATAATGGATTTAATTTGCTCTGCCATCTGTTCCAGTTCCCTTTCAATAAATTCAGCCTGCTCATACCTAAAAATTACATCCCAAAAAAAGATAATAATCAAATGCTCACTCCATAACATGTCTAGCTTAAGTGTCCTATATATCTACCATCAACATTTTGGAGTTTTATATAAGCGTCGTAATAGAGTGGATATATCCCCTGAAAACAGATTCATAACCACCCTCGTAAACATAAGAGACATATATGACTGCTAAAGAATAGAAATTACCTATATGACTGCTAAAGAACAAAAATTACCTATGCAAGTTAAACATTTAAATAAAACATTGCAAGTTAGAGAAACATACCGAATGGATGTGTTCACTTGCATTATGGCATATAAAGTGCAACCTAATGACTAGATATCAGTTCTTTCATCGATGTCTGCATCGCTTGGGACGTCCCACAACTCAGGAGCTCGGAAAGGTGCCGAACAGTGCACAGACGCCCACTCCTACGTAATAAAATTTTAGAAAACCAATAAGAAACACATCAGATAAACCAAAATATCAGCAGTGCATCTCAAATTAAAATGATACACCGAGCAAAATCAAAATGATTTTCCAACCTCAGAATTCTCTACTCAGGTAAAATAATTTTGAATGCACAAAGTTTTGTAACAAATATTACAGACATCAACTTATATAGATGAAAAGGCTTTGGCCAAAAACAAACATTCAAGCAAGCAAACAAATGAATGTGTCAATTTGATCCATTTGGCATAATTGGTAAAAGATAATGGACTAATATTTACCCCCTTGAAAGTGCTAAAAGGAGCTCCAACGAAATGTATAAATAAAATAAGTTAGAAAGAAAGTTAGAAAGATGCCAAAATAAATTAGTCAAAACTCTAAAATACTTAAAATAAACTCAAAGCATCCCATGGTAGTTGCTCAGTCAGTGCACGGGATACTCACAACTGGTTTTTATTGTAAAGGAAAATATTTGATAACAAAGTACATTATTGGGGTGGTTGATAAAATACAAGGTAACTTGAAAGTATTCATGAGATATAAAGATGATATGCAACAAATTAGAAGCACATTAAATTTGTCATAAAAAATTAAAAGAAAAGAAGAAAAGAACTTCATACTATGTATTCCCATCAGAAATGGGTCAATAATGAATTCAACTCAACACTTATTAATTTGGATGACCTTTTCTGTGTGTTAAAAGGACATTACCAGGTTTGACATCATTGTGTGCATATGCAAGCTCAAGATTGTGCATATGCTGGAGTCCTGCACAAAGCTGCAGACCAGTTTCTTTAAAATAAGATGCTTCTGGCACATTAGTGCAAATACATCACCAAAATATAACATAAAATGCATTTAAACCAACTTTCAAGTGTCATTAAGAATGGAAATACTTTAATAAGTACACTAAACTTAACTCCATAAAACTATCAACAATAAAGTACAATTTAGACGATCCTATTTCTTCAGAACTTAATGTTAAGTAACTGTTCAGCACATCTGGAGATATATAGTGATTAATTTGATACTAGTTTCATAGATAGTATTAGTATATAAAATATGACATTAGTTACTATTATATAAGTATTAGTAATGTTCTAAATTTTTATCATTAAAAATCTATGGAAGAATCCCCTAAAATAATCGAGAAGACTCTGGTATGGATTCTGGGATTCACCAATCTACTAGAAGAATCCTTGCTTCTTAGATAGCTGTATAGTGCATGAAATTGACATTTATAACATCAAGAAGACCTTACCTCAACTTGATAATACATCTTTCCATCATCAGCAATCCTTGAAGAAGTAGAAAGAATACTTGATTCACGCTTGACGCCAAGTCTGGTAGACATGAACTCTGTTAAGTACTGCCTTAGAACTTTCTTTCCAGCTTCTTCCGGTGGACCAAGATCTTCGCCAATCTTGTATTTGGAGGATGAAGGAGAGGATAACTCCACGGAGAGATTTTCATCAAGAATAAAAGGATCCCTGAAAAATATGTCAGTATTGGCACGGTGGACTTGAATCCAGTTTTGTGGATACTTGAAAGAATAACCATCAAAACTATCTATGTATTCTCTCAACCCAACAAGTTGTAGAGCAAATGAAGTATTGTTCGAATCAGCTTGTGAGAATATGTAACCTGAACTATCAACAGCATCCTCTTGTTTCACATCCAACAATTAACACAGCCACAGCATCAAACCATTGACACTGCCACAGCATCAGGAACTGTTTCCAGGGTAAATGCTAAGTTATTTATGCAATTTAAAAGTTAAAACAATTTAAAACTTTCATACACATACAGAGCTATAATTTCTTGGCCTCTTTTCTATTTATGTACATGACACCATTCTATAGAATTGTGGATTCTTTCTTGTTACATGTTAAGACAGACTTCCATTCTATAATTTAAGATCTAATCTGTAAAATTGGGTACTTCTCATCACCTACATATAATATTCAGTTCTAAACTATTAAAATAGCTAGAGATTCATATCTTTGATTCCTCAAATAAGCTCAATTAAGCTATTCTTATAATCCCATATTCCAGAACTAACTTAACCTTTCATCCTCATTTTCATTAACCTCTCAAACTGCCAAAATTTCGGTCAAGGAACTCAGAAAAAAAATAAAGATGCAGATAACTATGAGGCTAGACATATCATACTTACTCTTGTCCCTTAAATTTTCATAATTGAACAAATAACTACATATATGATATGCTTCTCCACGAAAAATAGCTAAATCAAACTATTTACAATTCAAAACCTAGTCTATACACACATAGATTGTTCAAAAGTAAAGCTACAACAGACAATAATAATCAAAAAAGACAGAATCAAAAAGACTGATTATCTCCCCGTTTGCTTCAGCATATCCAGCATATTAGTCTGAAAAACATGATCGACAGCTTCAACACTAACATCAGTACCACTCTGTGGCATCGCAAACACATCCACCACACGAACTGTATACTCATCCACGAATTGACCCAACATCAATCCCATCACTTCCATCGGAACTCCCGCTCTCCCTATTTATCCCAGAATGGAAGAGAACAATTCAATAAAAACCCTAATATCAAATAAATAAAATCCTAATATGCTTTTAGACATACACACATATACTACTATACATAACAAAATAAACCCTAGAATTTGAAAGAGAAATTGATTATGTGAAAGAAGGTTACTATGATGGCGGCGGTGGAAACGAGAGGGCAGAGGCGGAGGGATGAGAAAGAAGGAAGAGAGGCGAGTGCTTATTTCTTTTCTTCTTTTTTTTATTTTTTTGTTGATATAGTTGGAGGGAGTTTTTGGTGGGAAACTAAAATACTGAGACAGACTATATCCGTCTCGAATCTGTCTCTAACAATATGGAGGGAATTAGATACTAATATTTGGAGGGAAAATAAAAGTCAAATACGGACATTTCGATTTCTAATCAGTTTCAAACATAAATATTTATTTCTTTTTTTAATTATTAATCTGAGACGAGCACAGTTGGTCTCAAATCTGTTTCAAAAACGAGTTTATAATTTTCTAAAAAATACTTACTTTTTAAGACTGGTTAAATCCGTACTCTAATTTCTTTTCTAAAATTTGAGACGATGCTTGTGGTTTCAGAATCCGTCTCAGTTTTTTACTTCCAAATCATGTCGAGACATAGCAAAATTTTGGTTTCTAAGTCCGTCTCAAATTACTAGAATTAGAGACGGAACTTAGTCCGTCTCTAAAAATTGGTTTCAGTTGCCCAGTATTCTAGTAGTGAAAGAAGTGAGACATTGGCTGATAACAGGACCAACATCAACAAGCAAACCAACAAAATCAACCGCCATAGTCTTCAGCATGACAGTTCAAGATGCGATAGCAGCCGGGGATGGAACTCCATGTATTATTCGAATGAATTTTATTTTCTTATATATGATTTTCTTATACATAGTAAATTATTTTATAAAGAAATTTTGAAGGAGGAATTTGAGCTCTATTAGAAATCAAATTTTCGTTTAATCAGATAGACAAGCTTTATGTTGAATAGTTAAAGATTAGTTTCGATAGAATTTGATCGAGATCCACTTGCAATGACTGTGTATGTTATGTACCCTAATATGTATAAGTTTTAAAACGGTGATTCCAGGGACGAAATCTTTATAAGGGAGGGTGAATGTAATAACCCGATATTTTCTATATAATTAAATCAGAAATTTTACGTATAATTTTTTTATTTTTATTATTTTAAAGGTGGGAATATATGTGCAAGGTAAAGCGTATGTATATATGTGATAAATAAAAATTTATTTATTACATGAACAATTTCAAATAATTTTTTTAGAATTATTGATCATTATAAATTAAAATTTTTATAATTACTTTTGTAGTAAAAAAAAATTATTTTCCCAGAAAATATGATTATATGTTATTTAAATAATATATGATATGAGTATCGAAAATATTATAATTATTATTTTATTATATGAATTTATTCAGATTAGTTAAGTTAATTATTTTAACTTAATTAATAATGCTATATATACAAGATAAATCAGATATAGAATCCAAACCCTAATTTTGGTTTTTGAATAAGGAATGATAATAAAAATCTAATATTATTATATTTCAGTGCTATAAATATGTATTATATGTATAGACTGATAATGGTTGGTCAATTATGGTATAACGTGTTAAAATCCTAGTATTACTGTGAGAACCCCTAATTTGAAACTCAAGCCAGAGTTTATGATTGGTCAGAAATTGTGTTAATGTGATTAATGACATGTATTGTATATTTTAATCTTAATTGGGGAAAACCCTAATTTTTTTAAACCCTAATTACTAAGCTAGAACCCTAATTGTCAAATTAGTAACTCTAATTTGCTACGTATGAACCCTAATCGCTAATTTAGCAATCTTAATGTTGATTAGTGAACCTTAAACCTAATTTTCATGTTTTATATTATTAGAAAACCTAAACAATTAAGAAACCCTAAATTTTTAATTTAGGAAACCTAATTTTCCATTTTAGCCCTAAATGCAAAATCTTGCAACTACTTATAACTTTTGTTGTAAAAAGTGAAAGCCTGACACAATCTGCAACGAAGGACAAGTTTTGTTGCTAAACATACACTTTTAGCAACGAATTATAAAGTCGTTGCCTGAAAAATCGTTGCTAAAACCCCATTTTTAGCAACAAAAAAACTTCAGTTGCCCACGATAACGGGAAATCAAGTGGCCGAAAATTTTGCAACGAACGAATTTCTAACGAAATATTTTCCCGCTAATGAATTAGCAACGAAATGTTGCAACGACTTATGAATTTCGTTACAAAAAGTGAAAGCCTGACACAATCTGCAACGAAGGACAAATTTCGTTGTTAAACATATACTTTTAGCAACGACTTATAAAGTCGTTATCCAAAAAATCGTTGCTAAAGGCCCATTTTTTTGTAGTGGGTGTTCTACACCTAGTGCCCTAAAGCCATCTGGCTTAGTAGTCATTGATCAAAATCTCATTAATGGGTGTAACAACCCGATATTTTCTATATAATTAAATCAGAAATTTTGCTTATAATTTTTTTTATTTATTTATTTATTTTAAAGGTGGGAATACGTGAATGGTAAAGTATATGTATTTATATGATAAATAAAAATTTATTTATTACATGAATAATTTCAAAAAAATTTATTAGAACTATCGATCATTATAAATTATATTTTTATAATTAATTTTGTAGTAAAAATATTTTTATTATTTATTTTCCATAAAAATATGATTATATATTATTTAAATAATATATGGAATGATTATTAGAATAATTATAATAATTATTTTATTATATGAATTTTAGTTCAGATTATTAAGTTAATTATTTTAACTTAATTAATAATGTTATATATGCAAGATAAATCAGATATGGAATCCAACCCTATTTTTGGATTTTGATCAAGGAATGAGAATAATAATATAATATTATTTTTATTTCAGTGTTATAAATATGTACTATATGTGTATAGACTGATAATGGTTAGTGAATTATGGTGAATTATGACAAACCCTAGTATTAATCTGATAAACCCTATTTTGAAACTCAAATACGAGTTCAAGGCTATTCAGTAACTGTATTATGTGATTAATAATTAGTATTATAGATTCTAATCTTAATTAGGAAAACCCTAATTATTAGAAACCCTAATTTCTAAATTAAGAACCATAACTTCAAAAATATAAACCCTAATTACTAATTAGAAACCCTAATTACTAAACTAGAACCCTAATCGCTAAAGTATGAAGCCTAATGTTAATTAGGGAAAACTTTAATTATTACTTAGAAAACCCTAATTACTAATTAAAACCCTAATTATTATTTAGGAACCCTTAATTATCAAATTGTAAGCCCTAATTACTAATTTAGTAATCTTAATTATAATTAGTAAATTCTTAAACCTAATTTGTAAGTTTAAGTAATTAGGAAACCTAAGGTAATTAGAAAACCCTAATTTTCCATTTTTAGTAACTTAAATTTCCATTTTTAGCCTTATCAAGAAATTCTTAAAAGCTAATACATAAACCCTAAGGGTCAAACCCTAAGGGTTTACCAAGATGACCAAAATGCCATTAAATGTTTAAGTCAAATGACCTTATTACCCTTTTTACCATTCTTTATTAGATTACTTGTGAATCTTACCAAAATATGTAGTAGGTGACCTAATTAGATTGTGCATGTGCTGGAAATTAAAGCATATCAGCCTTATAATAGATCTACATGCATTGTATCCAAGTGTATATAGATTGAAAGAGAGGAAATTTCATTTGTTAGCCTTATTTTTACATAAACTCATTACCAAGTCTCTCTCTCTCTAAAACACACGAATTTGTATAGCATATAAGTCCCCAAATCAAGCACCACTAACACTCATAACTGATTAGAAACCCAGAATCAAGATTGTGCATTGTAAAGGTATAAACCCTAACTAAGATCTGATCATTAAAGCCATGTTGGATTTGGTGTTTAAGTGTTTTAACATGTTGAATATAGTGTTATTAAGTGATCTGGGTTGATAGATGTTAAATCAATAACATCTATAAGCTCGGATTTAATGTTTTTCAAAAATCTGGAAAACTGAGAAATATGGTCTGACAACCAAATGTCAGATCCCATAGATCTCAGTCTGTTATGTGTTTTTGTTGTTTAAAGGTCTGAACATGTAGTATGCTATGAGATCTTGGATCTAGAACTTGAATCGGGTTTAGATCTGGCATATATTAAAAGTTATTGATGGTCAAAGTCGGTTTACTGACCATGACCAAGCCTTTCTGGGTAAGCCAGAACTTACCCAGATAGCTCTGACAATGAGTTCATGTCCACAGATATATCTTGTTATGTTTGTTGATTTTGTTCTTGTTCAGGTTCTTGTATCCATGTTGTAGCATGTTATATGGACTCCAAATTCATGCTTTTATAACACCTAAACATCAAACAGGTTGATCATTGTGACAACCCGATATTTTCTATATAAATAAATCATAAATTTTGTGTATAAATTTTTTTTTTTATTTTAAGGATGAGGATTTGTACAAGATTATGTGTATATGTAATTATGTGGTAAATAAAAATATATTTACTACAGGAATATTTACAAGTAAATTTATTGTAGAATTATTGATTGTTATAAAGTGTATTTTATAATAATTAATTTAAGATAGAAATGTTTTTATAAATTATTTTTCATGAATATATAATCATATATTATTTAAATAATATATGAAGTGATTTCTTTAGAATAAATATAATAATTATTTTATTATATGTATTTTTGTACAGATTATTAAGTTAATTATTTTACCTTAATTATTAATGTTAAATATGAAAGAATAATCAGATATGGAATCCAAACCCTAGTTTTGGATTATTGTCAAGGTATTAGAATAATAATATCATATTAATTATATTTTAATTTTTCAGTGCTATGAATATGTACGGTATGACCGTATTGATAATGCTTGGTCAATTACGGTGTATTTTGACCAAACCCTAGTAATGATGTTAAACCCTAATTTGAGATCCAAATTAGAGTATAAGGTTATTTTATAAGTGTATAATATTAATTATGTCATGTATTTAATGTATTAATTAGGTAAACCCTAATTAAAATTCTAGAAACCCTAATTGCTATAATTAGTAACCCTAATTTGAAATTAGAGTTTGAGATTGTTGGTAAGTATTGATAATGTGATTAATTAGCAAGTATTATGATTACAATTATTAAATTTTAGCAACCCTAAAATTATTAAACCCTAAATTAGTAATTGGAACCATAATTATAATTTGGTAACCCTAATTACCGAAAGAATAAACCCTAATTGCTACATTAGCAAAGCCAACAATAATTATATGATCTAAACCCTAATGTCCATTTGTTAAATAATTACAAACTTACTTTAATTAATAAAGTAATTATTTTCAAAATTTAGAAACTAAAATTTAGTTATCTTATTTTATTTAATTTAATTTATTGTGCAAACCCTAGTTGAAAAATCCTATAATTTATGCTAAACCTTAGGGTTAAACCCTAAACCCTAAGGGTTTGTAAGAATGACAATTTAGCCATTAAATTAGAAAACAAATGACCATTATGTCCCTTTTTAGCATTTATGAAGCTAGTTATAGGTTTTAACAAAATTGGTGAAGTTGGTCACCAAACCAACAACCCCATGTGCTCTCTAATGACAGCAACAAGCAACAACTCAGCCAATTCATGCACCTTGATTGCCTATAAATAAGTTGAGAGAGAGAAAAAATGGTTTTTGCTAGTTATTTTTATCAATACTCAACCAACTCTCATTTTCTCTCAAACCAACGAAAATTGCAAGTATTTCAGTCCCTAAAGACAGCCCCACGTCCATCCCTAACAAATCAGAAGCATAGAAATCAAAATCGGTCAAGAAGGTATAAAACCCTACCTTGAATTTCTGTCCAAAATTTGTTGTTAGATGTTGTGTTTAAGTGTTAGAATATATTGTTTATGTTGTCTAGAGATGATCTGGGTTGCTAGATGTTAGATCCATAACATCTAGAGGCTCGGATTTGATGTTTTCAAAAATCTGGAAAATTATTTTTTTGTTCTCTGACATCGAATATCAGAGGCTGTAGATCGTTTTGTGTTTAGTATTTTTGTTGTTTTAAAGTGTTAATATATAGCCTGATATGTTGTCTTTAATCTGGAAGTGGTAGAATAGCTATTTGATGTCTGGACTTAAAGTTATTTAAGGTTAAACACCATTGACCGACGTTGACTGCACAGAAATCTGGGAAACCCAGAATTATTTTCAGCGTCTGACAAGTTTTGAATCGGTTAGATCTTGTAGATTTTAATTGTTTTGTAGTATTTGTTGAAATATAATACTAGACTGGTATATGGAATATAGTTTAAAGCTTTTATATAACCTAAATAACATATGAAATAGATTTAATGGATGGTCAAAGTAGCTCAATCGCTCACGGTTTTGGATTTCTGGAAATTTTCCAGAAAAGTTTGAAGGTTATTTGTAACAGGGTTTGACCGAATCATTTCTGTTAGTTGTGATTGTTGTTAGATTGATGTTATGTAATAGATCTTTACCCTTGCATATTGGCTATACACTGCAGCTTATAGATCACAAAACAATTACAAGGATTGCGTGTAGTAAGGGTTCAAAGTATGACCTATGATCTGTTCTTCATTTATGGGTAACCCAGAAAATGAAGAACAGACCTGACAACATTTTTGAAGGCTCAGATCGCTCTTGTATTATGTGTTATGATCATGTTTGTTGTTGGATCGTGTAGTCTTGTATTTGTACTACATGATCGGACGAACAACAGACCCAGAAACACAACACACACGGATCTATTGATGGTCAAACATGTACACTCGGTCACTGCACTTGAATGTCTGGGTTCATGAAGAACACCTATAGCGACGGTTCAGTCGCTATAGGTGGTCTTTAGCGACAGATTTTTTTAAATTTCTGGAAATTAATAAAAAAATAGAAAAAAATAGTTTTTAATTATTAAAAATACAAAATAAATTATTAAAAATTATTTTAAATTCTGAAAATTATATTTTAATTATTTTAAATATATTTCATAAATATTTAATATTTTTGGAATATTAAAAGTAATTAATTTATTTAATTATAATGTTAAATAAATTATTTAAAAATAATTTTAATTCATGAAAAATCATTTAAAATTATATTATGATATAAGAAAATAATTTAAGTTATTTTTGATAACTTTTAATATTATTTGATAATTTTCATTAATAAATTAATATTAATGATAATTAAGTTATTTATTAAATGAATTAAATAAATGAATTAAAAATGATTTTATTATATTAAAAATCATTTTAAATAATAATATGGTATTTAAAAATATTTGAAGTTATAAAATATAACTTTTAATAGTTAAAGGTAAACTTCATTAATTAATGATTATTAATGATATTAAAGTTATTTAATATTTATATTAAATAAATTAATTTAAAAATGATTTTAATATTACAAAAATCATTTTAAATAAAAATAAAGTGTTTAAAGATATTTTAAGTTATAAAATATAACTTTTAATATTTAAGGGATATTTTCATTAATAATTTAATATTAATGATATTTAATGATTAATGATATTAAATTTATTTAATAATTATATTAAATAAATAGTTTAAAAATAGTTTTATTTATTTAAAAATCATTTAAAAAGGATGTTAATGATTTAAAAATATTTTAGGTTATAATTATGACTTTTAATATTTGGATAAATAGTTCATTAATATTTAAATATTAATGGTAATAATGATTTTAAATGTTTAAGAATCAATTAAAGGTAATATAAATGTTTTAAAAATATTTTGAGTTATTATACATAACTTTAATATTTTGGCAATGGTTTCATTAATAGTTTAATATTAATTAAATATTAATGATAATAGAATTGTTTAATATTTAAATCATTTAATAATGATTCTGATATTTCAAAAATTATAATAAATGATAATAATTATTTAATAATTATTATAAGGCCATGAAAAATAGTGCGACTGATGTTTAAGTTATCCAAATGGATATTGAACTACGGATTAGAGTCTTAGACTCGATATTTAACCGATAAAGCTGTCGGTAGACCGACATAGATCAAAAATTGATCTGGACATAGATAAATTGGTTAGTTAATTGTTTATTTGTGATTAAATGGTTATTAAGGTTGTATGACAATGTGATTAGGAAGGTTTTGATGTTTGATTATGAGTCAACGATTGTTGAACATGTGTGATAATGTGAATAGGGAATGTGCTGACTGCAATAGGCAGTGTTATATGTACGATATGTTGTACTAATCAGTAAAATGATCTGATTAATGATAGGTTGTGATAGAAAAGGGTAGAACTAAGTTGAGAATTGTAAGCAGCGCATCAGGCAAGTATCCTAACTTTGCATTTTCTTTATGCAATGGACAGAAGTGAGAAGTTCAGAATTATTGTTATTATTGTACAGATTGTTAAACTTATATTATATATGCCCATTGATTATCAACATGTTAGTATATGATAATTCAGTTATATATATTTTGTTCGTTAATTTCTAGAAATGATTATACAAGTGTCCCCACTTGGATAATCATTGTATTTAATCACATGTTGATACACCTTTGATATACATATATGTTGAATAAGATAAGACCTTTGTTATGAAAACCCGACAGGTATGAACATCCCGATAATGGGAAAAATTTTATGCGCCCAAGGCGGACAGAGTGAACGATAACATCGTTCTTATACATGTAGTATTGATCAATACAGGGTACAACGGGGCTGATCACCCTCCGTGCCCGTAAGTCATGACGGTTTACAGATGAATTTCTGTTCAAAACTTTTCGAAAATGAAAACAATGTTCATAGTATGTCACAGAAACCCATGTATAGTCAATACGTAGTTTCAAAAATTTGAAAGAGGGTTGTTATGATATTATTATTGGCACAGATTACTTCACAACTACTGACTAGTTGTAGAAGAATATTATAAAGAAAAAAATTAAATTCTTTCAGCCTATATATATATATAATACTTGTTGGGCAATCAAATGCTCATCCTTGCTTAATTTAAATGTTTTCAGCTAAGTGTGAAGGACCAGAAGGATCTGTCAAGAACAAAGGAAAAGGAAAAGCTGCTGAATGACTTTATATGCTACTGTTTGTAATAATTTTAGATTATGAAGACTATGATATATATATTTATATATGTTATGACATGTAATGAATGATTAAAGGTTACGTACTTGGGAGAAAGACTCTGATGTAATTATAATTTAATTTTAAGTTTTATATTATTGTTATTATTATTAGTAGTATTCCGCTCATAGAAATGGTATCGTGAAGTACCGAGTTCGGGTTTCAAGTATCAGGGTTTGGGGACTTTACAGGATGGTATCAATAGGGTTAGAAACCTTAGGTGGGTTAGACCTTAGGCTATAACCTTAGAACAGAGGGAAACGTTGAAAATATAAATAACTCATATAGAGTTTAAAGAAAGATGAATCGGATAAATTCATCGTCAAACAAACTAAAAGATAACTTATATAAAACCTTTATGTGTTATGCGTATATATTATATGCTAATCAGGATAATTGCTGTGTGTAGATGTCAGGTGAAAAAGAACTAGGATACCCACGGGTCGTAAAGAAGGAGCTAATATCGAAGCCAATAGCGAAAATAGAAGCTCACAATGAAACCAACTCGGACGAGGTGGTTATCGTGGAAAACATAGTACCAGATCCAAAAATAGTGGATCTGACAGATAATGATTCAGACTCTAAAGTTGAAGCTGGTAAAGCATAAATGGAGATGCAGGAATTGAGGAACAAGGTTTCTTCTCTGGTTGTGGAAGACAGAAAAACTGCTTAACAGTCAATTACGTCAAGCGTTAATAGAAACAATGGAAGAGCAGGATAAGCTTCAAATCCAAATCAATCAGATGGGAGCCTCAAGCAACACTTCGTTTGCAGCTCCAAAAGATAAGGGAAAAAGGAAGGTAGAAGACCATGATTTTGGAAAACCTGGGAAGAAGAAATGGAAAAGAATATGTTATCTTTGCGGCTATGAAGGGCATACTACTCTGTATTGTCCTGACTATAAACGAGGAGCATGTTTTGTCTATGGAAAGGAAGATCATCAGGCGAGAAACTGTCCAAGAAAGAAGACTTAGTAAATAGGTAGTATAGGTTATGTTGTGTAAGCGTGTTTAATATTATATGTGTGCTTAGTATGTCTGTGTAATGCATTATGCTAAAACTTTTGGTGCAAGTGGTGATGTAAATCCCGACTTTTGTAGTCACAATGGGATAACTGATGTTTAAAGCACTATGTGCTATGATATGTAAAATATTTTAAAAGAAATAAATGAATATGAATCAAAGTTTGAATTATGAAACAAGTTTAATAAGTTTAAACTTATATGATAAGGTTTAGAATGTAAGTTAATTTATGGTTTTTACTTAACCAGATAATGCCGCCAAGACGTCAAACTCGAAATCAGAGGGCAGAAGAGTCTGTCAACAATGTTGAAGGACAACAACAAGTGGACCCCATGCAGCAGTTCGCAAATATGGTAGCTCAGGCTATGCAACAAGGAAACCAGCCGGATAATCACTTAGCGAATTTTAAAGATTTTAAGGTTGTAGGACCGCCAGAATTCAAAGATACGACTGACCCTGTAGAAGCCCAAACTTGGGTTAAGGAAATTGAGAAGGCGTTTATAATAGCTAGGGTAGCTGAGGGGCAAAAGACCTCTTTTGCCACCTACATGATGAAGTGTGAGGCAAATTTCTGGTGGGAAGCGAATCAGGTGAGGGCAGGAGCAGGTGTGGTAGCGTGGGATAGATTTAAGACATTATTTTTCGAGAACTATTTTTCAGCTAGTATGCAGTCTAGAATGGAGGTAAAATTTCTGGAGTTGAAGCAAGGGGATATGTCAGTGGCAGTGTAAGACCCCGAATTTTTTTTAAATAAAAAGGAATTTCCTTTATTTATTATTTTGAAATAGTAAGGGTGGATTTGATTAATGTGGTAAGTTATGGGTAAAATGCGCAAATATTTTAAATAAACAAGTGGTTATAAAATATTCATTGTTGTCGGGGAATATTCGTTTGATAGTGGAATATTCGTACTGTCGGGGAATATTCGTACGACGGCGCAGCCATGTGTGGGCCCCATAACGGAAAGCGATTGGAGGAAGAAAACGATAAATATAAGTTGTTTAAAAATAACGGCGTAGTTGTTACCGTTTACACTGTTGGAATACCCGGTGGTTAAAATACAGTAATACGCGTTGTTGCACAGTAGCACACGGTATTGCATAGTATTTTGAATTATTGATCCTTACGTAAGAAGGCACTACTCAATAATTGCTACAGGAGTTACTGTTCATTACTTTATTGATTCAATAATTGCTGCGTTGATATTTATATTATTATTGCTTCAATAATTGTCATTGCACAATATTTTCCATTATCAGATCAATAATTCATATTATTTGAATAATATTATCAGATAACATTATTGGCAATGTCTAGAAAGTTCTGTCAAGGAGAGGTTTGGTCATCTAATTGCGCGTCAGTAAGGAAAAATCCTTATTGGAAAGCCCCCTCTATCCTGGGAACAGCCTGGTTGTCAGTACTGTGATTCTGTAATATTATTTTCAATAATTAATTATTGATTATTATGATAAAGAAAATATTTATTTTATGTGGATATAGATGGAGAAAATTTTTAATGTGACAATTGTTGACAATTAATATTTTATCTTTTTCTGATAAAATAATTCATTTAAATATATTATTTTAATAATATATTAACGGTGATATTTTTATAATGAATGTGGGATATATGAGTATATGAGGAGGAAGAGTATTTTTGTGGCATTAAATGTTTAACACATGTTTTTTGTGTCGGTGGACACAATTCTTGACCGAAAATTTATTATAGACTGTAAAATCGCCCTATTTATGGATTTCGGATAATTTCTGTTTGGAATTTGAAAAACTTCCTTCTGCAAAGTTGTAGAGAATTGAATTTCCTATAAAAATTCTGCGAGATTCGAAATTTTCTGACAAAAGGGCTATTTATCATGAATTATTGAAGTTTCGGAGTTCCGAAATAATTGATTTTGGGAAGTTTTAATTATTTTATATAAGAAAAACGTTTTTGTGGTTGTTGGCTCATGGGTGGCTGATGTTTTTGACCAAAGAAGGCATGCTAGAGTTTTCAAAACATGTGGGTGAGAATTTTGAATAAATAATAATATATTTTATTAATTTAGTCTCATTTGGCGTTCTAGCATTTTCCTATAAATAGAGGGCTAAGTTAGAATTGAAAATCACACCAGAAACATAAGCTTTCTCTCTACTTCTCTCTCTATATATCAAGCGTGTTCTTGTGAGTATACTTTGAGTGTTGCTATACGGTGCAAGTTTCTGTCAGCACTATACCGAAATTCAGTCAGAAGTACGGTTATTTTGAGGTAAGGGATATTGTTTTTTCTTAAATTATATTATCTTATTCAATAACATTATGCCGAAATATTGTTCTAAACTTTTTATCAAATTTGGAACTTTTTCATGTCGGGGTTACTATTCATGAGTTACTATTCACGAGTTACTATTCACGAGTTAATATTCATGAGTTACTATTCACGAGTTACTCTTCATGAGTACTATTCACGAAGCGTGATGTTGTTTTTGTGAAATTTCTATCTTTTGGTGTCGGAGTTACTATTCACGTGTACGGCACTATTCATGTATACGGCACTATTCACGAATACGGCACTATTCATCGAAAAATGAAATTTCTTCTTTTTGTCCAAAATATCTATTTTGGCTACTATCTTTGATTGTATCCATGTTTTGATCGTTATTTTTGAGTTCTGCTTCAAAATCAGTTGTTATGAAGTATTATTGATCTTGGACAAACTGTGGTACGAATCCCTAATATTTGTCCTTCTATCTCACTGGATTCATTCTTAAAAATGTTTTTCATCATCCTCAATCCTTAATGGTGATACTTGATGAATATCTTTGGCCTATAGTGCAAAGATGAATGATTAAACTGATGAATCTCTTTGGCCCGTAGTGCAAAGATGAACAGGTGTTGAGATGAACATGACCAACTGGTGATACAAATGAATATCTTTGGCCTGTAGTGCAAAGATGATTAAAGATGTATATTGATTGTTGTTACAGGGATGAAATATTGATGATGGACTTTTAAATTTTAGAAGACAGTAGAATTCATTCTCTACGTGACTCTTCTAATGGATTGCTGTTTCCGCTGCATTTGTTGATCTAAAACTTGTTGTCTATTGTATTCTATTAGATTTTTCCCTGTTGAAGACTAACGATAATTTGTTGTATATTATCTTAGTCATAATATTCTTTACTGGGCTAGTTGAGCTCACCCTTTTCCTTGTTGTTCCATTTTCTTCTCAGGAGGTGAGAACATAGCAGGATCGAGTCGGGGTATGGAATGAAGGTTCTAGAGAGAGTTGTTTAGTAGTCCTCACCATTTTTGTAAAATAATGTATCAATAATTATGATGGGGATTTATTTGCGTGTGGATATTGTCTAGACGGCAATATCTGTATTTAAACTCACAGTATGTATTATCGTATTTCACACGACATTTGTATTATTGAAGTTGTAGTTATTTCTGTACCATGTATTTGGCTACTCAGAATGGGTTGGGTGGAATGGACCTATTTTGGGGTCGTCATAGTTGGTATCAGAGCTTAGGGATATGATCTCTGGCGGAGATCGGGGAATAGAACTAGGAGGGGAGAGACGAGTAAATCCTTCGCTAGTGTGTTCTACCTAAGCTTATTTGTTAGTTGGTCAGTATATAGGGATATTATTTGATATATTGATTTCCTTAATTAACCCTTGTTTTATGACAGTATTTGAGAATGTCGACTGAGAATATTAACAGTGGAAATGAGACCGTGGAGACGCCTGTACTCACCAACGAGGAGAACGTGCAACAGGCTGGCAATGTTCCTCCTGTGAACAACACCACTGATCAGACGATGAACAATGCAATGTTTAGAAGCTTTTTGCAGTTCATGCAAAATCAGACGAGGGAGACTCGTGTTCAAAATACAGGAAGAAATGATAACAATTCACGGGTTGTCACAGCCAAGCAGTTCAAAGAGTTAGGACCACCAGAATTTAAGGGAAAGCCAGATTCGATCATGGCGGAGACATGGGTCAAGCAAATTACCAAGATATTCGATGTCTTGGGATGCACAGAGGAACAGAATGTTCCATTCGCCACCTTTATGTTCCATGGCGAGGTAGACTACTGGTGGGAGTCTGTGAAGCGTACACATCCAGCCGCACTCAGCATGTCATGGGAGACGTTTCAGAAACTTTTCAACGAAAAATACTTTCCTGAAAGTATTCGCCATATGAAGGAAGTGGAGTTTATTAGACTAGAGCAGGATAATATGACGGTGTCCCAGTACGAGGCGAAGTTCGCGGAGTTATCCAGGTTTGCACCTCATTTGGTGGAGAATGAGGAACATATGATGCGGATGTTTCTGAGAGGTTTGAAACCCGGCATACGTCAGTATCTCATTTCTCATAAATTTTCTATCTATTCAGATGTTGTCAACAGGGCTCAGTTGTTAGAGCGAGATAACGAGTACGTTCAACCGAGGGACCATAACCAGGATCATACTGAAGATAGCAGTCATCAGAATAACGATAACCAGCGGAGAAAGAAGAATATGGACAAAGGCAGGTAACCACTCTGGTGGTAATCGTGGCCATGAATATAGAAGAAGCGAGTCGGGAGGAGATTTTAAAAAGAGGAAATTTAACAACGACCATGTGAAGACGACAGTGCCAGCAGCAACTGGTTCCAAGGGAGGAGAAAGACCACCGGTCGTATGTTACAAATGCGGGAAAGAGGGACATATCAGCCCAAACTGCCCACAACAGTTCAAGGTATGCTATAATTGTGGAAAGGAAGGACATATCGCTCGAGATTGTACGATAGCGAAACCAATTCCAGCGGGGACGGTGATTCAAAAGGTTGTCCCAGAAAAGTCAAAGTCAACGGTTCCTGGAAGAGCGTTTGTCGTGACCGGTCAAAATGCGAGAAACCCGAACGAAGTTAGCACGGGTTAGTTAATTATAATTCTTGCGAAGTTTATACCTTACTAGATACCGGTTCTACCTATTCTTTTATCTCTCTTGCTTGCGTTCAACGTTTGAACTTGACTCCGGAGAAATTAGACTTTGACCTATCTGTGGAGACTCCGTTAGGAGAAACTTTCATTACATCCGTTGTTTAGAAATCTTGCTTGATTCAAGTTGGCACTATCACATTACTTGTTAACCTTATTTCTATAGAGATATTTGCTTTTGATGTGATTTTAAGGTTAACTACTCATCATGCCAAAATTAATTGCTTTTGTAAGGTTGTTAGTTTTCATATTCCTAAGCAACCTAATATTCGAACTCAAGCAATCAAATCATTGAAGTCAAACATTTTTATATCAAGCCATGAAGTCATTCGTTTATTGAAAAATGAATGTCATGTTTTCTTAGCCCATGTCATGGACTTGAACAAAAGTACATCAGATTTGAATGATATTTCTGTTGTTAGTGAATTTTCTGACGTATTTTCTGAAGAATTTCTTGGCTTACTCCTAAAGTGTGATATTGAATTTTGTATCGACTTTGAACCCGGTACAAAACCCATTTCTAAAATCTCATGGCTCCTATTGAACTTCAGGAGTTAAAAATTCAACTGTAGAAGTTTGTACCCGAGCCTTTATCTTGTGACTTCCTTTGTGGATTACACCGAAGCCAGACTCTCCGTAGGGGATGCAATATTCGTGCGATAGTAAACTGATAGGTGTCATTGTGACGTGTTATCCAAGGTTGGGATATGAGTCACAGTTGAGAACAACCTAAGTCGGTAATCGAAATACGTAGCTTTCTAGGCTTAGTTGGTTATTATCGGAGATTCGTTGAAGGATATTCTCGAATCGCTATTCCATTAACTCAGTTGACTCGTAGAGATACAAAATTTGAATGAAGCGAGGAATGTGGGAAGAGCTTTGAAGAACTCAAGAGGAGACTCATTTCAGCACATGTTCTGACCATGCCATCTTGGAAAAGCGAACGCGGTAGCTGACGTGTTGAGTAGAAGATCGTATACGAGTACGAGTACGATATTAGTCAAAGACTCATTTCGTATAACTTACAAATATTAGAGATGGAGATGAAAACTCTAAGTACCCACGTGATGATATACAAGTATAATCGACTTTTATCGATAAAGTTAAAATCGCTCAGGCTACACACCGGAGCTGATGAATATGAAGAAGGAGGTGCAAGAAGTTGTTATTCCAAAAGCGAGAATTGGCGATGTAAGGAAAGCTAAAACCTTCGATTTATTGATTTATTTGAAATCCTCGATCGAGTAGGAACTGTGTCCTATAGACTCGTTTTACCGCCAAGTATGACGCGTGTTCATAATGTTTTTCACGTATCGATGTTACGTAAATATGTGAACGACCCGAACCACATTATTGAGTTAGAACCAGACGAGATAGCCGAAGACTTAACATACGAGGAGGTACCTGTCAAGATTTTGGATAGAAAGAAGCATGTGCTACGTACGAAGGTCATACCATAAGTTAAAGTTTTGTGGAGAAACCATGCTATTGAGGAAATGACATGGGAGTTGGAATCAGAAATGAAAGTGAGGTACCCTCACCTGTTCGAAACACCAGGTACGTACGTCAATTTCGAGGACGAAATTTCATAAGGAGGGGAGGTTGTAAGACCCCGAATTTTTTTAAATAAAAAGGAATTTCCTTTATTTATTATTTTGAAATAGTAAGGGTGGATTTGATTAATGTGGTAAGTTATGGGTAAAATGCGCAAATATTTTAAATAAACAAGTGGTTATAAAATATTCATTGTTGTCGGGGAATATTCGTTTGGTCGTGGAATATTCGTACTGTCGGGGAATATTCGTACGACGGCGCAGCCATGTGTGGGCCCCATAACGGAAAGCGATGGGAGGAAGAAAACGACAAATATAAGTTGTTTAAAAATAACGGCGTAGTTGTTACCGTTTACACTGTTGGAATACCCGGTGGTTAAAATACAGTAATACGCGTTGTTGCATCAGTAGCACACGGTATTGCACAGTATTTTGAATTATTGATCCTTACGTAAGAAGGCACTACTCAATAATTGCTACAGGAGTTACTGTTCATTACTTTATTGATTCAATAATTGCTGCGTTGATATTTATATTAATATTGTTTCAATAATTGTCATTGCACAATATTTTCCATTATCGGATCAATAATTCATATTATTTGAATAATATTATCAGATAACATTATTGGCAATGTCTAGAAAGTTCTGTCAAGGAGAGGTTTGGTCATCTAATTGCGCGTCAGTAAGGAGAAATCCTTATTGGAAAGCCCCCTCTATCCTGGGAACAGCCTGGTTGTCAGTACTGTGATTCTGTAATATTATTTTTAATAATTAATTATTGATTATTATGATAAAGAAAATATTTATTTTATGTGGATATAGATGGAGAAAATTTTTAATGTGACAATTGTTGAAAATTAATATTTTATCTTTTTCTGATAAAATAATTCATTTAAATATATTATTTTAATAATATATTAACGGTGATATTTTTATAATGAATGTGGGATATATGAGTATATGAGGAGGAAGAGTATTTTTGTGGCATTAAATGTTTAACACATGTTTTGTGTGTCGGTGGACACAATTCTTGACCGAAAATTTATTATAGACTGTAAAATCGCCCATTTATGGATTTCGGATAATTTCTGTTTGGAATTTTGAAAAACTTCCTTCTGCAAAGTTGTAGAGAATTGAATTTCCTATAAAAAGCTGCGAGATTCAAATTTTCTGACTAAAAGGGCTATTTATCATGAATTATTGAAGTTTCGGAGTTCCGAAATAATTGATTTTGGGAAGTTTTAATTATTTTATATAAGAAAAACGTTTTTGTGGTTGTTGGCTCATGGGTGGCTGATGTTTTTGACCAAAGAAGGCATGCTAGAGTTTTCAAAACATGTGGGTGAGAATTTTGAATAAATAATAATATATTTTATTAATTTAGTCTCCTTTGGCGTTCTAGCATTTTCCTATAAATAGAGGGCTAAGTTAGAATTGAAAATCACACCAGAAACATAAGATTTCTCTCTACTTCTCTCTCTATATATCAAGCGTGTTCTTGTGAGTATACTTTGAGTGTTGCTATACGGTGCAAGTTTCTGTCAGCACTATACCGAAATTCAGTCAGAAGTACGGTTATTTTGAGGTAAGGGATGTTGTTTTTTCTTAAATGATATTATCTTATTCAATATCATTATGCCGAAATATTGTTCTAAACTTTTTATCAAATTTGGAACTTTTTCATGTCGGGGTTACTATTCATGAGTTACTATTCACGAGTTACTATTCACGAGTTAATATTCATGAGTTACTATTCACGAGTTACTCTTCATGGGTACTATTCACGAAGCGTGATGATGTTTTTGTGAAATTTCTATCTTTTGGTGTCGGAGTTACTATTCACGTGTACGGCACTATTCATGTATACGGCACTATTCACGAATACGGCACTATTCATCGAAAAATGAAATTTCTTCTTTTTGTCCAAAATATCTATTTTGGCTACTATCTTTGATTGTATCCATGTTTTGATCGTTATTTTTGAGTTCTGCTTCAAAATCAGTTGTTATGAGGTATTATTGATCTTGGACAAACTGTGGTACGAATCCCTAATATTTGTCCTTCTATCTCACTGGATTCGTTTTCTTAAAAATGTTTTTCATCATCCTCAATCCTTAATGGTGATACTTGATGAATATCTTTGGCCTGTAGTGCAAAGATGAATGATTAAACTGATGAATCTCTTTGGCCCGTAGTGCAAAGATGAACAGGTGTTGAGATGAACATGACCAACTGGTGATACAAATGAATATCTTTGGCCTGTAGTGCAAAGATGATTAAAGATGTATATTGATTGTTGTTACAGGGATGAAATATTGATGATGGACTTTTAAATTTTAGAAGACAGTAGAATTCGTTCTCTACGTGACTCTTCTAATGGATTGATGTTTCCGCTGCATTTGTTGATCTAAAAATTGTTGCCTATTGTATTCTATTAGATTTTTCCCTGTTGAAGACTAACGATAATTTTTTGTATATTATCTTAGTCATAATATTCTTTACTGGGCTAGTTGAGCTCGCCCTTTTCCTTGTTGTTCCATTTTCTTCTCAGGAGGTGAGAACATAGCAGGATCGAGTCGGGGTATGGAATGAAGGTTCTAGAGAGAGTTGTTTAGTAGTCCTCACCATTTTTGTAAAATAATGTATCAATAATTATGATGGGGATTTATTTGCGTGTGGATATTGTCTAGACGGCAATATCTGTATTTAAACTCACAGTATGTATTGTCGTATTTCACACGACATTTGTATTATTGAAGTTGTAGTTATTTCTGTACCATGTATTTGGCGACTCAGAATGGGTTGGGTGGAATGGATATTTTGGGATCGTCACAGGCAGGATATGCCGCAAAATTTAATGAGTTAGCTAGGTTTGCTTTGCATCAAGTCGATACGGAGGCTAGGAAGGCAAGGAGATTTGAGCTGGTATTAAAACCTTGGCTCTATAATAAGGTGGCAGTGTTGCAGATTCCAACATTTGCAGCACTCTTAGAGAAGGCGATAATTACGGAAGAGGGAAGTGAGGCTATGAGCCTCTACAATAAGGAGAAGAAGAACAAGGGCAAGGTCGAGGAAGCTGAGAAGGTGGGGACTAATAGTGGAAGCAGGAGTGTTAACGGAAAAAGGAAGGGAAACTATTTTGGAAACGTGCAGGTGAAGCAAGAAGGAATTAAGAAGCAAGGGATTCAGTGTAAAACATGTGGAAAGAACAACTCCGGAGAATGTTTAAAAGGAAAATTTGTGTGTTATAAATGCGGGCAGGAGGGTCATATCTCTCCCAACTGCCCAAATCCTAGAATGAACAGTGGTTGTTTTATTTGTGGATCAATGGAGCACAGGGTGAAGGATTGTCTGAATAGGAGGGTGGAGGCAGGAAAGGAGAATACTGGTAAGGGTAGCGGAACATTAGCAATCATGGGAGCGACATCATCAAACAAACCAACAAAGTCAACATCAAGGGTCTTCAACATGACGGTTCAAGACACGGTGGCAGCTGGCAATGCAGTTCCAGGTAATATTCAAATAACTTGTATTGGCGTAATTAGAATGTTTCTATTTATAGTAAATTATTTTATAAAGAAATTTTGAGGGAGGAATTTGAGTTCTTTTAGAAATCAAATTTCCGTTTAATCAGAAAGACAAGCTTAATGTGATTAGTTAAAGATCAGTTCGATCAAAGTTGATTGAGATCTACTTGCGAAAAATATGTATGCTATGTACCCAGTTATGTGTAGGTTTTTAAGTGGTGATTCCGGGGACGGAATCCTTATAAGGGAGGGTGAATGTGACAACCCAATATTTTCTATATAAATAAATCATAAATTTTGCGTATAAATTTTTTTTTTATTTTAAGGATGAGGATTTGTACAATATTATGTGTATATGTAATTATGTGGTAAATAAAAATATATTTACTACAGAAATATTTACAAGTAAATTTATTGTAGAATTATTGATTGTTATAAAGTGTATTTTATAATAATTAATTTTAAGATAGAAATGTTTTTATAAATTATTTTTCATGAATATATAATCATATATTATTTAAATAATATATGAAGTGATTTTTTTTAGAATAAATATAATAATTATTTTATTATATGAATTTTTGTACAGATTATTAAGTTAATTATTTTACCTTAATTATTAATGTTAAATATGAAAGAATAATCAGATATGGAATCCAAACCCTAGTTTTGGATTATTGTCAAGGTATTAGAATAATAATATCATATTAATTATATTTTGATTTTTCAGTGCTATGAATATGTACGGTATGACCGTATTGATAATGGTTGATCAATTACGGTGAATTTTGACCAAACCCTAGTAATGATGTTAAACCCTAATTTGATATCAAAATTAGAGTATAAGGTTATTTTATAAGTGTATAATATTAATTATGTCATGTATTTAATGTATTAATTAGGTAAACCCTAATTAAAATTCTGGAAACCCTAATTGCTATAATTAGTAACCCTAATTTGAAATTAGAGTTTGAGATTGTTGGTAAGTATTGATAATGTGATTAATTAGCAAGTATTATGATTACAATTATTAAATTTTAGCAACCCTAAAATTATTAAACCCTAAATTAGTAATTGGAACCCTAATTATAATTTGGTAACCCTAATTACCGAAAGAGTAAACCCTAATTGCTACATTAGCAAAGCCAACAATAATTATATGATCTAAACCCTAATGTCCATTTGTTAAATAATTACAAACTTACTTTAATTAATAAAGTAATTATTTTCAAAATTTAGAAACTAAAATTTAGTTATCTTATTTTATTTAATTTAATTTATTGTGCAAACCCTAGTTGAAAAATCCTATAATTTGTGCTAACCCTTAGGGTTAAACCCTAAGAGTTTGCAAGAATGACAATTTAGCCATTAAATTAGAAAACAAATGACCATTATGTCCCTTTTTAGCATTTATGAAGCTAGTTATAGGTTTTGACAAAATTGGTGAAGTTGGTCACCAAACCAACAACCCCATGTGCTCTCTAATGACAGCAACAAGCAACAACTCAGCCAATTCATGCACCTTGATGGCCTATAAATAAGTTGAGAGAGAAAAAAAATGGTTTTTGCTAGTTATTTTTATCAATACTCAACCAACTCTCATTTTCTCTCAAACCAACGAAAATTGCAAGTATTTCAGTCCCTAAAGACAGCCCCACGTCCATCCCTAACAAATCAGAAGCATAGAAATCAAAATCGGTCAAGAAGGTATAAAACCCTACCTTGAATTTCTGTCCAAAATTTGTTGTTAGATGTTGTGTTTAAGTGTTAGAATATATTGTTTATGTTGTCTAGAGATGATCTGGGTTGCTAGATGTTAGATTCATAACATCTAGAGGCTCGGATTTGATGTTTTCAAAAATCTGGAAAATTATTTTTTTGTTCTCTGACATCGAATGTCAGAGGCTGTAGATCGTTGTGTGTTTAGTATTTTTGTTGTTTTAAAGTGTTAATATATAGCCTGATATGTTATCTTTAATCTGGAAGTGGTAGAATAGCTATTTGATGTCTGGACTTAAAGTTATTTAAGGTCAAACACCATTGACCGACGTTGACTGCACAGAAATCGGGGAAACCCAGAATTATTTTCAGCGTCTGACAAGTTTTGAATCGGTTAGATCTTAGTAGATTTTAATTGTTTTGTAGTATTTGTTGAAATATAATACTAGACTGGTATATCGAATATAGTTTAAAGCTTTTTATATAACCTAAATAACATATGAAATGGATTTAATGGATGGTCAAAGTAGCTCAATCGCTCACGGTTTTGGATTTCTGGAAATTTTCCAGAAAAGTTTGAAGGTTATTTGTAACAGGGTTTGACCGAATCATTTCTATTAGTTGTGATTGTTGTTAGATTGATGTTATGTAATAGATCTTTACCCTTGCATATTGGCTATACACTACAGCTTATAGATCACAAAACAATTACAAGGATTGCGTGTAGTAAGGGTTCAAAGTATGACCTATGATCTGTTCTTCATTTATGGGTAACCCAGAAAATGAAGAACAGACCTGACAACATTTTCGAAGGCTCAGATCGCTCTTGTATTATGTGTTATGATCATGTTTGTTGTTGGATCGTGTAGTCTTGTATTTGTACTACATGATCAGACGAACAACAGACCCAGAAACACAACACACACAGATCTATTGATGGTCAAACATGTACACTCGGTCCACTGCACTTGAATGTCTGGGTTCATGAAGAACACCTATAGCGACGGTTCTGTCGCTATAGGTGGTCTTTAGCGACAGATTTTTTTAAATTTCCAGAAATTAATAAAAAATAGAAAAAAATAGTTTTTAATTATTAAAAATACAAAATAAATTATTAAAAATTATTTTAAATTCTGAAAATTAGTTTTTAATTATTTTAAATATATTTCATAAATATTTAATATTTTTGGAATATTAAAAGTAATTAATTTATTTAATTATAATGTTAAATAAATTATTTAAAAATGATTTTAATTCATGAAAAATCATTTAAAATTATATTATGATATAAGAAAATAATTTAAGTTATTTTTGATAACTTTTAATATTATTTGATAATTTTCATTAATAAATTAATATTAATGATAATTAAGTTATTTATTAAATGAATTAAATAAATGAATTAAAAATGATTTTATTATATTAAAAATCATTTTAAATAATAATATGGTATTTAAAAATATTTTAAGTTATAAAATATAACTTTTAATATTTACAGGTAAACTTCATTAATTAATGATTATTAATGATATTAAAGTTATTTAATATTTATATTAAATAAATTAATTTAAAAATGATTTTAATATTACAAAAATCATTTTAAATAAAAATAAAGTGTTTAAAGATATTTTAAGTTATAAAATATAACTTTTAATATTTAAGGGATATTTTCATTAATAATTTAATATTAATGATATTTAATGATTAATGATATTCAATTTATTTAATAATTATATTAAATAAATAGTTTAAAACTAGTTTTATTTATTTAAAAATCATTTAAAAAGGATGTTAATGATTTAAAAATATTTGAAGTTATAATTATGACTTTTAATATTTGGATAAATAGTTCATTAATATTTAAATATTAATGGTAATAATGATTTTAAATGTTTAAGAATCAATTAAAGGTAATATAAATGTTTTAAAAATATTTTGAGTTATTATACTTAACTTTAATATTTTGGCAATAGTTTCATTAATAGCTTAATATTAATTAAATATTAATGATAATAGAATTGTTTCATATTTAAATCATTTAATAATGATTCTGATATTTCAAAAATTATAATAAATGATAATAATTATTTAATAATTATTTTAAGGCCATGAAAAATAGTGCGACTGATGTTTAAGTTATCCAAATGGATATTGAACTACGGATTAGAGTCTTAAACTCGATATTTAACCGATAAAGCTGTCGGTAGACCGACATAGATCAGAAATTGATCTGGACTTAGATAAATTGGTTAGTTAATTGTTTATTTGTGATTCAATGGTTATTAAGGTTGTATGACAATGTGATTAGGAAGGTGTTGATGTTTGATTATGAGTCAACGATTGTTGAACATGTGTGATAATGTGAATAGGGAATGTGCTGACTGCAATAGGCAGTGTTATATGTACGATATGTTGTACTAATCAGTAAAATGATCTGATTAATGATAGGTTGTGATAGAAAAGGGTAGAATTAAGTTGAGAATTGTAAGCAGCGCATCAGGCAAGTATCCTAACTTTGCATTTTCTTTATGCAATGGACAGAAGTGAGAAGTTCAGAATTATTGTTATTATTGTACAGATTGTTAAACTTATATTATATATGCCCATTGATTATCAACATGTTAGTATATGATAATTCAGTTATATATATTCTGTTCGTTAATTTCTAGAAATGATTATATAAGTGTCCCCACTTGGATAATCATTGTATTTAATCACATGTTGATACACCTTTGATATACATATATGTTGAATAAGATAAGACCTTTGTTATGAAAACCCGACAGGTATGAACATCCCGATAATGGGAAAAAATTTATGCGCCCAAGGCGGACAGAGTGAACGATAACATCGTTCTTATACATGTAGTATTGATCAATACAGGGTACAACGGGGCTGATCACCCTCCGTGCCCGTAAGTCATGACGGTTTACAGATGAATTTCTGTTCAAAACTTTTCGAAAATGAAAACAATGTTCATAGTATGTCACAGAAACCCATGTATAGTCAATACGTAGTTTCAAAAATTTGAAAGAGGGCTGTTATGATATTATTATTGGCACAGATTACTTCAAAACTACTGACTAGTTGCAGAAGAATATTATAAAGAAAACATTTAAATTCTTTCAGCCTATATATATAATACTTGCTGGGCAATCAAATGCTCATCCTTGCTTAATTTAAATGTTTTCAGCTAAGTGTGAAGGACCAGAAGGATCTGTCAAGAACAAAGGAAAAGGAAAAGCTGTTGAATGACTTTATATGCTACTGTTTGTAATAATTTTAGATTATGAAGACTATGATATATATATATATATATATATTTATATATGTTATGACATGTAATGAATGATTAAAGGTTACGTACTTGGGAGAAAGACTCTGATGTAATTATAATTTAAGTTTAAGTTTTATATTATTGTTATTATTATTAGTAGTATTTCGCTCATAGAAATGGTATCGTGAAGTACCGAGTTCTGGTTTCAAGTATCCGGGTTCGGGGACTTTGCAATCATTGTGGACGGTCAAACCAAGTTGGACGATCATGAAATATGTTTTCTAGGTAACCTAAAAAACGTATGAACATGTCTTCTGACATGGTTTGACTGGCATAGATCTGCTTGATCTATTGTTGTTTTAGTGATTTAAGGTAATAGATCTCTTCCTTGTCATGTTGGCTACACACTGGACCCATTAGATCACAAAAATAATACAAGAATTGCAAGTTGTGGAAGCCCAAAAGTGACTGCTCGAACTGTTCTTCATTTTTGGGTAACCCGGAAATGAAGAAGAGCTCTCACAGCCACTTTGCAAGCTTAGATCTCCTTAGTGTGATGCTGTTTGATCATGTTTGTTGTTGGGACTTGTAGTGTTACATTAGTACTACAAGATTTGCCCAGAAACATCAAGATCTAACAGCTATAGATGGTAAAATAAGGTCACTTGGTAACTGACATTGTGTGTTCTTGAGCTTCAAGAACACCTAAGGCGACATATTTGGTCGCTAAAAGCTTTTGCAACAGTTTATTTAATTTTATTTAATTTATTTTCTAAAAATCATTTAAAAATAGAAATTAATTATTAAAAATTCCAAAATTAGTTTTAAAAATTATTTTAAGTTATAAAAAATAACTTTTAATAATTTAGCATATTTTCCATAAATGTTAGTATTTATTTAAATATTATTGATATTTAATTTATTTAATAAATACATTAAATAAATTAATAAAAAATTATTTTTCTATATTAAAAATCATATTAAATGATAATAAGGTATTTAAAATATTTTAAGTTACAAAATATAACTTTTAATATTTTAAAGTAAATTTCATTAATTATTTAATATTAATGATATTTAGATTTATTTAATAATTATATTAAATAAATTAATTAAAAATGATTTTAATATTATAAAAATTATTTTAAATGAAAATAAAGTGTTTTAAAATATTTTAAGTTATAAAATATAACTTTTAATATTTAAAGGTAAATTTCATTAATAAATTAATATTAATGATATTAGATTTATTTATTAATTATATTAAATAAATAGTTTTAAAATGATTTTATTGATTTAAAAATCATTTAAAAGGAATATAAATAATTTAAAATATTTTAAGTTATAATTAATGAATTTTAATATTTTGATAAATAATGCATTAATATTTAAGTATTAATGGTTATTATTTAAAATGATTTTAATTATTTAAAAATTATTTAAGGGTAATATTAGTACTTTAAAAGTGTTTTAAGTTATTATAAATAACTTTAGTATTTTGGCAATGGTTTCATTAATATTTTAATAATAATTAAATATTAATGATAATAAAATTATTTAATATTTAAATTATTTTATAATGATTCCGGTGTTTAAAAAATCATGATAAATTATAATAATTGTTTAAAAATTATTATAAGTCATTTAAAAATAATTTGAATGATGTTTAAGTTATATTGAACTTCGGTATAGAGTTTTAGACTCGATAATTACCCGATAAAGCCGTCTGTACACCGACATGTTTCAGAAATTGATCTGGACTTATATAAATTGTCTGTATACATGTTTGTTTTTGATCCAATGACTGCTAAACATATGCGACAATGTGATTAGGTTAAGTGCTGACTGCAAATAGCAGTACTATGTGATATAATATATTATTCTAATCGAATAAATGATCTTATTAATGATAGGGCTTGATATAAAAGATAAAACTAAGTTGCATAACTGTAAGCAGCAGACCAGGTAAGTATCTTATCTTTATATTTACTTTATGCAATGGACATGCGTAAGCAAATATCGGAACTATTCTTTTTCATTGTTCAAATATCTTAACCTTTGTATATACTTATGCAATGATTCTGTATAAGTAAGTTATTAAATTATAATATGTTGTACAAGTTCCTTTATTCTGTTATTATAGATTAAGATATATATTTTGTTCGTTAATTTCTAAACATAGTTATACAAGTGACCTCACTTGGATAATCATTATATTTTATCACATATTGGTACATACTTATTGGTTTCCAGTATGTATACATTGACTTAAAAGCCTTCTAAGCTATTTGATTCAGCTAGACATGGATTTAAAAATATTGTTGAATAAGATAGAACTTTATTGTATCCAACCAAATTATTTTGGTTCGGATTCTAGACTAGTATGAACATCCCAAATCTGGGAAATTTTTATGCGCCTAAGGCGGATATGCTGGACAAAAATATTGTTCTTGTATGTAGTATTGATCAATACAGGGCATAACGGGCTGATCACCTCCGTGCCTGTAAGTTATGATGGTATACAGATGAAGTTCTGTTTAACCTTTTCGAAAATAGAAAACAATGTTCATAGTCTGTCGACTGATCCCCATTTATAGTTAGTACGTAATTTCAAAAATTTGAAATCAAAATGATATGTTGTTTATTATTGGTTTAGCTTACTTCACAACTGTTGATTCGTTATAGAAGTGTAGTTTAAAGAAAGCATTTAATCCTTTTAGCTAATTGTTAATGATTGCTATTACTTGCTGGACACTCAAATGCTCATCCTTACTTAATTTAAATATTTTCAGCTAAGTGTGAACAACCTGAAGGCTCTGCCAAGAACAAGGGAAAAGGAAAGGTTACTGAATAAGTTGGTGTTATATTATGTAATAGCTTGACTTTATTAAGATAAGAATGATATCTATTAATTATCACTGTAATGAATGTATTAAAGGTTACGTACTTGGGATTAGACTCTGATCTATATGTAAATTAAGTTTGGTATTTATATTATTGTTATTATTATTAGTATTATTCCGCTCATAGAAATGGTATCGTGAAGCACCGAAGTTCGGGTTCAAGTACCTAAATTTGGGGGCGTCACATAAGTAGCTCTGAATAGCCTAAGGTAATTAAGCACTTTCCAAGTCAGATTTTAATGTCTTCATGCTAGTGCCTTTTGATCATTTCTTGCATCTACGTCTTATTATTAATTCTTGTTAATTGCTTGAGTTACAAAGTTAACATATTGGTTATTACAATCGATTGTGTGAGCTTATTTTGAGCTATGATTAGTTAGGATGGTTGGTCTTTACACACACATATAGAATGGATCGAATACAGTCTTATGCTTGAAAATTGATATTGAACCCTTATTCATATTTATATTTGTCATGTTCTCTAAGAGTGGCTATGATTGAGCTTAGAAGCCATGGTGTATATATAGTTTTATACTTCATTCACATTGTTATTTTACAGTTGTTATTTCAATGTTAGATAGTTTTACTTGAGGACAAGAAAATGCTTACGTTTGGGGGTATTTGATGAGTAGGATTTATACCCGCGAATCAGATCCTTTATTGCTTAAGAAGTTGCTTGATCTTCATAGTTTATCTAGCTTTTATATTATTTTGGTATTATTTTGCTTAATCTATGTCTTACAGGGCTTATTATGTTTTTCTAGCTTGCAGGGGCAAAAATGTTAATTTTCCTACACCAGCATTGCAATGCCGATGCTAGGCTTAAATGTGGCACTGCAACACCCCTTTCTAGCCAGCAGTGACATCATTCAGCGCTGCAGCGCCTCAGTTTCTCTACAAACTGGCGTTGTAGTGCCACTTATTGACCCAAGATATTGACTCAGCGCTGCAGCGTCACCTCAGGTTCCCAGGAAGAAAAGAGCTGGATTTGACCTAGCTAAAGCAGGAGACACATATATATACTTAAGGGGGGCAACCTCCTTGGCAGAAATCATTTTATCCCCCCTTGGGACTTCAATTTCTCTCTTCCTTTTGTAATTTCCTCTTCATTTTATAGTAGGTAATGTTTGTACATATAGTTTAGATAGATTAAGGAGATGTTTGGGATTTCATGGAGCTCAAGAGCACTTAGCAACATGGATTGGAAAGCTTGAAAGGATTGAAATTCTTGGAGACTGAAGAAAGCTTTGACATAGTTTATTCTTCTCTATTTATTTCCTTTTATTTTTGTAATCCATAAATTTTGTTTATATTGTTACTTATGTTTAGTTTAATAGCTATGAACTAATCATTGGCTCTAAGGTTATAATGGAACCCTTTGTTAATTTGAATTAAATATTTTATCTCTTTAATTGGCACCATATGGTTTAGATCAATATATTTATGCTTACTGATTCTTGCTAAGAAATTAGTGATGATTTTGGTAATCTATATGAAATTGAAAGAGGGATTATAGATTTTCACCTTGATATATTGGCATGTGATTATGAGTTGTCTACTTGATTCGACTGTATAATTTGTGTATATAATAGGCATATATATGTGCACCATATGTGACCTAATTAAGAACTTATGCTTTAAATCCTTGTTATGGTTAATTCGCATAGACATGTGTAGGATTATTTCCTAGCTTGGATGTTCTTTTCTGTTTTATTCCCTATCAGGTGGACCTAGAGAGGATAGGTTTGTACATACCTCGGAAGAGGTGTATAAGCACTTGTGTGTTCTCGATCGACAAACTGTCGTGACCACTATGACCAAAGAGAAAAGGTTAGGAAGTTTGATGAAACATAGCACACAAAGTGTTTGAAAAAAATACTAGTGGTGGGTGAAGTAATGACTTTAGCTTTGTAGCACCTTCGATACCATTCGTTATCCATTAACCTGCTTTAATAATTAGATATAACTAGATTAATTACACATCTGTTATTCTGTTGCTCGAATAAGACTTAAACAATACAAAGTCGGTATTTGGTAAATATTAGTGATAATTCCTAGTGGGTTCGACACTCTTCTTATCACCGTATTACTTATTAGACCATATATACTTGCGCGTGTTTAGTGATCGGTAATCCTACCAACACCTTCTCATTTGAAATATGCATATTTAGGGGCTAGTGAGACATTACATGTGATTATTGTTAGTAATCTAACCAAAGTGCAAGAAGATAAATTGATGAGAGTCCTAAAGGACCATGCCACAGTTTTTTGTTGAAATATGCCAATGCGATGTGCATGCATCAAATTTTGTTGGAAGATGGAGCAAGGCCTACTAGAGACGCACAACGGAAATTGAACTCGCCCATGATGGAGGTAGTGAAGAAAGATGAGCTCAAATTGCTTGATGTCAGTATAATCTACCCCATTTCAGATAGTCAATGGATAAGTCCAATACAAGTAGTACCAAAGAAATTTGGGATCACAATCATCAAGAACGACAACAATGAGTTGGTACCCACACGTACACAAACAGGATGTAGAGTGTGTATTGATTATAGTAAATTAAAAGTTGTAACAAGAAATGATCACTTTCCTCTTCCTTTCATTGATCAAATGTTAGAACGATTGGTTGGGCATGCTTATTATTTTTTTCTAGATGGTTTTTCAGGTTATAACCAAATTTTGATTAGATCCGAGGACCAGGAAAAGACCACATTTATATCCCATTTTGGTACTTTTGCATATCATCGAATGTATTTTGGTTTATGTAATGCACCAAGAACGTTCCAAAGATGTATGGTGAGCATTTTCTCTTATATTTTAAAAAATTGCATAGAGGTCTTTATGAGATAATTTCACAATTCATGGTGATTCCTTGGATATTTATTTGGATAATTTGACTCAGTGTTCTAGATAGATGATTCGAAACTAATCTTGTTCTTAATTGGGAGAAATGTCATTTTTATGGTAGAACAAGGTATATTACTTGGTCATGTTGTGTCAGCTAAAGCTTTAGAAGTTGATAAAGCTAAGATAGATGTTATTTCTTCTTTGTTTTACCCTTTCAGTGTGCGGGAAATTCGCTCTTTTCTTGGGCATATAAGATTCTATCACAGGTTTATCAAAGGCTTCTCAAAGATAGCTCTTCCATTGTGTAAGTTATTGCAAAAGGATGAGAAATTCTAGTTTTTTGATGAGTACAGAGAGGCATTTGACAAATTAAAAAGCCTATTGACCTCTGTACCTGTGATTCAACCTCCAAATTGGACTCTACCCTTTGAAATCATATGTGATGTGAGAAATTATGCAATATGAGTTATTTTGGGCCAAAAAATTAACAAATTTGTCCATGCCATATACTATGCCTCGAAAACTGTAAACTCTGCTCAGATTAACTACTCTACAACGAAAAAAGAACTTTTATCTGTTGTTTTTGCTTTAGATAAATTTTGATCATATTTTTTTTTGCTAAATAATTTTGATCATATTTGATTGGTACTATAGTTGTAGTTTATTCTGACCATGATGATCTCAAGTATTTGCTAACCAAGAAGGACTCGAAACCTATGATTATCAGATGGATTCTGCTTCTGCAAGAATTTGACTTGGTAATCAAGGATAAGAAAGGGGCAAACAACTTGGTGGCAGATCACTTAAGCAGGTTGAGGAGAGATGAAAAAAGTACTAACATTGAAAGATTCCTTTCCCGATGAGTATCTACTTTCTATTCATGAGGAATTGCCCTGGTACACTAACATTGTAAATTACTTAACCGATGCATATCTCCTAACTAAATTCTCTAGAGCACAAAAAGATAAACTTAAGAGTGATTCCAAGTGTTATGTATGGGATGATTCATATCTATGGATATTCTATGCTAATCAGGTAGTAAGAAGGTGTGTGTGCCGAATAATGAATTTGTATCTATCTAAACCTTTTGTCACTCTTATGCTTACGGAGGGGACTTTGGACCAAAAAGGACTGCTCATAAGGTTCTAGAAAGTGGTTTTTTCTGGCCTTTAATTTTTAAAGACTCCTACTTATTTTATAAATCTTATGCAAATTGTCAAAAGACGGGTAATATATCACATAGAAAGCAAATACACAAAACCCTATTTTAATTATTGAAATCTTTGATGTTTGGGGTATTGATTTTGGCTGTTGATTATGTTACCAAATGGTTAGAAGCAAAAGCCACTCGGATTGATGATTCTAAAGTTGTTGCAGATTTTGTCAAATCTAACATATTGTCAGGTTTGGAACTCCGAGTGCTATTATTAGTGATATAGGGACACACTTTTGCAATAGGGTGTTTGCGTCTTTGTTCAAGAAATACAATGTTCTACACAAGGTTTCAATATCTTATCATCCACAAAGCAATAACCAAGTCGAGGTGTCAAACCGTGAGGTAAAATCCATCTTGGAAAATGTAGTCAAACCAAGCAGGAAAGATTGGAGTTTAAGGCTAGAAGATGCACTATGGGCTTATTTTCGCATACAGAACTCCCATTGGTATTTCTCCGTATCGATTGGTGTTTTGGAAACCGTGTCATCTACCTGTGGAGTTAGAACACAAAGCTTTTTGGGTTATTCAACAATGTAATATGGGTATAGATGCAGTGGGAGTTCATAGGAAACTGTAGTTACAAGAGCTAGAGGAGTTGAGGAATGAAACATATAAAAGTTCTAGACAATACAATGAACAAGACAAAGGCTTTCCATGACAAAAAAATCTTGCGAAAAAATTTCACTGTTGGACAAAAAGTTTTTCTCTTTAATTCAAGACTGAAATTGTTTCCGGGTAAGTTGCAATCTTGTTGGGAAGGTCTTTATGTTGTTACTAATTTGTTTTCTCATGGTTCTATAGATATACAAAATCTAAAGACAAAAAATATTTTCAAGGTGAATGGTCACAGGCTGAAACCGTTCTTCGAAGTCTTTTAAATGGAAGAAGTGGAGATGTTAAGTTTGTTGGAGATAGATTATGATTGATCGAGAGAATTACTGTTGAGCAAACGACGTTAAACAAATGAGCTTCTTAGAAGGCAACCCAAGATCTCATATTTGATTTTTCTATCCCTCTATTTTTTAGTTTGTTAGTTATATGTTAGTTAGTAGTTATTTTCTTCTTTGCATTATTTTCTACATTAGGGACAATGTAAAGTTTGAGTGTGGGGGAGATTTAGGTTTTTTTTATTTAGGGATATTGCTATTGATCCAATTTTGATAGTGGAGTTAAAAAAAATGGTGCCTTTGAGATAATTTGAAAATTTTAGATTTTGGTTCCATGATTCTATTGGCTAAGTGTTTAAAAGGTTAAAGTCAGATATTGAAAATAAATGCTAAATTTCAGAAGCTGCTTGATGCTTAATTGGTTAATGAATGATGAAAACTAAGACATGATCCATAGTAATTAGTTTGAATTGAATATGTGATACAATGAGCACTCGAATATGAGAAACATGCTTATTTAGCTAAGTTATTTATGGAGTTGTCTATTTGCACTGATTTTATAATTTAGAATAATTAACTGCTTATGTTGCTACAGAACCTTGTGAGGAAAATTTTGAAAAAAGATCAATGAAAAAATAAGAAAAAGGAGGAACAAGGAAAAAATAAAGGAAATTGAAAATCTGCTTCAATTTCCATTGTACGAATTAACTCGGTATCCAAGTCTCAGAAAGTATTGGTATTCACACTGAAAAGTGTGATTGATAAAATCAGATTGACTAGTTGACTTTTGTAGCCTTTTTTACTTAAATAAGTAAGCCCTAGGGGTGTCTCTACACCCAATGCCCTAAGACTATCTAGTTTGGGAGTCGTTGGAGGAAAGTTTGTTACATGGGTAACACTGAAAAGCCTAAGAAAAGGAGATATTGTGCATGTCAAGAAAGGAAATAATATGAGAAAATTATAAAAATGTGTGCTAAAGAGAAGGTTCTATTAAAATAAAGAAAAAAATAATAGGGAAATCAGTTTTGAGTTATGAGTCAGTGTGCACGGTTTTTATTCCATGATAACTAAGTTAAGTATGCTTATGTTGCTTATTTTCCATATTTCTTTCCTTACTTCAAAATTCTATTGAACTTAGGATTTCTTTTTTACATGAGATTTACTATCTAAATTGATTCTATTTCTTTATTGAAATTAGGGTTATATTTTGTGATTTCTTTTAGGATTTAAATTTCTAGTTTTTATAGGATTTAAGTCTTTGTCTAGCACTATAAATAGATGTAAATAGTCAGAGTTTTATTCATTATATCATCTACAACATTGGAGTGCAGACTTGAAGGCATGTTGAGCTAAATTCTCTATTTCAGTTCTCAAGGATGTTGATAGTTATTCATAATTAACGGTTTTATCTAGTTTACTTTATTTATTTCTTCTTGCATGAGATTTATTATGATAATTTGTTTTAATTGAATGCATGTTATGCTATCTTATTTATTTGATTTGGCTAGTTAGGTTAATCTGATAAATATCATCTGCAAGATTAAAATATAGTATTAAGCAAACGATATTATATTTTATCAAAAGTAAATTAGTGATGCATGATTGTGGACAAGTGTTAGTCGGAAAACCGATCACTAAACACGCGCAAGTATACGCGGTCTAACAAGTAAAACAGTGATAAGAAAAGTGTCGAACCCACGAAGAACTATCACTAATATTTACCAAGTACCGACTTTGTATCGCTAAAGTCTTATTCGAACAGTAATAAATGAAAGTGTGATTAATCTAAGCATAACTAATTATCAAAGAAGGTAAATTGATAACGAATGGTAATCGAAGGAATTACAAGCTAAGGTTACAACTTCACCCCACACAGGCATTCTGTCGAACACCTGGCGTGCTATGTTTCATCAAACATTCTACCCTTCTCTCTTTGGTCTTAATGGTCAAGACAATTTGTCAATCGAGAACACACAGGTGCTCATACACCTCTGTCGAGGTATGCACAAACATATCCTTTCCAGATCCACCCGATAGGGAATAGAACAGAAAAGAACGTCCAAGCTAGATACAATCCTACACATGTCTATGCGAATTAATCATAACAAGGATTTAAGCATAAGTTCTCAACTAGGTCGCACATGGCATACAAATATATGTCTATTCTACGCACAACTTATGCAGTCGAAACCCACAATCACATGCCAACATATATAGGTGTAAATCTACAATCCTTCTGTCGATATCATGTAAATTTCCAAAATATTCACTAATGTCTTAGCGAGAATCATTAAGCATAAATATATTTAAACAAATCATATAGTTCCAACCAAAGAGATAAGACAGCTAATTTAAATAACAAAGGGTTCCATTATAACCTTAGAGCAAATACTCAGTTCATAGCTATTGAACAAAATATAAGTAGCAATAAGACAACATTTATGAATTATAAAATTAGAGGGAATAAATGGATAAGAATAAACTGTGTAGCTCACTTGCACGAGGTGCTCCAAGAAAATCCCAAGCTTCTCCCTAATCTATATTTACAGATATTAACTATGAGCTAGAAAGAGAAAATACAGAAGAAGAAAAACTAAAACTATCTAAGATATGCTAATATTATCCTCTGATATGTGTTATCTGATCTCATATATATGAGAGATCCCTTTCTGTAGAGGCTTTCTTTCCTTATATATCCGTGTCTGTCCTTTACTAGGTCAAGCCAAGGCATTCTCTGCCTGGGCACCGGAGGTGGCACCGCGGCGGGGTAAAATAACATGTGGTTGGCGCTGCAACGCCAAATTAGTATTAAAGACACAGAGCTCGCGCTGCAACGCGAGTCAAAGAGGCATCAGTGGCGCTGTAGCACCATGCTGACGTCAGGCTAGACTAGGGGACGGCGCCGCGGCGCGAGAATAACAATTGGAATTTGCGCTGCGGTGCTAGTGTATTTGAAATGTCGGATTTGCCCCCTTAAAGCTAGAAAAGTCCTGTAAAGCCCTGCAATCCGTCGGTTAAGCGCAATAACACTATAATCATTTAAAACTATATAAAATCTATGAATTCAGTTAATTATTTAAGTCATAAAGTATCTGATTCGTGGGTATAAATCTCACTCATCAAATACCCCCAGACTTAAGTCTTTGCTTGTCCTCGAGCAAACTGTCTAACATAAAAGATAACAGTAGTAAATTAACACGTGAAAGGAATATAAAACTATATACTAGCATCATGGCTATAAATCTCAATCATAGCAACTCCCAGAGAACAAGGCAAACACAAACATGAGTAAGGGTTCTTTCTATTTCAAGCATAAGACTGTATTCGATCCATTCTATGTTTGTGTGTGTAGACCAACCGTCCTAACTAATCATAGCTCAATTAAGTTTTCATAGTCGATTGATAATACTAATATGCACACTCTGTAACTTAAACATTTAACAAGCATTAAGAATAAGACACAAGTGCAGTAAAGGATCAAAAAACTCTAGCATGACGAAAATAAAATCTGACTCGGACAGTCCTTAATTACCTTAGGCTAATCAGAACTACCCATTAATGAGCTTTTTATCAGTGAACTCCCAAGCCAGACGACTTTAGGGCACTAGGTGTAGAACACCCCTAAGAATCTAGTAACTTGAGCAGCAAAGGCCACATAATCAACATAAGTCAAATTAGACTTTACGAAAACCGAAGATTATTATGCGAGTGCATTTTATGCTCCATCTCAATATCGGTCCTGCGTTTATGGGTGAGTGCGTTTTAAGCTCCATCTCGACCCACCGCAAGACTTTCGATATTCAATCTTCTTATCTTATTATTATTATTATTATTATTATTATTATTATTATTATTATTATTATTATTATTATTATTATTATTATTATTATTATTATTATGCCAACATGCACGAATCCAAGATCCAAAACTGTATAAATGTCTAAGTTTTTTATTACCTTGTAAAAATGAAAGTTTATTAGAGTGAACAAACTCTCAAAACAATAAAAACGCAAACTAAATTCAAAAAAAAATAACTAGTTAACACAGCTGGTCGGTGCTCGCTAGAAGGACGGATCAATAACAGTCTCAACTTATCAACTAACAAACCCCTAGTTCATGCATGCTTGACACGACTCTAAGAGAGACAAAATCATTTGGCGCTTGTCATAGCCACAATCAAAAATTAATAATGTATAACACCCTTGCTTAATAGCAGCTTAAAATAGGGTAAAAAGGCCATTAACATGGCACAAGCATATCAATCTGTATAAGCCCCAAAAAGATGGCTATAAACCATAAATCATGCTGATAATAATCAAAGCATTAATAAATAATAACCAAAAGCAGTTCATGACATCCATAATAATAAAACATAATCCCGCAGTTCAAAAACGACTGCATCATAATACTAAAAATAAACCAAAGCAAAGTACTAAGTATTCAACTTAACATGGCATTCGACAGAAATAAACAGATAATAACCCTAACACCCCTAAACTTAAGGTGAGCAATGCCCTCATTACTAAACATATAACAATCGATACAAGAAGGCTTCCCTGAAGATCGCTCACTCGGCATCAGCATCGTCCTCATCAGCTTCGGCGGGCGGTGATGGTAGGAGGCTATGGTGGGAAGACAGGTGGCTCTGGGAACTGGTATCACGTGAACTCAGCGTTCTCTCCATAATAATCGATATAAATACTCTACATGGTGTTCACTAGCTCTGCCTGGTACTGCATAGCAATGTTATGCCTCTGCGCCACTGCTGCAATGTGCCTCTGCTGCCTCCGTACCTTGGCGTCGTGCTTTTGATGCAGTAGGGTGAGGGATGCCATGATGTCGGCCAATAGTCCCTATTCAGCTGGGCTGGTGTCTGGACTGGCGTCTAGAGGCTGCGAGGGCTCGGCCTCTGCTGTAGGTAGCCCATATCCCTCGCCTTTGACATGAGACTCTTTCCCCGTCCCACTCATAGTAGCGTTTGATTGTTAGATGGTCTATGAATGTCATACGTGGCAAGGCTATCTCCTCGGGCCCCCACTGAATACCTTCTTGCTTGCACAAGCGGATGATCAGTGACAGATGTGGAAGTCCTGCAGCGACGTTGCTCTTGATTACCTTCAGAATGGAGTCGTGAATAAGCACTCCAATATCCACATGCAGACCCGTGACAATGGCGAATAGCAGAATTTCCCTATCCTTCATCACATAGATCAGATGCCTGGGTCGGGATCATGTTGGCACATATGAAGCTGAACCACGCCTTCCCGTAGTGACTGAGTGTTGAAGCCGAGAAACTGGTCTTTTCACCCGTGTAGTCATTTTTTTTCCACGTAGTCCCGGGCTTGCAGATGCCGCCTAATGATATCCTCGAGATCATAGCTGTGGAGTCCCGGCTCTAGATAGTCCCTTCCCTCATAGTTCGGTATGGCGAACAAGGCATTGATGGCCTGACTACTAAACGCCACTAACTTCCCCTAAACTTGGACAATAGCAGGGCCTTCAGGATTGGTGTTGGCGTAAAACTCCCGAACCACTGATACGATAGCTGACCCAGGTGGTTTGGTGAAGTGGATCCAATTGCACTCAAGTATCATGGTGGTTAGCTACACCATCTTTCTTGTCGACATGAACCCCAGCTCAAGAATCAGATTTCGTGCGCTAAATGAGCTTTTGTACCTTTTCCAGGCCTCCTCATTGATAAACTTGGTGTTGTCCCAAGCCGTTGGTGGTGCCGACGACGATCCTCCCATACTAAGGCGTTGCCTCTTTTGTGCCATGTCAAAAATCTCAGTTGGTTGGGTTAGAAACAATCCCTAAATAGTGCCACTCTCTGTAAAAACAATTTGTGAAGCAATGCACAACAAATCCCCAATGAAATCCCAGTGATTCTAAGCTAAAACAGTCCAACTTTTCTCTCATGCCAATTATCGAACACCTTGTGTGCGCTCTGAAAACCCAACTAGACAAACCTAGCTTGAAAGAGATCTAACCAAATTTCTGACAGTGTAAATCACCCCAAATACACAACAAGAAAAATACTAAGCACCAACCCACAATTCGATCAAAATCTAAGTGAATGACTTAAACCCAAATGAAATACCTTGAAGGGGAAAAACCCTTGTTGCTGCTGATCTCTTTTTGGATTCACGCCTGACTCGAGGTTGGTCTGATTCTATGAATGATGTGTGAATCTGTTAAGCTTTATAGAGGGTGGGGTTTTATGGAGAAAAGGGACAGTTGGTTGCTCGTGCTGCCGAATTGTGTCGAGAGAATTAGGAGATAGTGGCCTGAATGCAGGCTAAAAATCAGTTTTTAAAAACCAAAACTCATTGTCAGCGCCGCAGAGTGACCCATTCTTCTTTCTTTGGCGCCGCGGCACAAGTTAACAGTATCTTGGATTGGGCTATGGCGCTGCGGCGCGGCCTGTGCTTCTTTCCTTGGCATCGCGACGCGAATTACCAGTGTGCTGGACTAATTGGTGGAGTCGCGGTGCGGCATACCCTTTGTTGGTTGGCGCTATAGCGCGAGGTTTGAATTATGGACAATAAGCACTGGCGCCGCAGCGCGGATTACAGAGTACTATCTGGCGCCGTGGCGCGAGGATTATTTTTTGAGTTTTCCCTGCACAAAAACCATGTACTAGTTAACATATACTACACAGATATATATATATATATATATATATATATATATTAACCCACCTATTAACTACCTTAACTAAACTACTATATATAAAATAACAACACAAAAGGGAAACATGCTGCCTGCAATCAAAAGCCACAAAAAACATGCCTCTAAGATTAAAATTAAACTGGCAGTAATGTTTACAAAGTAAAGACAACAAACATAATATATAAACTAATCATAAATAAAGAAAAATAGAGAAAAATGATACTGAGATGGGGGTGCCTCCCCACCAAGCGCTTGTTTTAAAGTCGTCAAGCTTGACTGTACCGATGCTGCTTAATCCGGCTCGTAAGAAAAAATGACCATTTCATGCCGCCTAGTCGTCAATTCCTCTAAATTTTTGGCCGACATGGATGATTGGCCATTCTCTTTTCCTTCATCCATCCTAATCAGTCATTGGCACAAAGAATCTTTCACCATTGGAATTATCCACTAATTCACCTATTTCATTAAATTGAAAGCGTTCTTCATGCTCTAGTGGGCCCTCCAAGGTTTCCACAGTCATGAGCATGGTTTCTGGTTGTTGATCAGTCTTGTCTATACAACCATTATTTATCCTTTTGTCTCCAACTTCATACTCCACATGTTGGATAGTTTGCTCCATGTCATCTCCCTCGAAAACTGTGTGAGACTCATCGCCTTCCCTTTGTGTATCCACCGTTGTGACGCCCCCAAAATTAGGTATACATCACCCATCTTTGTCGTCAGATACATGGTACAGAATTCAAATACAACTTACTAATACCACTGTCGTGTATAATACGACAAAATACAACTGTGAGTTTGAATACAATAATTGTCTACTAGAGATCATACAAACTCAAAAGGAGTCCTCAATACAATTATTGTCACACTATTTAACAGAATAATGAGGACTACTAATACTATTCTCTGGTCCATCACTCCGTTCCCCGACTCGTCCCAGCTATATTCGCATTTCCTGAAGAGAACAGTGAAAGAAAGGGTGAGCTCAACTAGCCCAGTAAGAAATATTATGACTAAGATAATGCAGAATAAATTATCATTAGCCTTCAACAGTGTTAAACTGATAAAATATAATAAACATCAAGTTTAACTGCAGCAGAATCAATAATCCATTAAAAGAGTCAAGTATAAAATAAAATCTACTATCTTTTATGATTTAAAAGGTTTTTTATCACTGTTATAGCTGAGACTCAGCTTAATAAATATTCCACATCATCGAATCACCCCTGCACTACGGCCAAGGATATTCTTTAGTATCACGACCACAATTATTCATGCACTACGGCCAAGAATATTTGTGTATTCATTAATGGTCATGATCATGCCAACAACTGTCCATCAATGCACCACGGGCCAATGAGGATTTTTAATTTTTACATCATTTGTAATATTACGGTCATGATTACACCGAATAATCCCTGGTCATAATCATACCAAGTCCATCTATGCACTACAGGCCACAGATGACTTTCAACAAAATATAAACATGAGGATGATGACAATGATATAAGAATTCAATAAAACAAGTTCAAGAATTATTTTATCCAGGAATTATTAACGTCCAAATTGTCAACACGATACTGTTTTGTGGTGTAAAATTCAAGAATGCTCAGAAGAATATTTCCATGAAAAGATACTGGATGAAGCGCAAATATCAAGGATATCCCACTAATTTCATGGAGTATAGAAGTCAAAGTTTTATCCAACTGAGTATAATAAAGAATGGAATAACAAAAGAAATCACCATGAATGCGATAGACCGCACAGACAGGTTATTCCAGCAGAATAATAATAACGGAACCAGGTCAGGTGAAATTCACACCGACAGGATGTTCCAACAGAATAATAAATAACGGAACCAGGTCCGGCGTAAAATGAACAGACAGGATATTCCAACAGAATAATAAAGAATGGAACCAGGTCCGGCGTAAAACACACAGACAGGATGTTCCAACAGAATAATAATAAAGACGGAACCAGGTCCAGCGTATAGCACAGACAGGATATTCCGACAGAAATATAAAGACAGAATATTAAATGGATGTCACCAAGTATAGGGTATTCCGCGTATACAGGTTATTCCAACAGAATAATAATGAATGGAATAACATAAGGATTTCACCAAGTATAGGGTATACCGCGTATACAGGTCATGTATAGGGTATACCACTTTTACAGGTTATTCCCAACAGAATAACAAAGAATGGAATAACATAAGTTCTCTTCAAGAAGAAAGAATAACACCCCTTACCTAATTAGGAGATTGAATACTGCAGTAGTGTAGTAACCGAATACTCTTCTTCTTTCTCTCTTACTCTCTCTATACTTTCTCTCTCTATAGCTTGAACGAATTCGTGAAAAATAATGAAGCCCTAGGCCTCTATTTATAGAAGATTTATTACTATTTACGAAATTATTTACTATTTACGAAGATAATTACTATTGACGAAGGTAATTACTATTGACGAAGGTAATTACTATTTACGAAGGTAATTACTATTTATGAAGGTAATTACTATTTACGAAGGTAATAACTATTTACGAAGGTAATTACTATTTACGAAGGTAATTACTATTTACGAAGGTAATTACTATTTACAAAGGTAATTACTATTTATGAAAGAGACTCTTAGATGATGACATATGGCCCCCCATAAATAATTAAACTTACCACAAACGTCTAATAATAGACTCTTTATATACATCAAGGATTGAATAAAAATTACCAGAAATTATTTTATTTTTAATCAACACATATTTAATCTTTCAACAATTATTAATCATTTATAACTTGTCGTCTCAATTATTGTTTAAATAATATAACATATTATACAGATGATACTGTGACAATAATTGAATCAATAATATAAGAGATATGATGCAGCAATTACTGTAGCAATAATTGAGTATAGCTGAGTGACTTTTCACGTAAGCATCAATAATCAAAACCGTGTGCTACTATGTAGCAACGCGTATTACTGTACTTTTACTACCGAGTAGTTCAACAGTTTTAACGGTAACACCTCCGCCGTTATTTTATAGAAAGATAATTTTTTCGTTTTCTAACTACGACAATACTTTCATTGTGGGGTCCACCAATGATTGTTCTGTCGTACGAATATTCCCCGACAAAAAGAATATTCCCCGCCCAAACGAATATTTTATAACAACTTGCGTACTTTGCAAAATTTATAAATATTACCCACAACTATAACATTATATCAAATTTATTCCATAATATTCAAAAATAATAATTATAAAATTTCATCTTTATTTATAAAAACTGGGGTCTTACAACCTCCCCTTCTTATGAAATTTCGCCCTCGAAATTAGGGTACGTACCTGGTATGTCAAAGAAGTAAGGATACCTTGATTTCATTTCAGATTCTAACTCCCAAGTCATTTCCTCAACATCGTGGTTTCTCCACAAAACTTTGACTTGAGGTATAACCTTGGAGCGTAGAATATGTTCCTTCTTATCCAAGATTTGAATAGGAATCTCTTTATACGTCAAATCTTCCGCTATTTCGTCCGGTTCTAACTCAATAATGTGGTTCGGGTCTTTCACATATTTACGTAACATGGATATGTGAAAAACGTTATGAACACGAGACATACTTGGCGGTAAAGTGAGTCTATAGGCTACAGTTCCTATTCGATCGAGGATTAAAAATGGACCGATGAATCGAGGATTGAGTTTTCCTCTCTTTCCAAATCTTGTAACTCCTTTCCATGGAGTAACACGTAACAACACATGATCTCCTATATTGAATTCCGCGTCCTTTCGATGAAGATCAACATAACTCTTTTGTCGACTTTGTGAGGTTTTTATACGTTGTCGGATCGTTTGAATCTTTTTCGTAGTCATACGTGCCAACTCCGGTCCCAACAACGTTGCTTCACCCACCTCATCCCAGCATACTGGAGAACGACACTTTCTTCCATACAACGCTTCGAATGGAGCCATGCCAATACTTGCTTGATAACTGTTGTTGTAGGAAAACTCCACCAATGGTAAGAACTTGTCCCAACTTCCCTTGAAATCAAGGACATAGAGTCTTAATAGATCTTCGAGAGTTTGAATAGTCCTCTCTGACTGTCCGTCCGTCTGAGGATGATATGCCGAGCTAAATCGTAAGTCTATGCCCATAGCTTTTTGCAAACTAACCCAAAATCGTGAAGTAAATCTTGGGTCTCGATCAGAAACTATGGATACCGGCATACCATGCAGTCTTACAATCTCGTTTATGTACATACGAGCAAGACGTTCAAGTGTATAAGTTTCTCGTATCGGTAAGAAATGAGCAGACTTGGTCAATCTATCAACAATGACCCAAATTGCATCTATGCCTTGAGAAACCTTAGGAAGACCGGTAATGAAATCCATGGTAATGTGCTCCCACTTCCATTCTTGAATTTCAAGTGGTTGCAATGGACCTTTTGGTACTTGATGCTCCGCTTTAACTCGTTGACAAGTTAGACACCTTGAGATAAACAACGCTATCTCTCTCTTCATATTGCTCCACCAAAATGTATGACGAATATCATGATATATTTTGGTACTCCCAGGATGGATTGCAAACGGTGTATTGTGCGCCTCCATCATGATTTTATACTTTAAATCAGGGTCGTTAGGAACACAAAGTTTGGAGTTGACTCGAAGTATTCCTTCTTCATCGATTCTTGCTTCCGGCATAGCACCCTCTTGCACTTTCTTCCTCATAAGCATCAGCTCCAGGTCTGTAGCTTGAGCAGCTTTAACTTTATCGATTAAAGTCGGTTCTACTCGTATATTCGCCATCGTCAAATGTGTCCCTGGAGTCTTTAACTCTATCTCCATCCTTTGCAAGTCACACAAAATGGGCCCTTGCGTTGACAATATCGAACTCGTACTTGCATGTGATCTTCTACTCAATGCGTCAGCTACCACGTTTGCTTTTCCAGGATGGTATTGGATGGTATGATCATAATCTTTCAACAGTTAAAGCCAACGTCGTTGTCGCATGTTGAGTTCCTTTTGAGTGAAGAAATATTTGAGGCTTTTATGATCCGTAAAGATCTCCACTTTCTCCCCATACAAGTAATGCCTCCAAATTTTAAGTGCAAAGACAACAGCTGCTAACTCTAGATCATGAGTAGGATAATTTTTCTCATATTCTTTGAGTTGTCGCGAGGCATAGGCTATGACTTTTCCATGTTGCATAAGAACACATCCCAGCCCTTTGCCCGAAGCATCACTGTAGATGACAAAACCCTCCGAGCCAGACGGTATTGTCAGAACATGTGCTGAAATGAGTCTCCTCTTGAGTTCTTGAAAACTCTTCTCACATTCTTTGCTCCAATCGAACTTTGTATCTTTCCGAGTCAGCTGAGTCAATGGAGTAGTAATTCGAGAAAATCCTTCCACGAATCTCCGATAATAACCAGCTAAACCGAGAAAGCTACGTACTTCGGTCACTAATTTAGGTTGCTCCCAGCTTTGAATAGCTTCAATCTTTGCTGGGTCAACAGATATTCCATGACTTGATACCACGTGCCCAAGGAATGCTACTTCCTCAAGCCAGAACTCGCATTTCTTCAACTTGGCATAAAGCTTATATTCACGAAGCTTTTGGAGTGTCAGCCTCAAGTGTTGTTCATGATCTTCACGGCTTTTAGAATAAATAAGGATGTCATCAATAAAGACGACCACAAAGTGATCCAAATATTCCTTGAATACTCGGTTCATCATATCCATGAAGGCAGCAGGAGCATTAGTCAATCCAAAGGACATGACTAGGAATTCATAATGCCCGTACCGAGTTCTGAAAGCTGTCTTTGGAATGTCATCGGTTCTAATCTTCAATTGGTGATACCCGGAACGAAGATCAATCTTTGAAAAGAATTTGGCTCCTTGAAACTGGTCAAACAAGTCATCAATACGTGGCAATGGATACCTATTTTTGATAGTTACATGATTCAACTCCCGATAATCAATACAAAGTTGCATACTCCCATCTTTCTTCTTCAAGAATAGAACAGGAGCACCCCAAGGAGAAGTACTAGGACGAATAAGGCCAATGTCTAACAATTCCTGCAGTTGGGTTTTTAACTCCTGAAGTTCAATAGGAGCCATTCGATATGGGGCTTTAGAAATGGGTTTTGTACCGGGTTCAAGGTCGATACAAAATTAAATCTCACGCTCTGGGAGTAGGCCAGGAAGTTCTTTGGGGAATACGTCAGGAAATTCATTAACAATAGAAATATCGTTCAAAACTGACGTATTTTTGTTTAAATCTGTGACATGAGCTAAGAAAGCTTGACATCCGTTTTTCAATAAACGAATAGCTTTATGGCTTGAGATGACCGTGATTGATTTTAATGGTTTGGTCGCTTGAATTCGCATAATAGGTTGATTAGGAATATGAAAGCTAACAACCTTATGGAAACAATCAATATTTTCATGATGAGTAGTTAACCAATCAATCCCTAGAATCACGTCAAATGCAAGTATTTTCAATGAAATAAGATCTACAGGTAATGTGAGGGTACCGATTTGAACCAAACAAGATTTATAAACAGTGGATGTAATGAAGGTTTCTCCCAACGGAGTTTTCACAGATAAGTCAAAGTCTAATTTCTCCGGAGTCAAATTTAATCGATGAGCGCAAGTAGGAGAAATAAAAGTGTTAGGTTTGAAACATTCAAGATCGCAATCAAATTGCACAAAATTATGCGGAAGCGTGGAAAATCAGAGTTAAAAATTTTTACAAACCATAAACCCGGATCACTCTTTATGTACAATTATTAATTAAACAAAAAGAATAAAATCATACCCTTGAAGATCGAGCTTCCTCAGGTACAAGTTCACCTCCAAATCCTTTTGCGTTCAACTTGAATCCACCGGATTTGGTTCCTTCCTTTGATCAACGTTAGCCACCCAAGTGTTTGGCCTCTATAGGTGATCCACCAAGGAAGAAGAAGAATTCAAGAATATGGGTATTTGGCTCAAACCCTAGTTTTCTATCTCTATAGAAAAAGGGTCGTACTCTCCAAACAATTGGAATTAACGTATTCTAATAATACGTCAACCTCTCTCTCACCCATAATAAGACTCCTCTTATTTATAGATGTGGGCAACCCATCCTTAACAATTAAGGAATTGGGTTTTATTTTAATTAATTAAACTCTTTTAATTAATTAGCCTCCTAATCTTATTAGGAATAATTAATTAACCTTTTAATTAATTAAGCTCCCTAATCTTATTAAGGATAATTAATTAAACTCTTTTAATTAATTTGCCTCCTAATCCTATTAGGATATTTGAGAGTACTTTTATTAATTAATTCCCAAACTCCTTTAGGAATTAAATAATAATAATAGTAATAATAATAATAAGACTCCTCTTATTAATTTATATTTAATATTTCTAAAATATTAAATAATAAATATTAAGCTATTTAATTTATCCTATCACCATAGATTAAATTAAATATACTTAACTTATTATTACGATTATGCCATTAACTTCTTAAATAATTATTCTTCTTTTTATGGTGTGACCCTTTAGGTTCTCCATATTAAACCGGTTGTGAATAAATCAATTAGAACAATTCTAATCTTATTTAAATAAATAAATTAAACTAATAATTTATTTAAATAAATAATATTTATTCTACAATAGGGATAAGCCTCCCTAGCGATCAACGACTTTCCAGATAATATAGATTTCAACATTAATCATAAAAGAACCTTTGAGTAAATAGTTACCGTACAATTCAATCCTTCCACCATACAATGCCCCAATTAAATATAAGACATGGAATTTCTGTCAAGTCTTATTTTATTTAATTATATGTATTTCGATCCTTAAATGCACAACTCCAAATAATGCAAATTAGAAACTCCTTTCTAATTTCATTCTGCCTTGGCCAAGGACTACTGAGTTGTCATTTATCGAATCACATAGGACATTTCTCTTCTTTTACTAGAAGTGGTAGATTCTTTATTGATCATACATTATCTCCATGTACAACTTATTATACCCAAGCATACCCTTTGATATAACCTAAGGGTCTTAAGGAATAAGTCAAAGTATAACTCATCATACACAAGATACTATGATGATCTCAAGTCCAAGGATCACTTGTACTACTATCACTACAGGAATTCCTATTGACATGCAAGTAAAACTCCATTAGGTATTCCTTAGCGAGCCACGTTCAGTGAACATATTCTCTAATAAGCACCTATATACTTGCTTTAGTGTCTCCACACAAATGATCATGAGATCAATCATCCTCATCAAATGAGCAAGCAACATATGTACCAATCTATCCGGATTCACTAATCCCCAATTTAGTAATCCAACGATTGGGAACTATTTTAGTTTTAAGCTTTCTAAGAATTTAGATCTCATTAGAATGATCATCATCATTATTCTAAAAGCATTGCTTAAAACTATGGGTTTATCACATATTATAAAACAGCATCATGTAGATAATTTAAAAGCCATTAATAAATTAATACCTTTTATTAATAAATGAATAAGATTGTTACAAAGTATATGCTTTATCATCAAACATGATTGGCTTGTATGCATACTACTTTCAATCTCCCACTTGCACTAAAGCCAATCGTCATGGTATCTCATACTCTTCTTCTCTAAGTGACGATTATCCTGCTGTTGGATAAGCTTCAGTAAATGGATATGTAATGTTGTTCTTGAGAGTCCACTATCTCTATAGTGATTTCCCATCTTTCAATGATTTTTATAATCAAATGAAAGTGCCACAACACATGTTTAGATCCAAGATGAGACTTAGGAACTATTCCTAGTTCTGTAATGAACTTTTAATCTAAACAATCAACTTGAAGCTTCATTTATAGCTATATACTGTCTTTATCACTAAACCAACAACTCTTTGTTGTTTGGAACCTTTCCAATTCACTGCACCACCGTTCAAGGTAACCCTTTACCTTAAAGTGGATTTTCTGTCGTCTTGGTCTGTCTGAAAAAAAACTTGTGTCTGTTAAGCCCTCTAGTTTTAATTCAGACCCACCATGTATTATGATCACATCCTTAGTGCCGGCTAAGTACTTTTAGATGTTTTTCACTGTCTCACAATGAACTTCTCCAGAATATGACCGATCAACATCAGGTCTCATACATTTCATTGCATACATGATAGTCACTCATGCGATCTCTCTTTTGGAGTCTATGGGGACTATTAAGAGAGATACACTCCATGGCTCATCAACATGAGATATCCTTTGGAGTTTGACATGCTAAACGACTTTAGCATCAAATGAATATACGTTCCTTGGGTTAAGTCGAGCATCCTTTTAAATCTATCTATATAGATTTGCATCCCCAATTAAGATACTCTTCCCAAATCATTCATGGAGGAATGTTTAGACAACTTTATCTTTACTGATTATAGCATTAGTATGTCATTCCTTATCCGTAATATATCAACATATAATACTAGAAATTTCATGACGCTCCCACTGACCCTTTTGTACACACTAGGTTCATTCTTATTTTTGATAAAATCAAACTCTTTTGATTCTCTCATCAAAATGAATGTTCCATTTTTGAGAGTGTCTACAACTCTTACCTCATCGTATGTAACTGGATCATCATCTTCTATGATACGTACCTCATCATCATCATCCATGACGAATCCATACCTCCTAGGTATCTTCGGTACTATTCCAGATTTACGATTCGGTTGTGGTACAATAGGTCTATCTATAGGTTCCTCTTATTTGACTTATAATGTTTTGTGGTCTTGAACTCTTCAAGATCTATTATCCTCCCACTAGCCTCTTCAATGATAAACACTTTTATCTTAGAAGGAAGCGTGTTTCACAACAAACACCTTTTGCTAAGTAGGATTATAGAACATATGCCCTAAACTTACTTTAGGATGTCCCACAAATTTGTACATGTCAAATCTTGTCCCAAGCTTATCCTTTGAAACCTTTTACATAAGTTGGACAACCCCTTATCTTAACATACTTAAGATTATGAATCCTCCCTGTCCATAACTTTTATGGAGTCTTGGGGCCGGATTTTGAGGTTACCTTTTTGTAGATATGCAGCCATTTCTAGGACATGACCCTAGAGAGATACTGGAATGTCGATAAAATCATTATGGACCGCACCATGTCCAACAAGGTACGATTTTTCATTCAAATACATCAATCAATTATTGCGTATCAGGATGTGTCCATTATGAGAAACCATTTGAGATGATCTAAAAACTTATTGCACAAGTATTTATTCCTTGATCTAATCAAAGAATCTTATTACTTTTCCAATTTGTTTCACTTCTGAATTCTTTGAACCTTTCAAATAATTCACTTGTATTTCAACAAATACATACATTCGACTCTTTGAATGATCATCTCCTTTTCTTATACTAGTTTGTTCAATTTGAAAAATATATTTTTCACGTAAGTCAAGTATACAAAATCCATTAAGTAATATTTCAGTTCTATACAAAACATTATTATTATAAATAGAACAACAATTGTTCCTAATTATAATACCAAAGATTTCATTGTCCAACAATAAAATGGAAATAATGTTTCCAACGAGAACTAAAATACAATAACAACTTATTGACTTAATAGACTTGCCCGTAGGCATTGCTAAACTATAAGTTTCTATGTCAAATGTTGCAACCTTTGCTTCATTTCCCATACAAAGGATTACTTATATTTGTTTAGCTTTCTACTTCTGCTTGGTCCCTTCATAAATCTATATTTATGATAACAAAAGTCGGTATCCAATACCCAAGTAGAACATTGACTTAAAGAAAAATTTATTTTAAATCATGAACAAATTTGTATTTGTAACCGAAACTTCACTAAGCTTCTTTGGTTAGCCTCTACAAGATGCTTTTCGCAGTTTCTTTCCAGTGCCCAGGCTTATTGCAGTGGAAGCAAACTCTTTTGCTATCCGTATCAGTTTTGTTCTTATTATCCTTTGTTTTTGCCATTTCTATTTACCTTCTTAGAATCTTTCTTCTTTTCAGAAGATCATTTGGCCCCTACCAGGAAGACATGGTCTTTCTTGGTTGGAAAGTGACTCTCAACATTTTTCAACATGTTAAGCAAATCAGCGAGGCTGAAATCTAGCTCGTTCATATGAAAAATTCACAACAATTGTGAAAGGAGTCCGGAATTGAGTGCAAGATCAAATCTTGGCTCAACTCTCCATCCATGACAAAACCCGTTGTCCTAATTGATCAATCAAATTGATTATGTTAAGGACTTTTATCTGTACCGTAGTGTCATCGGTCATTCTAGATTGGAAGAGCTCCTTAGATATCTGATATCTATCAGTCCTACTTTCCTCACCATCAACTACTTGATGTGAAGGAATATAATAGGAGCATCCATAGTTTCATGCTGACGCTGAAGCTCGTTACTCATGGATGCGAGCATGATGCATTGAGCCAACTATACATCATCTAGCCACTTTCTAAAAGCAGCAATATCTTCCTCAGAGGCATTGTCTGCAACCATTGCAGGGGTAGGCGTATTAAGGACATAAGATAGCTTTTCAGCCGTGAGAACTATTCTCAATTTCCTTAACCAATCCGTTTAATTCGTTCCGGTTAATTTAGCATCTAATATGCTACGCAGTGATAGTAATTTAGACATTGTAAAATTCTGTAAATGAATTTGTAATTAACAACATTTTAACATACATTCTTTTATTAATTACCAAAATAATTTAGGTCTTGTTTTAAATTGGTATCTCCCACTATTTTCTTCAAACTATATTACCCTCACTTACATAGTTCGGCAAAATCTAATTAAAGATTTGCTAGTGAGAATAAGGATCCCATTTTAAATGTATATAGCCTTGTGTGTGCACAACAAACTATATATAAATAAATAGGTAGACAACTCTTGTCAATTACATCAACTATGTAACTCCTTGTATTTTGCCTCTTAAATCATAATGGTCAAGTGTGTGCACATCCAAACTAAAATGATTTAAGTTAAGTCAGACCCAACATTTTCATATAAGTGAAAAGAAAACTACAGCCCTTGTGTGTGCACAACAAAGCAGTAATGTTCAATTCCTTATAAACATCATATGTAATAAAAATAACATCTTAAATATTTAATACTCGCCTTGTGTGTGCACAACAAACTCATATTAAATATTCAATACTCTATTGTTTCTATCATGCTAGAAGGCGACGTTCGATATTCCAAATATCTTTGAACGTTACAACTTAATATAAAATATTTGAGGGGTTTGTTATTAATATGTCTCATCTTGTTTAGCGCGCATGCACATATATATATAAAATGCGCGTCATATTAATTAATATGCGAAGCATGTTTGCATAATATATAATATATATAATATAAGCATGCACATATAGAATACTATATTCTACCCGGATTGATTATGGACTTTTATTCTAGTTTGGTTCACTAGAGCCACCAAGTGAACCAAAAGGTCAAACCCTAGAGGTGCAAGAATTAATATTTAAATATAACTATTACATTTAAACCCGGGCTCCATTACAAACGGGTCTTCAAACGCTCCTTACTCCTTGATCTCTAATTCTTCAAAATTAATTCTAACTATTTCTATTACAAAACTATTTAAAATAAATAGAAACCTTGATCAGCAGTCAAGGGGAAGTATATAGGAGGGAGATAGAATTTACATTAAGAAAAATTAGAGAAAACGAGGTACGCAGACCCCATTTAATAAAACACATACATTCATGCATCCAACTAAAATAAAATCCAATCACATTGGTCAATAGTCCATAATCAATCTCATTTATTATCATACACATCACCATATGTATCAATAAATAACATTCATCTCATGAATAATTAACATTTAATATATATATTGATATCATTTAATGGGCAAATTTAGTTAGTATAAAATTTATTTTTGAATCAAAATAAACTCCTTTATTTTAATCCAAATTTAAATCAAAATAAAACTATTTTATTTTAATTTATCCAATTTTGAATAAAATAAGCTATTTTATTTTAATCAAAATCTTTAATCAAAATAAACTCCTTTATTTTAATTAATTATGGAATCCAATTCCATGTAAAAAAAATATATCTCATTTTTCAAAGGAAACACAGATTCTCTTTCCTATTCACAAATAAACTCCTTTATTTGAATAATATGAAATCTTATTTCATATCTAAATAAACTCCTTTATTTAAGGAAATTGGGATTCTCTTTCCTATTCACAAATAAACTCTTTTATTTTGAATAATATGAAATCTTATTTAATATCTAAATAAACTCCTTTATTTAAGAAAACATAGAATCCAATTTCAACTCCAATTAGTTATCATGGAATCCAATTCCAACTCTAATTAGTTTGAATGAAATTCTAATTTTAATTATAAAATAATTAAGGCTATTATATATACATATATAGATCAACAGCGAAATTTCTTTTACAAAACCGGTGACCTCATGGATTTATGAATCACCTCTTCACCTGGTATGATATCAAGATAACTATTTTATATATAAAATATTATGTAACGAAATCGTGATCCCTGCATCACAAAAAGTATCATCTTATCATATATATATATATATATAAATATAAATATATTATATATATATATATATAACTAGAATGAGTACCATTAGTACATATATTTTTTTCAGGGAAGAATGATTACAATCAAATCACATTTTGAATAATCACCTTGCTGCTGTACACTCAATATATCACATATAACCCTTGCCAGCGAATCACGAGAAATCAAAAATCCGAAATATCAGTTCGCGATTTTCAACAGGTTTTCGGTTTTTTTTTTAATTAAATTTTATATAACAAAATTATGCCCAAATAAATTGTTCTAAACACATATCAATATACATATCAAATTATAACAATTAATAATTCGCATAAAGGTTTGGCTCTGATGCCACTGTTAGGTTTGTAACATTCAAGATCGCAATCAAATTGAACAAAATTATGCGGAAGCGTGGAAAATCAGAGTTTAAAATTTTTACAAACCATAAACCCAGATCACCCTTTTATGCACAATTATTAATTAAACAAAAAGAATAAAATCATACCCTTGAAGATCGAGCTTCCTCAGGTACAAGTTCACCTCCAAATCCTTTTGCGTTCAACTTGAATCCACCGGATTTAGTTCCTTCCTTTGATCAACGTTAGCCACCCAAGTGTTTGGCCTCTATAGGTGATCCACCAAGGAAGAAGAAGAATTCAAGAAGATGGGTATTTGGCTCAAACCCTAGTTTTCTATCTCTATAGAAAAAGGGGCGTACTCTCCCAACAATTGGAATTAACGTATTCTAATAATACGTCAACCTCTCTCTCACCCATAATAAGACTCCTCTTATTTATAGATGTGGGCAACTCATCCTTAACAATTAAGGAATAGGGTTTTATTTTAATTAGTTAAACTCTTTTAATTAATTAGCCTCCTAATCTTATTAGGAATAATTAATTAACCTTTTAATTAATTAAGCTCCCTAATCTTATTAAGGATAATTAATTAAACTCTTTTAATTAATTTGCCTTCTAATCCTATTAGGATATTTGAGAGTACTTTTATTAATTAATTCCCAAACTCCTTTAGGAATTAAATAATAATAATAGTAATAATAATAATAATAAGACTCCTCTTATTAATTTATATTTAATATTTCTAAAATATTAAATAATAAATATTAAGCTATTTAATTTATCCTATCACCATAGATTAAATTAAATATACTTAACTTATTATTACGATTATGACATTAACTTCTTAAATAATTATTCTTCCTTTTATGGTGTGACCCTTTAGGTTCTCCATATTAAACCGGTTGTGAATAAATCAATTAGAACAATTCTAATCTTATTTAAATAAATAAATTAAACTAATAATTTATTTAAATAAATAATATTTATTCTACAATAGGGATAAGCCTCCCTAGCGATCAACGACTTTCCAGATAATATAGATTTCAACATTAATCATAAAAGAACCTTTGAGTAAATAGTTACCGTACAATTCAATCCTTCCACCATACAATGTCCCAATTAAATATAAGACATGAAATTTCTGTCAAGTCTTATTTTATTTAATTATATGTATTTCGATCCTTAAATGCACAACTCCAAATAATGCAAATTAGAAACTCCTTTCTAATTTCATTCTGCCTTGGCCAAGGACTACTGAGTTGTCATTTATCGAATCACATAGGACATTTCTCTTCTTTTACTAGAAGTGGTAGATTCTTTATTGATCATACATTATCTCCATGTACAACTTATTATACCCAAGCATACCCTTTGATATACCCTAAGGGTCTTAAGGAATAAGTCAAAGTATAACTCATCATACACAAGATACTATGATGATCTCAAGTCCAAGGATCACTTGTACTACTATCACTACAGGAATTCCTATTGACATGCAAGTAAAACTCCATTAGGTATTCCTTAGCGAGCCACGTTCAGTGAACGTATTCTCTAATAAGCACCTACATACTTGCTTTAGTGTCTCCACACAAATGATCATGAGATCAATCATCCTCATCAAATGAGCAAGCAACGTATGTACCAATCTATCCGGATTCACTAATCCCCAATTTAGTAATCCAACGATTGGGAACTATTTTAGTTTTAAGCTTTCTAAGAATTTAGATCTCATTAGAATGATCATCATCATTATTCTAAAAGCATTGCTTAAAACTATGGGTTTATCACATATTATAAAACAGCATCATGTAGATAATTTAAAAGCCATTAATAAATTAATACCTTTTATTAATAAATGAATAAGATTGTTACAAAGTATATGCTTTATCATCAAACATGATTGGCTTGTATGCATACTACTTTCAAAAAGAATGGGTAGAACCGGTATCAAATAAAGTATAGACTTCTTTAGAGTTTATGATAAGCTTACCAGTGATGACCTCATTCGGGTTCCTCGCTTTCTGGGAGGTCACAACAAACGCTCTCCCTTGCACTACCGGCTTTGACCTTTCTGGGACGGCCTTTGGTGCCTCCATCCTAGCTGAATTTGTCTTCGGTAAACGACAAAATCGGGCTAAGTGACCTTCTCTTCCACAATTATAACATGCTTTGGACGGCATCGCGCAATTTGGACTGATGTGTCCCTCCCCTCCGCATTTGAAGCATATGATAGGTGGTGTTTCTTCGTCCTTAACAACGAGTGCTGGTGCTGACGTCTTTCCATCATTGTTGAATCTCCTCTTTTTGAAATGTCCATTCTTATTGTTTTGGCCCTGATTACCACCGAAGTGGTTACCATTTCTGGCTTGCTGCTTCCCTCCACGCTTGTTGTCACCGCTTCGATGACCACTCTCGCTGGTATTATAATTTTGTCGGCTGCTCTCTTTTAGTTGAGTTGACTCGTTATCGCGCTCCACTAACTGAGCCCTATTTACAACATCTGAATACAAACACAGTTTATGAGAAATAAGATGTTGACGTATCTCCGGCTTCAAACCTCTTAAAAACATTCGCGCCATTCTCTCTTCATTATCCACCAAGTGGGACGCAAACCGTGATAACTCTGCAAATTTTGCCTCGTATTGCGACACGGTCATATTATTTTGTTCCAACTTAATAAACTCCACCTCCTTCATGTGGCGAATACTTTCGGGAAAGTATTTGTCGTTGAACAGCTCCTGGAACTTCTCCCAAGATATCTTCAGTACAGCAGGTTGAGTACGTTTTACCGATTCCCACCAGTAATCTGCATCTCCGCGCAACATAAAAGCGGCAAAGGGAACCTTTTGCTCCTCGAAGCATCCCAAGACATCAAATATCTTGGTAATCTGTTTTATCCATGTTTCCGCCATAAGTGGTTTTGGCTCTCCCTTAAACTCCGGTGGTCCCAGCTCCTTGAACTGTTTAGCGGTGACCGCCCGAGAGTTTCCTGTGTTTCCATCTACGTTTTGGACAGGAGTCGCTCTCGCCTGCTGTTGCATGAATTGCATAAAGCCTCTGAACATTTGATCATTCATCATTTGGTCAGTGTTGTTGTTTGCATGAAGATTGTCGCCTTCCTGATGCACATTATCCTGATTATTGATATGTGATGAATCAACGATCGCCTGTGCTCCATTGCTATTCTCAACATTCTCAGATGTCATTTTCAGATACTGCCACAAAACAAAAGGTTAATTGACATGTAACATATTATCCCTATATTCTGACCGACCAGTAAAATAACACATAAACTTAGGTAGGTCATACTAGCGAAGGAATTCCCCGTCTCTCCCCTCCTAGTACTATTCTCACATCTTAGCCAGGGATCATATCCCTAAGCTCTGATACCAACTGTGACGCCCCCAAAATTAGGTATACATCACCCATCTTGAGTCGTCAGATACATGGTACAGAATTCAAATACAACTTACTAATACCACTGTCGTGTATAATACGACAAAATATAACTGTGAGTTTGAATACAATAATTGTCTACTAGAGATCATACAAACTCAAAAGGAGTCCTCAATACAATTATTGTCACACTATTTAACAGAATAATGAGGACTACTAATACTATTCTCTGGTCCATCACTCCGTTCCCCGACTCGTCCCAGCTATATTCTCATTTCCTGAAGAGAACAGTGAAAGAAAGGGTGAGCTCAACTAGCCCAATAAGAAATATTATGACTAAGATAATGCAGAATAAATTATCATTAGCCTTCAACAGTGTTAAACTGATAAAATATAATAAACATCAAGTTTAACTGCAGCAGAATCAATAATCCATTAAAAGAGTCAAGTAGAAAATAAAATCTACTATCTTTTATGATTTAAAAGGTTTTTCATCACTGTTATAGCTGAGACTCAGCTTAATAAATATTCCACATCATCGAATCACCCCTGCACTACGGCCAAGGATATTCTTTAGTATCACGACCACAATTATTCATGCACTACGGCCAAGAATATTTGTGTATTCATTAATGATCATGATCATGCCAACAACTGTCCATCAATGCACTACGGACCAATGAGGATTTTTAATTTTTACATCATTTGTAATATTACGGTCATGATTACACCGAATAATCCCTGGTCATAATCATACCAAGTCCATCTATGCACTACAGGCCACAGATGACTTTCAACAAAATATAAACATGAGGATGATGACAATGATATAAGAATTCAATAAAACAAGTTCAAGAATTATTTTATCCAGGAATTATTAACGTCCAAATTGTCAACACGATACTGTTTTGTGGTGTAAAATTCAAGAATGCTCAAAAGAATATTTTCATGAAAAGATACTGGATGAAGCGCAAATATCAAGGATATCCCACTAATTTCATGGAGTATAGAAGTCAAAGTTTTATCCAACTGAGTATAATAAAGAATGGAATAACAAAAGAAATCACCATGAATGCGATAGACCGCACAGACAGGTTATTCCAGCAGAATAATAATAACAGAACCAGGTCAGGTGAAATTCACACCGACAGGATGTTCCAACAGAATAATAAATAACGGAACCAGGTCCGGCGTAAAATGCACAGACAGGATATTCCAACAAAATAATAAAGAATGGAACCAGGTCCGGCGTAAAACACACAGACAGGATATTCTAACAGAATAATAATAAAGACGGAACCAGGTCCAGCATATAGCACAGACAGGATATTCCGACAGAAATATAAAGACAGAATAGTAAATGGATGTCACCAAGTATAGGGTATTCCGCGTATACAGGTTATTCCAACAAAATAATAATAAATGGAATAATATAAGGATTTCACCAAGTATAGGGTATACCGCGTATACAGGTCATGTATAGGGTATACCACTTTTACAGGTTATTCCCAACAGAATAACAAAGAATGGAATAACATAAGTTCTCTTCAAGAAGAAAGAATAACACCCCTTACCTAATTAGGAGATTAAATACTGCAGTAGTGTAGTAACCAAATACTCTTCTTCTTTCTCTCTTACTCTCTCTATACTTTCTCTCTCTATAGCTTGAACGAATTCGTGAAAAATAATGAAGCCCTAGGCCTCTATTTATAGAAGATTTATTACTATTTACGAAAGTATTTACTATTTACGAAGGTAATTACTATTGACGAAGGTAATTACTATTGACGAAGGTAATTACTATTTACGAAGGTAATTACTATTTATGAAGGTAATTACTATTTACGAAGGTAATAACTATTTACGAAGGTAATTACTATTTACGAAGGTAATTACTATTTACGAAGGTAATTATTATTTACAAAGGTAATTACTATTTATTAAAGAGACTCTTAGATGATGACATATGGCCCCCCATAAATAATTAAACTTACCACAAACGTCTAATAATAGACTCTTTATATACATCAAGGATTGAATAAAAATTACCAGAAATCATTTTATTTTTAATCAACACATATTGAATCTTTCAACAATTATTAATCATTTATAACTTGTCGTCTCAATTATTGTTTAAATAATATAACATATTATACAGATGATACTGTGACAATAATTGAATCAATAATATAAGAGATATGATGCAGCAATTACTGTAGCAATAATTGAGTATAGCTGAGTGACTTCTCACGTTAGCATCAATAATCAAAACTGTGTGCTACTATGTAGCAACGCGTATTACTATACTTTTACTACCGAGTAGTTCAACAGTTTTAACGGTAACACCTCCGCCGTTATTTTATAGAAAGATAATTTTGTCGTTTTCTAACTACGACAATACTTTCGTTGTGGGGTCCACCAATGATTGTGCCGTCGTACGAATATTCCCCGACAAAAAGAATATTCCCCGACCAAACGAATATTTTATAACAACTTGCGTACTTTGCAAAATTTATAAATATTACCCACAACTATAACATTATATCAAATTTATTCCATAATATTCAAAAATAATAATTATAAAAATTCATCTTTATTTATAAAAACTGGGGTCTTACAACCGTGAAATGCTCTACTGCTTCATCGTCGAGATCAATTATAATTGGTAGATTGCTTTGTGGTAGATTGGTGATGGCATTGACGAGTTGCCCCAATTGATTTTCAAGGCTTTGCAATGAAGCTTCTTGGCTTGCCATCCGAACCTCATTTCTCTCAATAAAGTTGGTGAGAAGCTCACCAAGCTTGTTCTCTTCTTCTCGAGTTGAAGATTCAGATAAGTTCTCATTGGGTTGAAACGTCACCTCATATTTCGGCGGAGACTGGTTGCCAAACTGATTTGGATAGGAGTAATTCGGATCTTGATATTGCTCTTGATTGTACTCCCAAGAGTTTGGATAACCCTGACAGTTTGGATGAAAGGAGATCAGTTCAATGTCAGCTCGATCCTGACAGTAGGCATCCTAAGTGGACTGACACTCAAGATTGTCAGAAAACCTCGAGACATTTGCAATTTGAAATTGCAATTGCTCGAGTCCTTCTTCCGAGCTTGGTTGTGTCATCCTCTCATAAGGCCATTGATAACAATGATAGTCCATAACCTGTAAACTTAAAAATAAAAAGAAAAATCAAACAAATAAAAGAAATATATATATATATATATATATACGATCAAATTAAGATTAAATTGATTTAAATCAATATTGGACAATATTAGAATAATAGTTCCCCGGCAACGGCACCAAAAACTTGTTGGTCAGAAAACCGATCACTAAACACGCGCAAGTATACGCGGTCTAACAAGTAATACAGTGATAAGGAAAGTGTCGAACCCACGAGGAACTATCACTAATATTTACCAAGTACTGACTTTGTATCGCTAAAGTCTTATTCGAACAACAATAAATAAAAGTGTGATTAATCTAAGCATAACTAATTATCAAAGAAGGTAAATGGATAATGAATGGTAATCGAAGGAATTACAAGCTAAGGTTACAACTTCATCCCACACAGGCATTCTGTCGAACACCTAGTGTGTTATGTTTCATCAAACGTCCTACCCTTCTCTTTTTGGTCTTAATGGTCACGATAATTTGTCAACCGAGAACACACAAGTTCTCATACACCTCTGTCGAGGTATGCACAAACATATCCTTTTCCAGATTCACTCGATAGGGAATAGAACAGAAAAGAATGTCCAAGCTAGATACAATCCTACACATGTCTATGCGAATTCATCATAACAAGGATTTAAGCATAAGTTCTCAACTAGGTCACACGTGGCGTACAGTTATATGTCTATTCTACGCACAACTTATGCAGTCGAAACCCACAATCAAATGCCAACATATATAGGTGTAAATCTATAATCCTTCTATCGATATCATGTAAATTACCAAAATCATCACTAATGTCTTAGCGAGAATCATTAAGCATAAATATATTGAACCAAATCATATCGTGCCAACCAAAGAGATAAGACAGTTAATTTAAATAACAAAGGGTTCCATTATAACCTTAGAGCAAATACTCAGTTCATAGCTATTGAACAAAATATAAGTAGCAATAAAGACAACATTTATGAATTACAAAATCAGAGGGAAAAAATGGATAAGAATAAACGGTGTCAAAGCTCATCAGTCTCCAAGCATTCCACTCAAATTAAGCTTTCCAATCTGTGTATCTCACTACTCGTGTTGCTCCAAACAAATCCCAAGTATATGAGAGATCCTCTTATATAGAGAAAACTAAAACTATCTAAGTTATGCTAATATTATCCTCTGATATGTGTTATCTGATCTCATATATATGAGAGATCCCTTTCTGTAGAGGCTTGCTTTCCTTATATATATGTGTCTGTCCTTTGCTAGGTCAAGCCAAGGCCTTCTCTGCCTGGGCACCGGAGGTGGCGCCGCGGCGCGGACAAATAGCATGTGGTTAGCGCTGCAGCGCCAAATTAGTATAAAGGACACGAAGCTTGCGCTGCAGCGCGAGTCAAAGAGGCATCAGTGGTGCTGCAGCGCCATGCTGACGTCAGGCTGGACCAGGGGTGGCACCGCGGTGCGAGAATAACAATAGGCATTGGCGCTGCAGCGCCAGTGTATTTAAAATGTCTGATTTGCCCCCTTAAAGCTATAAAAGTCCTGTAAAGCCCTGTAATCCGTCGGTTAAGCACAATAACACTATAATCATTTAAAACTATATAAATCTACGAATTCAGGAAATTATTTTAGTCATAACGTATCCGATTCGCAGGTATAAATCTCACTCATCAACAAGCTTTTGAGTGTTTCTAAAATTATTAGAAGGCCATTTAAATAATTCCTAATTATGTGATTATTGTTTGAAATAACCTAATTCTCATTCTTGATGCTACTGTTATATTAAATCTAGACTGATAGTTCTAGGTTATATGATAGTTAGGGTTTATTGGGACAATTGTCACTTTAAATTTACAACAAAGGAGAATTGCGGATAATTAGCGATTGTGGTTATCTAAGGTTATTAATCTCATTGAAGGGTAAATATTGTTTAAACTTGATTAATCCATACTTTTAAAAATGTGATACTGAATTGTAGAACTGAAGTCTTTTACTTATTAATTACTCATATCACCCAATCTTTGTTTTCATTACATTAGTTGATCAATTAAAAACCCTACTTTTCTTGGAAACAATTGGATAAATACAAAATAATACTCTGTGGGGATCGACCTTTGCTTGCTACTATACTTATTCTTGTGTTCATAGTATAGAAGTAAGGTATTAATTTAGGAGTGTTAACGACAGCTCCCAATTGCATGATGAACGTATTGTCGTGTAGCTCGAATCCCTTTCCATTGTTTCATACGTTGCATGATAACTTGGCTTACGTTGATTTGGTCTTTACTAAATAGATGGTATCTAGTAATCCCAAATCACATGATTGATCATATCTTCTCCGTTCATATGACATCAGCTCCAATGTAAGTATCCTTAATTACTCTCTAACTCAATCACTGAAGATCATTTGTTGAACCCTCGAAACTTGAGTTGAATCGTTGTTGTTTGATGTGAGCCCGGTAAGGATTGTATCACAAGTCCCCGAACTTTATGAATCTCGGGTTCCAGACCAATTTTACGAAGTCACATAATGGGCCATATTGCGAAAACCTTAAAAATCCGGATGAGTTGGTACATCCATTTGAACTTATACTAACTGGCGACTCTGTCTAATTCGGTTCAATCATCAAAATCAATCTTTCAAATTTGTCGTCATTTTTTTTGTCTTTTCCTAAAAATATCACCCTTTAAATAAATTAATCAAAATAGCGAAATAAAAAGGATAGAAACAGCACAATGCACTTTAGGAAAATCAAATGTCCTTGGCGTCGACAAAAAAAAATTTAACGATTTATTCAACCCCCTTCTAGATCTTTTAGTGACTTTGGGAAACAACATATATATATATATATAGCCGCCATTGGTTATGGCTCATTTATCAACTAACTTATTTTCCAACCAACTCATCCTTAGTCGTTCGTTGCAATCACTGACGATCAAGATTAAAAAAAAAGATTAAGTATTTGCAAGGAGTTTTTGCGGATACTAATTAGTGTTCGCAAGAACTTCCTGCTAATAGCTTTTTTACGTTAAAAACCTAGAAAATATCATAACATTTTTTTCTCTTAGCCCAAAACTCTCTCTCCAATTAAATTTCAAAATTTAATATTTCTTTCGTTATTTATTCAAAATTGTCAATCTATATGTCATTAGAAATATCTCGAATACGTTTTGAAGTAATTTAAATGTCAAAAGTTAAAATCAAAACTTATTATAGTGTATTTTAAAATATAAATTTTAATCTCAATCTTGGTCATTTTAGCTAAATAAAAAGATATTAACAATGAATATTGTTTTAAAGATATTAATGATATTTTTTTTAATAATATATAGATTAAAAATTTTAGATTTATAATAAAAAATATTGAATTTAAAATTTGATGAAATAAAGGAAATAAGTTAGTTTAAGAGTGAGAACGAGTGTTCTGACATTTTTAACGTAAACTATCAAAATTTTGCATATACTAATTAGTATCCACAGAAATTTCATGCAAATACTTAATCTTCCCTTTTAATCTTAGTCGTCTGTAATTATAATAAATGATTGAAGATGGATTGATTGGAAAATGATCCATAGTGTATTATAATTATGTAAATATATAAAGGTATTAGACATTAATTTATGGCTTAAATACAATTTAAAATTTAAAATTTTTATTTTTTACAACTTAAATTCTAATGTTTCAACTTTAAGACATTGAACCTTAATATCTTTAAATTTTTATAAATTAAACATTGTGGTGACCGACGATGGTTAGTGCGTGATGAAGAAAAAAAAATTAAATTCAATATAAATGATATATATCGTTAAAAAACTTAATTTTCGAGATTGATAGAAGATCTCAAATAAAATTGCAAGTATTGAAAATTGTAATCTTGTGATTAGTATGTGATAAATAAAAAAAATTGAAATCAATATAAACGATAGACCCTTAAAAGACTTAATCACTTTTATTTTCAGTTATTCCGGTAAGAAATGCTTAATTCAATAACTAAAATATTTAATTTATAAAAATATAGAGACATTGAAGTTCAATGTCTTAAAATTTTAACAAAAAAGTTTAAAGTGTAAAAAATTAAAAAAATTTAGAAGATTTAAACTGTATTTATGCCTTGATCTATCAAATATAATATGACGGTTCGGGACACAGATTAGGACCTCGAAACAAGTACATTCCAACTCCTCCCCATCCCACATATAAGCTATAGAACCATTTGATGATTCCCATCTTGACCGACAATTTCTTATATAACCGGTTTGATGATTCCCATCCTGACCCCATAGAGGACAGGTCAAATTGTTATCCATACCTACTGCCACGAGGTAAGCAAGTTTCACCGGATTTGAAAGGAACAACACATTTTGTTTAGCGAACACCACAATTTTCTACCCCAAATAAATTAGAGAAGGAAACATCAAAATTTCTTCCACAATCAGGTAATCTACATAACGAGCAATGAAATACAAATAAAAATCCTAATCAGTACCTAGAGTTTGTACTACAGCACCCAAAGAAAGGAAACTCGAAGATATACGGCAAGTTCATCTCAAAGAAATACAAGTTCATCTCAAAACTCATACACTTGTCAAAACCACGGGAGTCGGCTATTACCTGAACTCTGCATATGGTGATCAGTACATGTGCCAAGAAAATATATACATCCTTAAGCTTACAATACTATTACATAAGTTTGAAGGGCTACCTCCAATTTGTTTTCCCGCATACCCAATACAAACATTGGGCCTAGTGTCTTGATAGGATTTTCAATGAACAGCCAGAGAAATCTCTATGCATATTTGTTGTTTGCGGTAGTAACTTCTCTTCACCGATGGTTGGAACTTCTGCGTCACCTGCTAACATAGTAAAACTATAGGAACACAGCTTGTCCAAGCTGAACTGTAATGGCTCTGTTGTTTCATTTACTACTCTTTGGAAATCTAATGTTGCTGCTCTGGGGGACTCTTCTGCACATAAGTCCATCTTGGTGAACATAAGACTGGCTATAGCTCTGTCGATGGCATTTGTCTTTGATTCTCTGGTCTCTCCAACCCTGAATATGAAAACAAAATTTCTGACCAACACTAAACTGATGGACAATACAATACAGATGCGCATATTAATAAAAGCCACAAAAAAAGAAAAATAATAAAAATAATAGAAAAAGGAATAGATAAGCAAAAAACTGTCAATAGAGCTAATAGTTAATGCCACAAAAGCGAATAAAAAGACCTCAACTGGTTAAAAATAAAACAAAATGGCCTACACTTATACCTAAATGCTACACGTTAGAAATTTGTCAAGCTCAAAGACATCAATCATGTGTGATGATGTACGTAACACAAATTTCAAAATAACTAGATATAAATAAAGCCAGGTCAATCCAAGGCAAAAGAACCTTGCTTCCCTTTCCTTTATTATGACCATTCAGGCTTCAACTCAATATCTGGAATTTAACAAAAGTAGAACAGAATCTATAAAACTAAAACAACATGCTATAAATACATAATTATATACCTCAATGCGTTGTCATGAAAACTCTTCACTAGATTCTTTTCCACAACTTGGTCTCCATTTTGGTGCTGGTTCACTGTTTGTTTTTTGGAGTTCTCCGCAAGACGATACAAAGAATCTCTAAAGTAATTTCTGGTCCTTGCAGTCAACTGATAGTAACAATAGCAATATTTCATACAAGTATGTTTAGTTACATCACAGTAACCCAATTCTAATGCTTTTTATCCCAACTTAAATTACCTTTGCTGTCACCCTTTCAAGCTCCTGCAAGGCTGATTCTTCTGGGGAAGTCTCCTTTTCTCTCTCATTATCATGATCAGATGGGACAGAATCATTTAACACCGTTGCCTTGATTAAAAATTACCATGATTAGTAACCACATCTATACTCTAAATAAATGTGGAAAGTAGAAAAGGAAAAAAGAGCCAAGAAGATGAAATAGAGAAAACACCAATAGCAGAAACAAGGAGAAACATCGAATAAATTCTAAATATATATAATACACATGTCAAAGGGATCTTAAAATAGAAAACAGGACCTCATAGAAATACTGAAAAGCAAAAGGAAAAAAAATTCATCCATAACAGATATACTTTTTATGACTATTAACCCTCCTGTTTATATTTTACACTGTAAAACTTCAATTTCTTTCCCAGATATACTTTTTATGACTATTTATGTTTATATTTTATGACTATTAACCCTCCTTTTTAAAGAAGTGTCTTAACGCAGGATAAAAACAAGGAATTAATAAAGAGAAAGAGTTGAGAAACGAAGAATTGGAAGAATAAAAGGAGAAGAAAGATAGAGAGCAAAACTAGATATTGCAAAGCTAGTCTTTCAATTCATATTTTTTCATGATCTCACCAGATACATGCTCCTCTCTAATTAGTAATTACAAAACTATTAAGCTCTATACTAACATGTATTATTAACTTACTCTAGCTACTGTGCACCACCAAACTACCAGTCAAACCATGTGACTACTAATTCTAGAAACCTTTAACTAACAGTGAAGTTCAGAATCTTCAGATACTTTGTTATATTACCTGTTATATACCTAAAGGCCCTTGACCTTTGTATCATGACCAGGCTCGCATCGAACAACGACGACTCAACTCAAGTTTCAAGGATTCAACGAATGGTTGTGAGTAGTTGGACTGGATTCAACACGAGGATGCTTACATTAGAGTTCAAGTCAATTGGTACCGTGTACATTACATGGATAAGAACTTACAAGTTATCATGCGACAACATGAAGTTGGACTTATGGAATGAAGAAGAAGGATTCAGGCGTCGAGGCAATGCGTTCATCATGCAACCAAGATCAAAACTTGGAGTTTTCAACTTGCCAATTACATAACAGCTACTTTAAGGCCAATTTCAACCTTGATCCAGTCAGAATTTCTCAATCCTCAAAGAATGAAAGTTGTATAACTTTTCATTTTTGTTGGCTTTCCGGCACATCTTGAATCGCTTCAATCGGAGTTCGGATGAGAAAGTTATGGCCATTAAAGATGTCGCAACATAAAATTTGGATCTGGCGGATTTTCCTTTGTCAAAACTCGACCCAGCGCGTTCTGCACTCGCCCCAGCCCATTTCTCTCTGCCCAAGTCCGCCCCGGTGGATTGCCAGGCCTACAAATCTGCCCCAACGGATTCATCGATTTCCAAATTGGGTTTTTACACGTTTTGACATATTGGGACGCGGATTTACTTCCTAAATTATCTATTTTCAGTATATTTTATATTTCTATTGTATCTAGGAGTTATATTAGATAGGATTTGATTTCCATATTGGTTTGTGAGCTAAGATTTTACATTCCTTTCGAATTTCTTATTCCTTTTGGAATTAGGGTTTTTATTATTAGTATATGTAATATACATGGCTGATGTAATAGATAGACAACTTTGCTAAATAAAACTTTGAGATTATTCTCCTTTTGATTTTTTGAGAACTCCTGAATTGTTCATAGTTTTCTGTGAGATTCAAATCCGACTTATCATACAACAATACATAGTTGTGTGTGGCGTCTTTGTTGCAACCGTTGATTGTAACAAGGTTGCCGCTTACATATAAGCGAGGGATCAATGTGCCATTGATGTTCCATTCAATGCGACTTCCTTGCGTGATCGATGCACCACCTCATGCAAGTGTGTCGTGGAGTCTTTCACTTTCCTTTTCCTCCCTGCAGACACTAGGCAGTCTAGGCTCGAGCCATTTCAACTTCTTACTATTTCCTCATTAAACACAGGCTTGTCCTCTTGTTTTTGTTCAAAATGTGGGAATTAAATATTCATTGAACTAAACTAAGAGCTTAGGCGATAGGTTTAGTTTGGATTGATCATTTGTAATATTGAGGTATAAGAGGCTTATGTAACAATTTTACAGCTAGTGATGTCTCTCGAGTATAAATTAGGATCCCAAGAACTACACTCTACATCTTAGTTCACCCATATTTACAAGTCTTACTACGTACTGCGAAAGTTTTGCGCTGAATTACAATTGCAATGTACGTCAATATATGGAATTGAATATGATTATAAGGTTGTCCCACCATATTATATATGATTAAAAATGTTATAATTAATAGTTATCCACGTAATTGGCAACAAAAAAGCCAAACACACATTAGCAACTATATCATTTCCCTAATTGTAGTGACTAGTGACCTCATTTAAAAGTCTTTCTTCATTACACAAGTTAACTCTCACGAATCACAAACCACATATTAGAACAAAGCTATTAATGTTGTTAAAGCACAATAAGAATGTGAAACTAATCAAAAAGATGTTGTTTGAGACCCTAAATATAGCTCAATTTTTCATAACCATTTATTGGTTCACGAACCATATCGTTCAACTCTATCATCCATCAAATAAAATTCAAGCACATAACTGTGGAAATGAAAATTTTACAACTATATACACCAAAATGAATTAACTCCAGTGAATCAAATGGTTCTGAAAGTAGATCTACAAACCTGGTTTTGTCTTAAGACAGTGACTCCATAACCCGAAGACCAAGACCATTTGATGGTTCAAAACAGTTCACCTATTAGGTCCATTTCAGGTTCGACTCCACTGGTGCTAACTATTAAAGCATAGTTCCTAAACAAAAACAACCGGAAATTCTCACCTTTACAGATGGACGAGAATTACCAAACTCTCGATTCCAATCAGTTGTTGGAGACGAGCCATGTATCTTGGTATATTTTGAGCCTCCCAAACCATATGTTGTATGCCCTGATTCCAGGATCTTCTCTGTTGTAAGATTATCACCTGACATCATACTGTATTGGGATGGAGGAGAAAAACTAGACGATCCATAAAGATTATCAGTAGCTACATCTTCATCAAGTAATGAACTCCTGCACAATTGGAAGAACAGAAAATTGAAGTCCGGAAGAACAAGATGCCACCACAATAATTGAAAGGGAACATAGTACATAACCCCAAAGTAGTTCCAAAATGAGCACATAAACCCTTGTTGGCTGTCCAAAATAATCACATAACCCCCACCCTCCGGCATCCCTTGGTGGTTTGGACCAACCATGGGGGTGTATGAATTATTTTGGGACAATAGGGAGGCCATACGCAATAGGTGAACTACAAGGGGGGGGGGGGGGAATGTGTGCAATCAATATTGATTATAAAAGGTAAACCACTTAAAATTGAAGGCATACTTGGAAAGAAACTGAATGACTACGATGATGCTATAGAAGACGCTTAAAACCACACCAAAACAAAAGGTTATTTAAGATGGAATTGGAGACCCAAACATGAAAAAGTTTATTAAAGATGGGATTGGCGACAAAAACATGCAAGTTTTCTAAAACAATTTGTCGTTACAAATGCTTTCCTTATGCAAGCAACAATTCAGGATATCTAAAATGTTTACAAAATGATCCATAAAACAAAATGGAGCATTCTCAACTGAAAAACAAGCAGATAAAACATTTCATAAACTATATGGCTTCCTACATGCATTAAATCAAGTATCTTAATCCCAGAAGTTACGCTTGTACAAGTAAATGTCATCCATCTGATCCATTCTGGCTATGTCACTGATTTGATAATCTGCCTGCCGACGTGTAAGTGTTGCCCATTGATGTAAACTATTCTGTAATCCATAGCTCATGCTTGAGTTACTTGAACACTCCATTTCATGACCGGATATGTTGATGTCAATTTCCTCACAAAAGCTTTTCCCATCAAAGTTTTTCTTTGGGAACTCAGATATTCCCCAATCTGACCAACTATTTGGTGATGGAAGCCTGTCCAATGGTTCCCGATCCTTAGGGACAACAAGATCATCCCCATCACTTCCAAAATACCACTCCATGAGATAAATTCGAGTAAATTAAGTGGATCTACCAAAAAGCAAAAAAATTGAGTCAGATCACCAATATAAGCAACTGAAGAAATATGCCTATATCAAATTAGCAATACACGCAAGCACGTATGCATTTTACAGTAAATTCAAATCCATATATTCAATCTAACGCTACAAACATAGATAACTCCTACAAATATATATCAAAAAAAATAATCCCTTCTATAATTTTTGAAGTAAAATCTGGACTTTGAAGACCCAATTAAACTAACTACCAAAGCTAATCAAGACTAGATTTTCGGTATAAATAAATCCCAAAGATCCATATTTCCATACTTAAAAATCATAATTAAATATAGAGACAAGAATTTCAATGAGAAAAAGCCCCAACCCCGTTTCAGACAAATTCAATAATTTTCATAGCCAAATATTGAAAATATCTCCAACATCAGAACAACAAATAATACCCCAAATAATTAAATGAACTGCAAAGGTACAAAAACACATAAAGTAAGAACAAATATGATGGGAAAATGAAGTAAATCTCTTCAAACTTATTTTATTCCAAAAGATTAACTCAAGATCTAGAAAAGAAATATGAGAAAGATGCTGAAATTAAGACTTATATTCATATTTAGTATCTATACATGGTTTATAACATTCACGTAGCTAATCAATTGATAGAAAACACACCTGAGATAGCAAAATCTGAAAATTGAAGAAAACCCAATTTCAGATTCAGTAACGGAACTCGATCCAGATGAAAAAAGGGATTATTGATCTCCTGCAATCTCGTCGCCCTTATTTCTGCAGATTCAGTTTCACCTTGAAAACAGACAGGCGGCTGGAGAATTTGCAAAGAGTATACTCCAAATTAGGAGAGAAAGAGCTATATAAGTACTTCCTTTGTAGTTTGTGGCTGAGAAATGAAGGCCCGATTAGTGGCTGACAATCCTCCATCTAAAACTGACATTTCATTGGTCCAGGTGGCAGGATTAGGCTCAATCTATTTGCTGATGTTCTGCCACGTGTCGAGCAAGGCTGTGTGATCCAGAGCTACTTGCATCTATTAATCCGGAAATTATCCTTTCTAGTTTCTAGTATTGATGGACAGCTTTATCTGAAGGGCAATATAGTCTTCTACAGTTTCAGTACCATGGATTCCCGGAGAGATAAGATTTTGATTTGTGAAACGTGGCAGAGAGAGCATGTAAATGTGCTGTACGTGGCACGGAGCACGTGGTTTCTCATAAATATATGGTACTGGAGACGAGAAGAAAAGGTCTGACTTGGTTAGTGTTCCGAGTTTCGACAAAGGGTCAAAATGCAGGGTAAGGATCTCAATAAATAATATTTAGTTTTTTTAATATTAGTTGTTTTAGAGTTGTGCATAGATCTTGTAAACGGGTGGGCTCAGCCCAAACGGATTGGGCTGTCAGCAGGTCGAGTCAAATTTGGGCCGGATCAAAATGGCCCAATTTTTTTTGAACTGAAAATATGAGGCCCGTGGCTCGGGTTGGGCTGAACTGTGACAACCCGATATTTTCTATATAAATAAATCATAAATTTTGCGTATAATTTTTTTTTTATTTAAATATGAATGATATGTGTCAAGGTAATGTGTAATTATAATTATATGTGTGATAAATAAAATTTATTTATTACATTTAGTATTGCATATAAATTTATTTTAGAATTATTGATTATTATAAATTATAATTTTTATACTAATTAATTCCTTATTGAAAATGTTTTATTAATTATTTTTCAAGGAAATTATAATCTTATATTATTTAAATAATATAGGAAATGATTTTAGAATAATTATTTATTTTAAAGGTAAGAATGCGTGAAAGGTATTATGTATGTAATTATGTGATAAATATAAAATATATTTATTACATGAATGGTTATGAATAAGTTTATTTTAGAATTATTGCTCATTATAAATTATATTCTAATAATAATTAGTTTTATAGTAAAAATATTTTTAATGTTTATTTTCCATGAAAATATGATAATTAATATTAACTAAATAATATATGATATGATTATTAGAATTTTATAATACTTATTTTATTATATGAATTTGTTCAGGATATTAAGTTAATTATTTTAAATTAATTTATAATGATTAATTATGAAAGATAAAATCAGATATGGAATCCAAACCCTAATTTTGGGTTTTGATCAAGGAATGAGAATAATAATATTATATTATTATTTATCAGTGTTACAGATATGCATGATTATATGTGTAATGTTAATGTGTGGAACAGTTTTAATATATTACTATCAAACCCTAATTATGGGTCTGAATTAAGGAATGATAATAATATTATAATATTATAATATTTTGATTTTTCAGTGCTATAAAATATGTACTGTATGTTTGTGGACTGACAATGGTTGGTCAATTATGGTGTAAAATGCCAAAACCCTAGTTTAAGTTGTTAAACCCTAAGTTAAAGCCGAATGCCGGCTTAAGACTGTAATGTAATCATGTTAATGTGATTTATGATCGGTATTTATGTATTAACCCTAATTAGGGAGAATTGTAATTATTCAAAACCCTTATTATTATTATTAATATTATTCTATATTATAATCCCTAATTATAATTCTGGAACCTTAATTGTTTTATACAAACCCTAATTTAAAACTCAGGATGAGTTCGACACTGTTATATAACTGTGTTATATAGTGCATGCATGTTATGTGATATATAATTTTTATATTGATTAGGTAAACCCTAATTAATATTTAGAAATATTAATTTCTAGAAACTCTAATATTTATTTTATAAACCTTAAATTATTTAAAGTGAAAACCCTAATTGTTAAATTGGAAAGCTTAATACTAATTAGGGTATCTTAAACCTAATTAGTAAGGTGTTAATTAATTAAAAATTTAATTAACTAAGAAACCCTAATTTTGTATTTTAGAAACTAAAATTTATTATTTTATTTATTTATTATATTTTTGTGAAAATCCTAATTATGGAAATTCTTGAAATTATTGTAAACCCTAAATGATCTAAACCCTAGATGGCTCAAAATCTAAACCCTAAGGATTTGCCAAATGACTAGAATACCATTTAATTGAAAAACCAAATGACATTTTTGCCCCTAATTGTATGATTTTGGCTAAATAATAGGCTTTGACATTTAGGGGGAGTTGGTGACCAAATCCAACTACCCCGTGTGCTAGAAATCTCAGCAAATCAAGCAATATCAGTTATATACATGCATCTACCACTTATATAAATGGATTGGAGAGAGAGAAAGTTCTCTATTTGGCTCATTTTCTTACAAGACTCCAACTCACTTTTCTCTCCACAAAACCCACGAAAAATATTAGCTTACCAGTCCCAAAACCGAGCCCCACCATCACCCTTAACACATCTAAGGTTCAGATTCAAGAATCAATGCATAAAGGTATAAAACCTAATCATAAATTTCGAACTTTGATCCTCTGTTAAAAGTTATGTTTGTGTGTTGTAATATGTTCTATGTAGTGTCAATAGAGGATCTGGGTTGCTAGATGTTAGATCCATAACATCTAGAGGCTCGGATTTGACATTTTTCAAAATCTAAAAATTTTGTTTCTTGAGGTCTGACAGTCGAATGTCAGACCCTTTAAATCTTTGGTTGTTAATGATTTTGTGTGTTTTATGTTTTATATTTGTAGTATGTCATTAGATCTTTGTTCTGAAGCTTGAATCAGGTCCATATCTGTTATGGATTAAAAGTTATAAGCAGTCAAAGTGGGTTGACCGGCATTGACCGGCTGTTTCTGGGCAGCCTAGAATTGCCCAGAATGTCTGACAGTGTTTTTGCAGGCGCTTGATCTTACTGTTAATAAGTGTTTTCATTATGTTATTGTTATTCGGTTGTAGAATGTCATGAATACTACCTTATAAAGCCTTTATATCAACTAGATCCATCACCAAATCAAACTTATTGATGGTCAAACTAAGGTAGCCGAAACTGCTCAAGAACATTTCTGGAAAACCCAGAAATGTTCAAGAACAGTTTCGACATGGTACTTTGACTGGATTTTATCTTGACATCCTGTTGATGTTATATGTCTTATATGTATTAGATCTCTTAAGTTACATGTTATCTACATACCTAAAGTGTTAGATCACATATATCAGTTTTGTAGTGCATGTTATAAAGCATCAAAGTGGGACCCTTGAGTTTCTGGGCGAACCCAGAACCTCAAGAACACGTCTGACAATTGCTTCTGCAGCTTAGATCTTGCATTGTATTGATGTTATGGCCTAGATAAAAGTTGTATCATGTAGTATTACATCAATACTACATGATGAATGTCTAAAATGATCCAGAAGCTTTATGATCCGTTTATTATTCTTGATCAAACTAGTGCACTCGAAGCTGAGCTGTCAGTGTTCTTGAGGCTCAAGAACACTTACAGCGACGCTTTTTGTAGCTAAAGACCTACAGCGACGGTTTATTATTATTTATTTCCAGAAATTAATTAATAAATAGAAAAAATAGTTTTTAATTATTAAAAATACAAAATAAATTATTAAAAATTATTTTAAATTCTAAAAATTAGTTTTTAATTATTTTAAATATATTTCATATATATTTAATATTTTTGGAATATTAAAAGTATTTAATTTATTTAATTATAATATTAAATAAATTATTTAAAAATGATTTTAATATTTGAAAAATCATTTAAAATTATATTATGGTATAAGAAAATAATTTAAGTTATTTTTGATAACTTTTAATATTTTGTGATAATTTTCATTAATAAATTAATATTAATGATAATTAAGTTATTTATTAAATGAATTAAATAAATGAATTAAAAATGATTTTATTGAATTAAAAATCATTTTAAATAAGAATAAGGTATTTAAAAATATTTTAAGTTATAAAATATAACTTTTAATATTTAAAGATAAATTTCATTAATTAATTATTATTAACGATGTTAAAGTTATTTAAGAATTATATTAAATAATTTAGTTTAAAAATGATTTTAATATTATAATAATCATTTTAAATGAAAATAAAGTGTTTAAAGATATTTTGAGTTATAAAATATAACTTTTAATATTTAAGGGGTATTTTCATTAATAATTTAATATTAATGATATTTATTTAATGATTAATGATATTAAATTTATTTAATAATTATATTAAATAAATATTTTAAATATGATTTTATTTATTTAAAAATCATTTAAAAAGGATATAAGTGAATTAAAAATATTTTAAAGTTATAATTAATGACTTTTAATATTTGGATAAATAGTTCATTAATACTTAAATATTAATGGTAATTATTTAATAATGATTTTAAATGTTAAAAATCATTTATGGGTAATATAAATGTTTTAAAAATATTTTTGAGTTATTATACATAACTTTAATATTTTGGCAATGATTTCATTAATAGTTTTATATTAATTAAATATTGATGATAATAGAATTGTTTGATATTTAAATCATTTAATAATGATTCTGATATTTCAAAAATTATGATAAATGGTAATAATTATTTTATAATTATTATAAGGTCATGAAAAATGATATGACTGTTATTTAATTAGTCTAAGTGGATATTGAACAACTGTTTAGAGTCTTAGACTCCATAATTACCCGATAAAGATGTCGGTAGACCGACATGGTTCAGAAATTGATCTGGACTTAGAAATTTAGTTAGTTAATTATTTTAGTTGTGATTCAATGGTGGATAAAGTTGTGTGACAATGTGATTAGGAATGAGTTGATGTTTGTTTGTGATGACATGATTGTTGAACATGTATGACAATGTGATTAGGTTATGTGCTGACTGCAATAAGCAGTATTATGTGTTATGATATGTGATTCTAATCGATAGAATAATCTTATTAATGATAGGTTTCGGTATAACAGATAGATCTAAGTTGCGTAATTGTAAGCAGCGCATCAGGCAAGTATCCTAACTTTGCATTTTCTTTATGCAATGGACAGAAGTGAGAAATTCAGAATTAATGTTATTATTGTACAGATTGTTAAACTTATATTATATAAGCCCATTGACTATCAACATGCTAGTATATGATAATTCAGTTATATATATTCTATTCGTTAATTTCTATAAATGATTATATAAGTGTCCCCACTTAGATAATCATTGTATTTAATCACATGTTGATATACCTTTGATATACATATATGTTGAATTATATAAGACCTTTGTTATAAAAACCCGACAGGTATGAACATCCCGATAATGGGAAAATTTTTATGCGCTACGGCGGACAAAGGATGAACGATAATATCGTTCTAGCAATGTAGTATTGATCAATACAGAGCCCATGGACTGTACACCCACGGGCCCGTAAGCAATGGCCAGTTTACAGATGAATTTCTGTTTAAACCCTTTCGAAAATGAAAAACAATGTTCATAATGTGTCACAGAAATCCAATGTATAGACAATACATAGTTTTAAAATTTTGAAAGAGGGTTGTTATGTTATTGTTATTGGTAAAGATTACTTCACAACTATTGACCGGTTGTAGAAGAATATTATAAAGAAAACATTTAAATTCTTTCAGCTTATATATATATATATAATACTTGCTGGGCACTCAAATGCTCACCCTTGCTTTATTTAAATGTTTTCAGCTAAGTGTGAAGGACTGGAAAGCTCATGCCAAAACAAGTGAAAAAGAAAGCAAATAGGATTTGTGTATTTGTATCTTTTGTAATAGTTAGACTGTACTAATTTAATGATATGTATTATATATCATGTAATGAATGTAGTAAAGGTTGCGTACTTGGGATTAGACTCTGTTAACTGTAAGTTAAGTTTAAAATTTATATTATTGTTATTATTATTATTATTCCGCTCATAGAAATGGTATCGTGAAGTACCGAGTTCGGGTTTCAAGTATACACGAACTGGGCCAGCCCGCGGTTTTTTTTTTTATTTATAACAAAACAATGCTCCTTTTGAGAATCAAACTCTAAACCTCTCCATTCTTAAACAAATGCTCAAACCAATTGAGTTACAAAATTTTTCATTTTAAAGTCACTATATACCTTACTACATCTCTTTTTAGTACTTTTTATTTTAAAATAAACATTGTTTTTTGACTGAAAAATGCTAACATCGCCCAAAAATAATAATAATTTAAGATAACACATAAATTATAAAAAAGCTTAATCATTTTTTAGCGACATGTGATGGATTAAAGAGTATAAATGATCTAACAATCATTAATAATGAGAAATTGATGCATGTTAAATATATAACATACATATACATATATACTCCACTATAGTGTGTGTGTATATATATATATATATATATATATATATATATATATATATTTATGGGTATCCATCCACATCAATCGGTTGTTAGGAGTAACCTCTTTTGGCCCAGTTGCTACAACCTGTAGCGGCTTATAAAAAAATTGTCTAAGGCCGGTACAGGTTGTAGCGGTTGAGCCAAAAAGGGTTTCTCCCCAACAACCGGTTGCTGTGGATGGAATCCCTATATATATATATATATATAAGAATTAAATTGATGGGTCTTCTTTCATTTTAGAATGAACTTTCAGTATGCCTGAAGGCTTGGATAGTTTATGCTAGTAGGAGTGCCGGGTAAGTGACTTTATAATAAAAAAAATCCTTGTAGCTTAGTTGGTTTGAGCATATGTTTAAGGAATGTGGGAGATCTCGAGTTCAATTATCAAGAAGAACATTATTTTTTAAAAAAAAAAACTCGCGGGCCGGGCCAGGTAACTCCCGTGAGACCCCAAATTTTACGAATAAAGATTTAATTTTCTCGAAATATTTATTTGAATATTAGTGTGAATTTGAGATAATGTTATAGTTGTGGGTAGTATTTATAAATTTTGCAAATTATGCAAGTTGTTATATAATATTCGATTGGTCGGGGAATATTCTTTTTGTCGGGAAATATCCGTACGACTGTACAATCATTGGTGGACCCCAAAACGAAATAATTGTCGAATTGAGAAAACGAAAAAAATATTTTTATAAAAATAACGGCGAAAGTTTTACCGTTAAAACTGTTGAACTACTCGGTAGTAAAAATATAGTAATACGCGTGGTTGCATAGTAGCACACGGTATTGATTATTGATGCTTACGTGAGAAGTCACTCAGTTTTGTTCGATTATTGCTATAGTAATTATTGCATAGTATCTCACGTTATTTGATTTAATTATTGTTGATATTTTATATATTATTAAATCAATAATTGAGATAACAAAGTTATTAATATTATTATTTGAAATATTAACGATGTCTAGATGTTCTGCCAAGGAGAGATTTGGTTACCTAATTGCGCGCCAATAGGGAGAAATCCTTATTGGAAAGCCCTCTGATCTTTCTTGAGAACGACCTGGTCGATTAATATTGTGAATTATAATAATAATTATAAATGTTGTTAAATATATTGAGGTGTCTTTTTATGAAGTCACAGAAGTTTATATATATATATATATATATATATATTGTTTTATTAGTATTATTAATGTAATAAAACAGAAAAACTTTTTATATAAAACAGAATACTTTTATAAAGTTATTTATTTTATTAGACTATAAATAGAATATATTATATTCTATTATGCATAGTATTTTGCATAGTAAAATCTTTTTATATAAAACATAATACTTTTATAAAGTTATTTGTTTTATTAGACAATAATTAAAATATATTATATTTTATTATGCATAGTATTTGCATAGTGCTTGCATAGTGTTTGCAAAGTAAAATCTTTTTATATAAAATAGAATACTTTTATAAAGTTATTTGTTTTATTAGACTATAAATAGAATATATTATATTTTATTTAAAAGATTTTGTTTTATTAGAATATTTTATTAATACTGCATAGTAAATCAATATGGACCGTCAGTTTAAAAGTAACTCAATCTGGACCGTTCATGAATTAGTTACTATTCAGTCTATTCTCCTATAAATAGAAGCGCATTCTTTCATTATTTCTTACGAATTCACTAAAACTCTAGAGAGAGAAACTATAGAGAGAAGGAAGAAAAGTATTCTGCTACTTCACTACTCCTATATCCAGTTTCTTCTAAGGTAAGGGATATTATTTGTTATACCCGTAAGGGGTATTATTTCTTTTATATTCATGAAGAGAACTTTTGTTATTCCATTCTTTATTATTCTGTTGGAATAATCTGTATACGCGGACTACCCTATACTTGGTGAAATTCTTCTGTTATTCCATTCTTTATTATTATGTTGGAATAACCTGTATATGCGAAGTACCGCATACATGGTGAAATTCTTCTGTTATTCTATTTTTTATTATTCTGTTGGAATATCCTGTCGGTGCGTATTACGCCATGACCTGGTTCCATTAATTATTATTCTGTTGGAATAACCTGTCTATGTGGTCTATCGCATGCATGGTGATTTTTGTTATTATTTCATTCTTTATTATTCTGTTGGAATATCATGTCGGTGCGAATTTCGCCTGACCTGATTCCGTTCTTTATTATTCTGTCGGAATATCTTATCTGTGCATTTAAGCATGACCTGGTTTCATTCTTTATTATTCTATTGGGAATAACCTGTCTGTGTAGTCTATCGCACGCATGGTGAATCCTTTTGTTATTCCATTATTTATTATTCTATTGGAATAACCTGTCTATGTGGATTACCACATATATGGTGAATGATCCTTTGTATTCATTCCTTATTAAATTGTGGAAATAATCTGTATACGTGAATTATCGCATGGCGGGGGGAAATCCATTTGCAGTTTCATATATTCTATTATACTCAGTTGTTTAAAGTTTTGACTTCTATACTCCATGAAATTAGTGGAATATCCTTGATATTTACGCTTCATCCAGTATCTTTTCATGGAAATATTCTACTGAGCATTCTTGAATTTTACTCTACAAAGCAGTATCATGTTGACAATTTGGACGTTATTGAATTCTGGATAAATTAATTCTTGAACTTTTTTATTGGATTCTTATATCATTGTCATCATCCTCATGCTTATATTATATTGAAAGTCATCTGTGGCCTGTTGTGCATAGATGAACTTGGTATGATTATGACTAGGGATTATTCGGTATAATCATGACCGTAATATTACAAATGACGTGGTAAAAGTCCTCATTGGCCCGTAGTGCATTGATGGACAATTGTTGGCATGATCATGACCATTGATGAATACACGAATATCCTTGGCCCGTAGTGCATGGATAATTTGGGGTTGTGATACTAATGAATATCATTGGCCGTAGTGCAGGGATGATGTTGATTATTTATTAAGCTGAGTCCCAGCGATAAAAGCGATGAAAAACCTTTTAAATCATAAAAGATAGTAGATTTTATTCTCTACTTGACTCTTTTAATGGATTGCATGTTCCACTGTAGTTAAACTTGATGTTTATTATATTGTATCAGTTTAACACTGTTGAAGGCTAACAATAATTTATTCTACATTATCTTAGTCATAATATTTCTTTCTAGGCTAGTTGAGCTCACCCTTTCCTTCACTGTTCTCTTCAGGAAATGAGAACGAAGCCGGGAGTAGTCGGGGAACGGAGTACTGGTCCAGGTGATAGCATTAATAGTCCTCACTATTCTGTTAAATAGTGTGTTAATCAATGTATTGAGGACTTATTTTGAGTTTGAATACTGTCTAGAAGATAATATTTGTATTAAAACTCACAGCTTATGCATGTTGTATATTTAAGATTGTATTTGTATTCTGTACCATGTATTTGGCGACTCAGAATAGGTGATGTATACCTATTTTGGGGGCATCACAACTCACAGACGGGCCACAACGGGCCGGGCCAAATTTGGGCCAAGCCAAAATGGCCTAAGTTTTCAAGGGCTAAAAAAGCTAAGTCCAAAGCCGAATTTTTTCGGGCCCGACCCGTCCCGCGGGCTCGGGCCAATTTTACCAGGTCTAGTTGTGCACAATTATTAAAAAAATAATTATAAAATATTAAATATAATATTAATTATTTATATTGTCCTTGTATTAGAAAAAGACAATGTTGTTTATTAAACAGAAAATAAAAAGAGAACTAAAGTTATATTTAATACGTGGGGTGATATTAAAAACTAAGCAATTAATGTTTACTTGATATTCTCAAACGATTTATAATAAGAGACAAAAATATTTCTCTAAAACGAGTTATATTAAGAAACAGAGATAGTCGTGACATCCCTAAATTCGGGTCTATCTTCAAACCCGAGCTCGATGCATCTTGGTGCTACTCTTTCCGTATATACATTCATATATTCTTAAAATATACTTAATCTTCAAAATATAACAATATATTTTCTCAAATCCCAGATTCTATTACCTTAAAATCTTCATTATATGATAATTACATTATTCTTTTCCTTTATACACATGTGTCTTTCATTCGTCACAACAAATACAAATAAAGTTTAATAATTACAATACAAGATTCGGCTTGATCATCTCTTCAATCTTCACCAAACTCTTCAGTCCTTCCTATCTTCGCTGAAAATATTTTTATATTAAGCAAGTGTGAGTATTCGATTGCCCAGCAAGTCATAACAATTGAATCATCAACACAATCAAGAATTAAATATTATTTCTTTAAAAACTTTAATAACTGAACAAGAGTTATGAAGCAGCTCAAATAACATGAATAAATTCTAATTCTTATCATTTTAAAACATCAATAATCTATCTTCTCATATATATTAACAACAATATACCTTTAACACTTCTAGGACTTAACACATCATACACGACAATATGTGTGAAAAGAATCACCTTTTCGATATACATTTACAAAACACATTACATAGCACACATCGAGTTCTCAACAATTATCAATATAGTAAGTTGAGTGGTGCCCTACCTAAAACTAATGTATTAGTTTTCCATCTCATTTACACTGGCTTTACAGTGAGTTAGATCAGTTACTAGCTCATTTTAAAACTCTTCCCATACAAAGAAGTCGTTTAACTCAGTTGCTACAAGCTAAAGACTAAAAAGCATGACTGTACCTATACATTAACTCAATTAACATCTTCACATTATGTCTAACTAAAATAATTAGCACATAACTCTTTCAACTTGAACAATTCAATCATAGAAGAGCTCATCGTTCAAAAACACATAAGTGCAGAAAATTGGCACATAGCCTCATTCATAATAAACATCTTGTACAAATATAACAAATTTGCACATAGATAAAACTTGCTCAAGTACAACATTTGAGTAATTTTAAAGAAACTAGCATTCATTTCACAATATGTGTGAGACCCCGAATTTTATGAAATAAAAGTATTCAATTTTCTTATAATTATTCTATTTAGTAAATGATTAAATTGATAAAAGATTAAAGTTAAGGGTGATATGTGAAATTTTTCAAAGTAAGCAAGTTGTTATAAAATAATCGGTGATAAAAGTATAGTAATACGCGTGGTTGCATAGTAGCACACGGTATTGTACAGTATCTTTGATTATTGATGCTTACGTGAGAAGTCACTCAGTTTTATTCAATTAATGTCACAATATTTTATATTATTAAATCAATAATTGAGATGACAAAGTTATTAATATTATTATTTGCAATATTGACAATGTCTAGAAGTTCTGTCAAGGAAAGGTTTGGTCACCTAATTGCGCGCCAATAAGGAGAAATCCTTATCGGAAAGCCCACTCTTTCCTGGGAACGACCTGGTTGTTAAATATTATGAGTTATAATATTAATGATGAATAAGTTCATATTGATTAAAGTTGAAATTGATAGTTCCATTGTCTGGGAATTATTAGTGTTAGTGAAAATCTACATTTATTTCGATAATAATTGATGTCTGGAAGTTATATTGACCAGGTAATTAATCGGATAAATGAGCAATTAATTGCTATTAATTCACATGCTTATAACTATGTGTTCACGTATGTGTACTATTGATTCACATGCTTTAGTATTAGGGGAGTTGGTGCAAGATTGATAAATACTTGCATGACTAAATTAAAAATGGAGGTATAGTTGAAGGTACTATACTATAATTAATTTTTTCACATGTTTAGAACTATTGAGTCACATGATTTACTATTGATTCACATGATTTACTATTAGGGGAGGTGGTGCAAGTTTGATAATACTTACAAGACTAAATTAAAAATGAAGAAAAAGAGGAAGGTATTATACTATAATATTTCGAGCCCCAAAATATGCAATTATTGAAACTATATTTTTCTATAAATAGAAGCTCATTCTTCCTTTATTTCTCACCAATTCACTAAGTCTCACAAGAGCAAATATAGAGAGAGAAGCTATAGAGAGAAAGAAGAAGAGTAGTCTGCTACTTCACTACTTCAGTATCAGTCTTCTTCTGAGGTAAGGAATATTATTTTTTTATATTCTGAAGAGATATTATTTTTCATATTCGTATGCATATTATTATCGTTCAATATTCATTATATTCGTTTAATATTCGTAAGGAATATTATTTTCGTTTAATATTCGTAAGGAATATTATTTTTGTTTAACCGTTGTAAGTAAGGGGTTTCTGCCAGGGGCAGTTTCATAATTTTTCCGACCCTCAAAAATTCTGGAAAAATTTAAAATGATAATTTGATGAGTTTTCTAGATTGTGTCCAAATATGGCAATTTTTGGATGTATAGATTAGGAGTTATGAATTTTATGGGAAAAGACTATTATAAAAGTAAACCCTTATAACTCATTGTGGTTAACTTCAAAATTGGTGAAATTTTTATTGGGAGTATATCTATATAACAGCTGTATACCCTGTAAATTTTGGAATTTTTGAACAAAAGTACAGTTTTTGATAAATGTCTAAATATTCAGCAGTTTTAGCCATATGAAAAATAGTAAATGAATTTTAAAAATTCTGAGAAAAATATATGTTCAATATAAGACTATATTCTGCTAAATCCCAGAAAAGAAAATTTGTTTGTACTGATTTGGTATTTTTCATGAAAATAGGCTAGTTATGACTAAATGAATTAAATATGTTATGTGAAGTAAGAAAATTACAAAATAGGATTTTATGGCTTGAGAATCCTATATAAGGTATATGCAGATTTTTTTTATGAGAGTTTTGGTTATTGGTGATGAAATCTTATGAGTTTGGCATTTTAGGATGATTAAATGCATTAATTAGTAAAGTATAAACAATTAAAATAAATTGTTTATAAGTTTAAGAAATGATTAAAATATTGTTGTAATATTAATAATATTAGATTATGAGATTATTAAGTGATTTATAACATTTGGATTAAGGTGTTATAAATATTGATATAGATTTTATTGTGAAACTTTATCTTTTTGTGTCGGAGTTACTATTCACGTGTACGACACTATTCATATATACGGCACTATTCATGTATATGACACTATTTGCGTATATGACATTATTTATGTATACGGTACTATGTACAAATACGAAGTACTATTTACGAGTTACTATTCATGAATTACTATTCATGAGTTACTATTCACGAGTTACTATTCACGGGGAACTATTTACTCGAAAAATATATTTCTTTTCTATCTAAATTATTTTTGGTACGTGAATATTATTCTTGAATTTTACTCCACAAAGCAGTATCACGTTGAAAGTTTGGATATTTTTAAACTCTGGATAAATTTAAAGTCTTTAATATTTATCCTTGATTTCCGTTTGATTAATGTTTATATCATTGTCATCATCCTCATACTTATATTGTGATGAAAGTCATCTTTGGTTTACGTGCATAGATGGACTTGGTATGATTATAACCATGGATTATTCGGTATAATCATGACCGTAATGTGACGAATGATGTGGTGAAGTCCTCATTGGCCTATAGTTCATTGATGGACAGTTGTTGGTATGATTATGGCATGTAGTTCATTATGCATGTAGTCGCCTCGTACTGGGACACCGTCATGTTGTATTGTTCCAGTCTAATAAACTCCACTTCCTTTATATGACGAATACTTTCAGGAAAGTACTTGTCATTGAATAATTTCTGAAACGTTTCCCAAGACATGCTGAGTGCGGCTAGATGGGTACGCTTCACAGATTCCCACTAGTAATCTTCCTCATTACGGAACATAAAAGTAGCGAATGGAACCTTTTGTTCCTCCGTTCATCCCAAGACATCGAATATCTTGGTAATTTTCTTGACCCACGTTTTTGCCTTAATCGGATCCGGCTTTCCCCAGAATTCTGGTGGTCCCAACTCTTTGAACTGCTTGGCTGTGACAAACTGTGCATTGCTATAATTTCCACCTGTATTTTGTACACGAGTCTCCTTCGTCTGATTTTGCATGAACTGCAAAAAGCTTCTAAACATTCCATCGTTCATTGTCTGATCAGTGGTGTTGTTTACAGGAGGAACATTGCCGGCCTGTTACACGTTTTCCTCATTGGTGGGTAAAGGTGTCTCCACTGTCTCATTTACTCCACTGTTAACATTCTCGGTTGCCATTCTCAAATACTGCCATAAAACAAGGGTTAATTGAAGAAATTAACATATCACATAATATTTCTATATTCTGACCAACCAACAAATAAGCTTAGGTAGGACAAACTAGTGAAGGATTTACTCGTCTCTCCCCTCCTAGTTCTATTCCCCGATCTCCGCCAGAGATCATATCCCTAAGCTCTGATACCAATTGTGACGCCGCCAAAATAGGTATACAACACCCATTCTGAGTCGCCAAATACATGGTACAGAAACAACTATAACTTTATTAATACAATTGTCGTGCAAAATACGACAACACATAAACTGTGAGTTTAAAAAAAACAAATATTGTCTTCTAGACAATATCAACACTCAAATAAGTCATCATTACAATTATTGATACACTATTTTACAAAATAGTGAGGACTACTAAAACGACTTTCTAGAACTTTCATTCCATACTCCGACTAGTACTCACTACATTCTCGCCTACTGAGAAGAAAAATGGAACAAAAAGGAAAAGGGTGAGCACAACTAGCCCAGTAAAGAATATTATGACTAAGATAACATAGAACAAATTATCATTAGTCCTCAATAGGGAAAAATCTGATAGAATACAATAGACACCAAGTTTTAAATCAATATTCACAGCGGGAATAATAATTCATTAGAAGAATTACGTAGAGAATGAAATCTACTTTTTTCTATGAATTTAAAAGTTTATCATCAGTATTTTATCCCTGTAACATCAATCAATATACATTTTGAATCAAATATTCATTTTTACACTACAGGCCAAAGATATTCATCAGTTGGTCATGTTCATCTCAACACCTGTACATCTTTGCACTACATGCCAAAGATATTCATAAGAAAATCAACCACCTTTGCACTACAGGCCAAAGATATTCAGTAATATCATCATTTAGGACTGAGGATGATGAAAAATATTTTAAAGAAAACGAATCAAGTGAAACAAAAGAACAAATAATAAGGGTTCGTACTTTAAACAGTCCAAGTTCAAAAATACTTCATAATAACCATAGTGAAGTAAAATTCAAGAATGATCAAAACATAGATACAATCAAAGCTAGTATCCATAATAGATATTTTGGACAAAAACGAAAATTTAATTTTTCTATGAATAGTGCCGTATTCGTGAATAATGTCGTATACGTGAATAGTGTTGTATACGTGAATAGTAACCCCGACACTAAAAGACAAGAATTTCACAAGAAAAATCTTACCAATATTTCGGAATAATGATATTGAAAGAGATAATATCATTTATAAAAAAAATAACATCCCTTACCTCGAAAGAATAGTACTTCTGGCTGGAATATCAGATATAACGCTGAAAGGAACTTGCATCGTATAACAACAATCAAAGTATCAAAATATTCACAAGAATACGCTCGATAATATAGAGAGAAGATTTCAATTTCTGGTGTGATTTTCAATTCTAACCTAAGCACCCTATTTATAGGAAAATGCTTAGAACACCAAAGTAGAAAATTTAATAAAATATTAATATTATTTTTCTTAAACTTCCTACGCACACCAATTGAGTCCAACCATCAGCCACACCCCAATTAAGACCACAAAAATGTTTTTCTCACATAAATCATTTAAAACTCCAAAAAATCAAAATCAATTAATCCAGAACTTCAATAATTCACAATAAATAGCCCTTTTATCAGAAAAATTCAAATCTTATGTCCATTCCATGGGAAATTCAATTCTCTACAACTTTGTAAGTTTAAGTTTTTCCAAATTCCAAGCAGAAGTTGACCGAAATCCACAAACGGGAGATTTTACAAGCTATAATCAAATTTCAGTCAAGAAATGGGGTCCACAAACATGAAAAAACATGTTTTAAATATTTTTAGTAAAAAAAAGTACTCTTCCTCCTCATTTATTCATATATCTCACATTCATTGTAAAAATATCACCAATATTTTATTATTAAAATATAATAATATATTTAAATAAATTATTTTATCGAAAAAGTTAAAATATCAATTTTCAACAATTGTCACATTAAAAATTTTCTCCATCTATATCCACATAAAATGAATACTTTCCTTATAATAATAATTAATAATTAATTATTCATAAATACTATTACAGAATCACAATACTGACAACCAGGCCGTTCCCAGGAAAGAGAGGGCTTTCCAATAAGGATTCCTCCTTACTGGCGCGATATTAGGTGACCAAACCTCTCCTTAGACAGAACTTTCTAGACATTGCCAATAATGCTATCTAATAATATTATTCAAAAAATATGAATTATTAATTTGATAAAGGAAAATACTGTGTAGTGATAATTATTGAAACAATAATAATATAAAATATCAACGTAGCAATTATTGAATCAATAAAATAAAATATTAAACATAAATTACTGTAACATTTATTGAGTAGTGCCTTCTTACGTAAGAATCAATAATTGGTGCAATACCGTGTGTTACTGTGTTTTAACTACCGAGTATTTCAACAGTATTAACGGTAACAACTACGCCGTTATTTATAAACAACTTATACTTGTCATTTTCTTCATCCAATCGCTTTCCGTTATGGGACCCACACAAGGCTGTGCTGTCGTACGAATATTTCCCTACAGTAAGAATATTCCACGACCAAACGAATATTCCCCGATAACAATGAATATTTTATAACCACTTGATTATTTTAAATATTTACGCATTTTACCCATAACTAACCACAGTAATCAAATCAACCCTTACTATTTCAAAATAATAATAGAGGGAATTTAATTTCATTTATAATAAGTTGGGGTCTTACAGTGGTGCATGGATGATTCGATGATATGGTTAATTTATTAAGCTGAGTCTCAACGATAAATTTGATGAAAATCTTTTTAAATCATAGAAGATAGTAGATTTTATGCTCTACTTGACTCTTCTAATGGATTGCTTATTCTTCTGCAGTTGTTGATCTAAAACTTGTTATCTATTGTATTCTATCAGTTGTTATACTGTTGAAGGCTAAGGATAATTTATTCTGCATTATCTTAGTCATAATATTTCTTACTCGGACTAGTTGAGCTCATCCTTTTCTTTCACTGTTCTCTTCAGGAAATGAGAATATAGCTGGGACTGGTCGAGGATTGGATTGACGATCCAGGATAAGTGGTTTTAGTAGTCCTCACTATTCTGTGAAATAGTGTAATAATAAATGTAATGAGGACTCCATTGAGAGTGGATATTGTCTAGAAGGCAATATTCTTGTTTAAACTCTCGGCTATGTTTTGTCGTTTATTTACACAACAGTTGTATTAAAGAAGTTTGTATTTGATTTATGTACCATGTATTTGGCGACTCAAGATGGGTGATGTATATTTTGGGGGAGTCACAGTTGGTATCAAAGCTTAGAGATTTGATCCCTGGCTGAGATGTGAGACTAGAGCTAGGAGGGGATAGACGGGTAATTCCTTTGCTAGTATGACCTATGTGACGCCCCCAAAATAGGTATACGTCATCCATCTTGAGTCGCCAGAAAATACACTATAAAAATCAAATACAAGAGTCATTTATACAACTGTCGTGCAAAATATGACGACATGTATACTGTGAGTTTAAATGCAAATACATATACCAACTCTGACTCATGTCACAATTGCACCTTACATAAAGGTAACTGTATTAGAAATTAAAATTTTTGGAAAGTGCTCAAGGAAACCTTCGTACATAGGAAGCAATGAATCTAAGTTATGATAGATATCATATGTCCAAAGAATTATCCTTGGTTGACCCAATAGACCCCAAAGAAAAATGAGAAGATTACTATCATGTTCCTTCCAATGGTGAGTCTTCTCTTGACATATAACTATTTCCATTGTCTCCAAGTGAAAATTATATTTCAAATAAACTCTAAGATCATATAGGTAGTGCTCGTAGATATACTTAGCAAGTGGATGTGCATAACCATGTCTTATGATAACACAAGGTTGCATGTCATTAGACATCTTGTATGATAGTGGCAAAACATCCTTCCAAAGTTGGGTTCGCCTCACCCTATTCGGTTCACCAAAATTAAATATCAAATGACGTATACAATACGACACATTTATCTAAAGTTCTCAATAAAATTATTTCCATACTATTTAGGGAGAACCTCAACAGCTATAGACCACCGTTCTATTCCCCTGTTATCCCCGCTCGACCCAGCTACACTCTTATTACCTGAAAGGAATTGTGAAGCAAAAGGGTGAACACAACTAGCCCAGTAAAGAATATCATAACTAAAGATAATTAAATTATCAATAGCTTTTATCAATAATAAATCAGAGATTTAGAACATATTGTAGATGATAAAACTTTTCAACCATAGTTGCAGCGGAACGAGCAATCCATTAAAAGAGTCAAATAGACCATCAGGTCTATTATCTTCTCCATGTTAAAAGTCCACCAATAATGTTTTATCCCTGTAACATCAATCAACAATTCCTGCCCACAATCATATGAATAACTCATAATCATAATTGTGATTCTGAATTCCTTTTCGCACCCAGGACAAAGATAATTTTTATCACCTATCTTCACCTGAAACATAAAAAATCATGATTATACCAAATCACAATCCCTGCTCATAATCATACTATTAAATTCATCTTTGCTCTACAGCCAAAGATATTCATCAACAATTCATCTTTGCACTACAAGCCAAAGACATACAACTGTATTTTAGAAGAGTCAAGTAGAGCATGATATCTACTATCTTCTACGAATTTAAAAGTTTATTATCAATGTTTTATCACTGAGACTCAGCTTAATAAACAATCCACATCATCGAATCACCCTTGCACTACGGCCAAGGATATTCGTTGATATCACATCCATGAATTATCCATACACTACGGCCAATGATATTCATTATTATCACATCCATGAATTAATATTTCATTGCTGAGACTCAGCTCAATAATTAATCCACACCATCAATTTATCCCTACACTATAGGCCAATGACATTCTTTTAGTATCACGACCACGAATTATCCATGCACTACGGGCCAAAGAATATCGTGTTTTCATTAACGGTCCTGATCATGCCATAAAATAATTCATCTTTGCACCCTTGGCCGAAGAGAATCCATAGCTATAATCATACAAAAAATTGTCCAGCAATGCACTACGGGCCAATGAGGACTTTTTCCATATGATTTGTAACATTACGGTCATGATTATACCGAATAATCCCTGGTCATAATCATACCAAGTCCATCTATGCACTACAGGCCACAGATGACTTTCAACATAATATAAACATGAGGATGATGACAATGATATAAGAATTCAATAAAACAAGTTCAAGAATTAATTTATCCAACAACGTTCAAATTATCAACATGATACTTCTTTGTAGAGTAAAATTCAAGAATGCTCAGAAGAATATTTCCATGAAAAGATACTGGATGAAGCGCAAATATCAAGGATATTCCACTAATTTCATGGAGTATAGAAGTCAAAACTTTAACCAACTGAGTATAATAAAGAATGGAATAACAAAAGAAATCACCAGGCATGCAGTACTTCGCATAGACATGTTATTTCAACAGAATAATAAATAACAGAACCAGGTCAAGCGTAATACACACCGACAGGATATTCCAACAGAATAATAAATAACGGAACCAGGTCATGCGTAAACGTACAGACATGATATTCCCACAGAATAATAAATAATGGAACCAGGTCCGGCGTAAACGTACAGACATGATATTCCGACAGAATAATAAAGAACGAAACCAGGTAAGCGAAATTCGTACCGACAAGATTTTCCAATAGAATAATAAAGAATGGAATAATAGAAGAATTTCACCATATTTGTGGTACTTCGCATATACATGTTATTCCAACATAATAATAAAGAATGGATAACAGAAGAATTATACCAAGTATAGGGTAGTCCACGTATACAAGTTAATCCAACAGAATAATAAAGAATGGAATAACAGAAGTTCTCTTCATGAATATAAAAGAAATAATACCCCTTACTAGTACAACAAATAATATCCCTTACCTTTGAAAGAAGAGTACTCCGACTGGTAGGGCGAGGATATACTCAAAGAAAACTTGCACTATGCTCAAAGCTTTCTTAAACTCTAAAGAAATACGCTCAAGATTATAGAAGAAGAACTCTCTCTATAGTTTCTCTCTCTAGAGTTTCAGTGAATTCGTAAGAAATAATGAAGGAATAAGCTTCTATTTATAGGAGAATGAACTGCATAGTAACTCATTCATGAACGGTCCAGATTGATTTACTTTTAAACGGACGGTCCAGATTGATTTACAATAAAATATAATATATTCTATTTATAATCTAATAAAATGAATAACTTTATAAAAGTATTCTATTTTATATAAAAAGATTTTACTATGCAAATACTATGCAGGCACTATGAAAATACTATGCATAATAAAATATAATATATTCTAATTATTGTCTAATAAAATAGATAAAAAAGTATTCTGTTTTATATAAAGAGATTTTACTATTAGCTTAATAAAACGAATAACTTTATAAAAATATTCTGTTTATATAAAAAGCTTTTCTGTTTTATTACGTTAATAATACTAATAAAACAAAACTTCATCATCACTTACTTTGAAAATTTTTCAAATGTCATCCTTAACTTTAAACTTTTATCAATTTAACTATTCAACAAAATAAAAAAATTGAATACTTTTATTTCATAAAATTCGGGGTCTCACAACCTACCTAAGTTATTTGGTATTTAATTGGTCGGTCAGAGTATAGGGATAATATGTGGCATGTCAATTAACCCTTATTTTGAAACTATATTCTAGAATGATATCTGAAATACAAGAGATGAGCAATGAAAAAATCATAATACATAGGAAATAACCGGGAAGGTACAATCCGAAAAGAAAGCAAGATATTCTCATCTCTTCGAACTATCAGGTACGTAAATTTCGAGGGCGAAATTTCATAAGGAGGGGAGATTGTGATACCCCAAATTTTATGAAATCAAAGTATTCAATTTTCTTATAATTATTCTATTTAGTAAATGGTTAAATTGATAAAAAGTTAAAGTTAAGGGTGATATGTGAAATTTTTTCAAAGTAAGCAAGTTTTCATAAAATAATCGGTGATAAAAGTATAGTAATACACGTGGTTGCATAGTAGCACACAGTATTATACAGTATCTTTGATTATTGATGCTTACGCGAGAAGTCACTCAATTTTATTCAATTATTGTCATAATATTTTATATTATTAAATCAATAATTGAGATGACAAATTTATTCATATTATTATTTGTAATATTGACAATGTCTAGAAGTTCTGTCAAGGAGAGGTTTGGTCACCTAATTGCGCGCCAATAAGAAGAAATCCTTATCGAAAACCCACCTCTTTCTTGGGAACGACCTGGTTGTTAAATATTGTGAGTTATAATATTAATGATGAATAAGTTTGTGTTGATTAAAGATGAAATTGATAGTTCTATCCTGCGGGAATTATTAGTGTTAGTGAAAATCGACATTTATTTCGATAATAATTGATGTCTGGAAGTTATATTGACCAATCGGATAATTAATCGGATAAATGAGAAATTAATTGCTATTAATTCACATGCTTATAACTATGTGTTCACATGTGTGTACTATTGATTCACATGATTTACTATTAGAGGAGTTTGTGCAAGATTGATAATACTTGCATGATGAAATTAAAAATGGAGGTATAGTTGAAGGTACTATACTATAATAAATTTTTTCACATGTTTAGAACTATTGAGTCACATGATTTACTATTGATTCACATGATTTACTATTAGGGGAGGTGGTGCAAGTTTGATAATACTTACAGGATTAAATTAAAAATGAAGAAAAAGAGGAAGGTATTATACTGTAATATTTTGAGCCCCAAAATGTGCAATTATTGAAACTATATTTTCTTATAAATAGAAGCTCATTCTTCCTTCATTTCTCACCAATTCACTAAGTTTCACAAGAGCAATTATAGAGAGAGAAGCTATAGAGAGAAAGAAGAAGAGTAGTCTGCTACTTCACTACTTCAGTATCCAGTCTTCTTCTGAGGTAAGGGTTATTATTTTTTTATATTCTGAAGAGATATTATTTTTCGTATTTGTATGAATATTATTATCATTCAATATTCCTTATATTCATTTAATATTCGTAAGGAATATTATTTACGTTCAATATTCGTAAGGAATATTATTTTTGTTTAACTGTTGTAAAGGGGTTTTTACCAGGGGCAGTTTCATAATTTTCAGACCCTCAAAAATCACATCAATTTTAGCATGATGAGTAGTTAACCAATCAATCCCTAAAATCACATCAAATGTAAGTATTTTCAAGGAAATAAGATCGACAGGTAACGTGCGGTTATCGATTTGAATCAAACAAGACTTATAAACTGTGGATGTAATGAAGGTTTCTCCCAACGAAGTTTCAACAGATAAGTCAAAGTCTAATTTCTCCGGAGTTAAATTTAAATGTTGAGCGCAAGTAGGAGAAATAAAGGAATGGGTAGAACCGGTATCAAATAAAGTATAAACTTTGTTAGAGTTTATAATTAGCTTACCCGTGATCACCTTCGTTCGGATTCCTCGCTTTTTGGGAGGTTACAACAAACGCTCTCCCTTGAACCACCGATTTTGTCTTGTTTGGGACACCCTTTGATGCCTCCATCCCAGCTGGACTTGACTTTGGTGCACGACAAAATCGGGCTAGGTGACCTTCTTTTCTCAATTGTAACATGCTTTGGACTACATCGTGCAGTTTGGACTTATGTGTCCTTCCCCTCCACATTTGTTGTCACCGCTTCGATGACTGCTACCACTAATATTATCGACTTGCCTGCTGCTCTCTCTTGGTTGGGTTGACTCATTATTGCGCTCCAATAACTGAGCTCTATTCACAATATCTGAATACAAACATAGTTTATGAGAGATAAGGTATTGACGTATCTCGGGTTTCAAACCTTTTGGAAATATCCGCATCATTCTCTCCTCGTTATCAACCAAGTAGGACGCAAACCGAGACAAATCGGCAAACTTAGCTTCGTACTGTGCCACGGTCATATTGTTTTGCTCAAGCTTGATGAACTCGACCTCCTTCATGTGACGAATACTTTCAGGAAAGTACTTGTCGTTGAACAGTTCTTAGAACTTATCCCAAGACATCTTCAGTGCGGCAAGTTGAGTACGCTTTACAGATTCTCACCAGTAATATGCCTCTGCTCACAACATGAAGGTGGGAAAGGAAACCTTTTATTCCTCGGAGCATCTCAAGATATTAAATATATTGTTGATTTGCTTTATCCACGTCTCTGCCTTAAGTGGTTTTGGCTCTCCAAAAAACTCCCGTGGTCCCAGCTCCTTGAACTGCTTAGCGGTGACCGTCTGAGAGTTATCAGTGTTTCCACCTGCAATTTGGACGGGAGCCGCCTTCACCTGATGTTGCATGAATTGCATAAAACCTCTGAACATCCCATCGTTCATCATTTAATCATTGTTGTTTACCTGAGGATTATTGTCTTCCTGTTGTAAATTATTCTGGGTATTAATCTGTGGTGACTCAACGGTCTCATGTGCTTCATTGCTTATCTCAACATTTTCGGATGCCATTTTCAAATACTGTCCCAAAACAAGGGTTAATTATCATATCACATATTATCCCTATACTCTGACCGACCAATTAAATACCAAATAAACTTAGGTAGGTCATACTAGCGAAGGAATTCTCCGTCTCTCCCCTCATAGTTCTTGTCTCACATCTCAGCCATGGATCATATCCCTAAGCTTTGATACCAACTGTGACGCCCCCAAAACAGGTATACATCACCCATCTTGGGTCGCCAAATACATGGTACACAATTCAAATACAACTTAATTATACAACAGTCGTGTAAAATACGACAAAACATAATCTAAGAGTTTTAATAAGAATTTTGTCATCTAGATAATATCCACACTCAATGGAGTCCTCATTACATTTATTGTCACACTATTTAACAGAATAGTGAGGACTACTAATGCTATCATCTGGAGCGTCACTCCGTTCCCCGACTAGTCCCGGCTACGTTCTCATTTCCTGAAGAGAATAGTGAAAGAAAGGGTGAACTCAACTAGCCCAGTAAGAAATATTATGACTAAGATAATATAGAATAAATTATCATTAGTCTTCAACAATGTTAAACTGATAAAATACAATAGACATCAAGTTTAACTGTAGCAGAATAAGCAATCCATTAGAAGAGTCAAGTAGAGAATGATATCTACTATCTTCTATGATTTAAAATGTTTTCATCAATTTTTATCGCTGAGACTCAACTTAATAAATAAATCACATCATCGAATCATCCCTGCACTACGGGCCAAGGATATTCATTAAATCATCAATGGTCATGACTATACCGAATAATCCTTGGTCATAATCATACCAAAAACTATCCATCAATGCACTACAAGACATTGAGGACTTTTACCACATCATTTATAACATTACAGGTCATGATTATACCGAATGATCCCTGGTCATAATTATACCGAGTCCATCTATGCACATAAGCCAAAGATGACTTTCATCACAATATAAGCATGAGGATGATGACAATTCAATAAAACAAGTTCAAGGATAAATTTTAAAGATTTATAATTTAATTTATCCAGAAATCAATAACGTCCAAATTTTCAACATGATACTGCTTTGTAGAGTAAAATTCAATAATGCTCAGAAGAATATTTCCATGAAAAGATACTGGATAAAGCGCAAATATCCAGGATATTCTACTAATTTCATGGAGTATAGAAGTCAAAACTTTAACCAACTGAGTATAATAGAATATATGAAACTACAAATGGATTTTCGCATGCCATGCGGTAATCCACGTAGACAGATCATTTCCACAATTTAATAAGGAATGAATACTAAGGATCATTTACCATGCATGTTGTAATCCATATAGAAAGGTTACTCCAACAGAATAATAAAGAATGGAATAATAGAAGAATTCACTAGGCATGCGAAAGACTGTACAGATAGGTTATTCCCAATAGAATAATAAACAATGGAACCAGGTCATGCGTAATCCACACAGACAGGATATTCCAACAGAATAATAAAGAATGGAACCAAGTCATGCGAAATCCGTACAGACAGGATGTTCCAACAGAATAATAAAGAATGGAATAACAAAAGAATTTCACCATGTATGCGGTACTTCGCATAGACAGGTTATTCCAACATAATAATAAAGAATGGAATAACAACTCTTATGAGTATTGAAAGAAAATAACTCTCTTCATGAATACGAAAGAATAATACCCCTTACGTTAGAAGAAACTGGATATTGGAATAGTGAGGTAGTAGATTTCTCTTCTTCTTTCTCTCTATAATTTCTCTCTATAATAATTGCTCTAAATCTTTAGTGAATTGGTGAGAAATAAATGAAGAATGAGCTTCTATTTATAGGAAAATATAGTTTCAATAATTGCACATTTTGGGGCTCGAAATATTACAGTACAATACCTCCAACTTTTCTTTCATTTATAATTTAGTCCTGCAAGTATTATCAAACTTGCACCACCTCCCCTAATAGTAAATAATGTGAATCAATAGTTCAATCATGTGAATCAATAGTTATAATCATGTGAAAATACGAATTACAGTATAGTACCTCCATCTATACCTCCATTTTTAACTTAGTCATGCAAGTATTATCAATCTTGTACCAACTCCCCTAATAGTACAAGAATGTGAATCAATAGTACACACATGTGTACAAATAGTTATAGTCATGTGAATTAATAGCAATTAATTGCTCATTTATCCGATTAATTACCTGACTGGTCAGTAAAACTTCCAAACATCAATTAATATGGAAATAAATGTCGATTTCCACTAACAGTAATAATTCCAATACAATGGAACTATAAATTTCATCTTTAATCAACACGAACTTATTCATCATTAATATTGTAACTCACAATATTTAACAACCATGTCGTTCCTAGGAAAGATGGGGTTTTTCGATAAGAATTTCTCCTTATTGGCGCGCAATTAGATGACCAAACCTCTCCTTGACAGAACTTCTAGACATTGTAAATATTATAATTTAATAATATAAATAACTTTGTCGTCTCAATTATTGATTTAATAATATAACATATTATGCAGATGACACTGTGACAATAATTGAATCAATAGTACGAGAGATATGATGCAGTAATTATTGTAGCAATAATTAAGTATATCTGAGTGACTTCTCACATAAGCATCAATAATTAATACCGTGTGCTACTATGCAACCACGCGTATTACTGTACTTTTACTACTGGGTAGTTCAATAGTTTATCGTTAAAATTTCCGCCGTTAATAAGATAATTATGTCATTTTCTAACTATGACAATACTTCCGTTATGGGGTCCACTAGTGATTGTGCCGTCGTACGAATATTCCCTGTTAAAACGAATATTTTCCGACCAATCGAATATTATATAACCACTTGCTTACTTTGCAAAATTTGTAAATATTACCCACAACTATAACATTATATCAAATCCACACCATAATATTCAAAAATATATTTCGAGAAAATTATTCTTTATTCATAAAAGTTGGGGTCTTACAACCTCCCCTTCTTATGATGATACAGAAGAAATAACCAAGAAGGTACAATCCGAAAAGAAAGCAAGGTATTCTCATCTCTTCTAACTACCAGGTACTTAAATTTCGAGGGCGAAATTTCATAAGGAGGGGAGATTGTGAGATCCCAAATTTTATGAAATAAAAGTATTCAAATTTTCTATTTTGGTAAATAGTTAAATTGATAAAAGTTTAAAGTTAAGGGTGATATGTGAAATTTTTTTAAAGTAAGCAAGTTGCCATAGAATAACCGGTAGTAAAAATACAGTAATACGTGTGGTTGCATAGTAGCACACGGTATTGATTATTGATGTTTATGTGAGAAGTCACTCAGATATACTTAATTATTGCTACAATAATTGCTGCATCATACCTCTCATACTATTGATTCAATTATTGTCACAGTATCATTTGCATAATATGTTATATTATTAAATCAATAATTGAGACGACAAAGTTATTTATTTTATTAAATTGTGATATTTACAATGTCTAGAAGTTCTGTCAAGGAGAGGTTTGGTCATCTAATTGCGCGCCAATAAGGAGAAATCCTTATCGAAAATCCCCCTCTTTCCTGAGAATGACCTGATTGTTAAATATTGTGAGTTATAATATTAATGATGAATGTTATTAAAAATTGAATTTGAGTTCGGAGTTGAATTTGGAGATGCGAACATGATATTTGAGTCCGGAGCGATGAAATTATTAGAAATAGACTATAAACACAAAATTTATCGGGGTTGACTTTTTGGTCAAAAAACTCAACAGTTGACTTTTTCAGAAAAAATTAAACTTCGAAATTTCAAAAATAAAATTTTTGAGAAAAATATTTCCATTGTGTTGGGATTGTTAGTGTTAGTGGAAATCGATATTTATTTCAATAATAATTGATGTTGGAGGTTATATTGACCAATCGGATAATTAACTGGATAAATAAGCAATTAATTGCTATTAATTCACATGATTATAACTATTTGTTCACGTGTGTACTATTGATTCACATTCTTGTACTATTAGGGGAGTTGGTGCAAGATTGATAATACTTGCATGACTAAGTTAAAAATGGAGGTATAGATGGACGTACTATACTGTAATTCGTATTTTCATATGATTATAACTATTGATTCACATGATTGACATTATTTACTATTAGGAGAGGTGGTGCAAGTTTGATAATACTTGCAGGACTAAAATAAAAATATAAGAAAAGTTGAAGGTATTGTACTGTAATATTTTGAGCCTCAAAACGTGCAAATATCGAAATTATATTTTTCTATAAATAGAAGCTCATTCTTCCTTCATTTCTCACCAATTCACTAAAGCTATAGAGAAATTATTATAGAGAGAAAGAATAAGAGAAGTCTGCTACCTCACTATTCCAGTATCCAGTTTTTTCTAAGGTAAGGGATATTGTTATTATAGTAAAAGGTATTATTTCTTTCGTATTCATAAAGAGAGCTATTGTTATTCCATTCCTTATTATTATGTTGGAATAACCTGTCTATTCGAAGTACCGCATACATGGTGAAATTCTTCTGTTATTCCATTCTTTATAATTCTGTTGGAATAACTTGTCTGTGCGGTCTATCGCATGCATGGTGAATTCGGTTGTTATTCTATTCTTTATTATTCTATTGGAATATCATGTCTGTGCGGTTTACGCTTGACCTGGTTCCATTCTTTATTATTCTGTTGAGAATAACCTGTCTGTGCGGTCTATCACATGCATGGTGAATTCTTCTGTTATTCCATTCTTTATTATTTTGTTGAAATAACCTGTCTATGTGGATTACCACATACATGGTGAATGATCCTTTGTATTCATTCCTTATTAAATTGTGGAAATGATCTGTCTACGTGGATTACGGCATGGCGGGCGAAAATCCATTTGTAGTTTCGTAATTTTTTTGACCCTCAAAAATTCTGGAAAAATTTAGAATGTTAATTCGATGAGTTTTCTAGATTGTGTCCAAAAATGGCGATTTTTGTATGTATAGATTAGGAGTTATGAATTTTATGGGAAAAGACTATTTTAAAAGTAAACCCTTATAACTCCTTGTGGTTAACTCCGAAATTGGTGAAATTTTTATTGGAAGTACATGTATATAATAGGAGTATACCCTGTAAATATCGGAATTTTTGGACAAAAGTAAAATTTATGATAAATGTCTAAATATTTGGCAGTTTTGGCCATATGAAAAATAGTAAATGAATTTTAAAAATTTCGAGAAAAATATATGTTTAATATGGGACTATATTCTGCTAAATCCCAAAAAAGAAATGTTTTTGGGATTGATTTGATATTTTTTATGAAAATAAACTAGTTATGAGTAAATAAATTAAATATGTAATGTGAAGTAACAAAATTAAAAAATAGGATTTTATGGCTTGGGAATCCTATATAAGGAATATGTAGATTTTTGATGAGGGATTTGATCATTAGTGATGAAATCTTATGAGTGTGGTATTTTGAATGATTAAATGTATTATTTGGTAAAGTATAAACAATTCAAATAAAGTGTTTATAAGTTTAAGAAGTGATTAAAATATTGTTATAATATTAATAATATTAGATTATGAGTTTATTAAGTGATTGATAATATTTGGAAAAATTTAAAGTATTTAATATTTATCCTTGATTTCGTTAGATTATTGATTATATCATTGTCATCATCCTCATGCTTATATTATGATGAAAGTCATCTTTGGCTTACGTGCAAAGATGGACTGTTCATTATTAATTTTACAGTTGTATATCTTTGGCTTACATGGAAAGATGGACTGTTGATTATTGGTTTTACAGTTGTATATCTTTGGCTTACGTGCAAAGATGAACTATTGATTGATGAGTATCTTTGGCTTATGTACATAGATGAACTGTTTATTGATATGATTATGACCAGGGATCATTCGGTATAATCATGACCCATAATGTTATAGATGATGTGATAAAAGTCCTCATTGACCCGTAGTGCATTGATGGACAGTTATTGATATGATTATAACCAGGGATTATTCGGTATAATCATGACCATTGACGATTACATGAATATCCTTGGCCGTAGTGCATGGATGATTCGATGATGTGGATTATTTATTAAGCTGAGTCTCAGCGATAAAATATTGATTATACACTTTTAATTCGTAAAAGATATTAGATATCATGCTCCACTTGATTCTTCTAAAATACAGTTGTATATCTTTGGCATGTAGTGCAAAGATGAATTGTTAATGAATATCTTTGGCCATAGTGCAAAGATGAATTTATTAGTATGATTATGAGCATGAATTGCGATTTGGTATAACCATGATTTTTGATGTTTCAGGTGAAGATAGGTGATGAAAATTATCTTCGTCCAGGGTGCGAAGAGGAATTTAAAATCACAATTATGATTATGAGTTATTCATATGATTGTGGACAAGAATTGTTGATTGATGTTACAGAGATAAAACATTATTGGTGGACTTTTAACATGGATAAGATAATAGACCTGATGGTCTATTTGACTCTTCTAATGGATTGCTTGTTCCGCTGCAACTATGGTTGAAAAGTTTTATCATCTTCCATATGTTCTAAATCTCTGATTTATTATTGACAAAGGCTATTGATAGTTTAATTATCTTTAGTCATGATATTCTTTACTGGGTTATTTGTGCTCACCCTTTGCTTCACAATTCCTTTCAGGTAATAAGAGTGTAGCTGGGTCGAGCGGGGATACCAGGGAAATAGTATGATGGTCCGAGACTGTCGAAGTTTCTCAATACAATATAAAACGGCATGACATGCAATAGATAATTGTATTGAGGACCTAAGATGTGTGTGTCATATTTTATACGTCACTTAATAATTGATTTTGGCGAACAACAATAGGGTGATGAGCACCCGACTTTGAAAGCGTAAAAAGTGCACCTCATTAGAATGAATATGATAGTAATATTCTCATTCTTCTTTGGGGTTTTAAAATATTTGCTACTGTATTTTATATGGCATTGTAACAATTTGAGTTTGGATACTGTCTATGAGACAATATTGTATTAAAACTCACAGCTTATCTGTTGTCGTACTCTGCACGACAGTTCAATAGTTGTATAAATGAAGTTTGTATTTGATTTTTATAGAGTGATATCTGGCGACTCAGAATGGGTCGTGTGGACCTATTTTGGGGGCGTCACATCTGATACCATTTGTGACGCCCCCAAAATATGTCCACACAACCCATTCTGAGTCGTCAGATATCATACTATAAAAATCAAATACAAACTTCATTTATACAACTGTTGAACTGTCGTGCAGAATACGACCACAGTTAAACTGTGAGTTTTAATAAAAAATTATGTAACTCTCATGGTGCCTTGATCACAACCTTACAATGGTACCTTACATAAAAGTACAGTCAATAACTGTTTTAGAAATTAAAATCTTTGGGAAGTGCTCAAGGAAACCTTCGTACATGGGAGGCCATGCGTCTAGGTTATGATAGGTATCATATATCCACAGAATTATCCTTGGTTGACCCAATAGTCCCCAAAGAAAAACAAGAAGATTGCTATCATCTTTTTTCCAATGGTGAGTCTTCTCTTAATATATAATTATCTCCGTTGTCTCCAAGTGAGAATTATATTTCAAATAAACTCCAAGATTATTTAGGTAGTGCTCGTAGATATACTCAGCAAGTGGATGTGCTCAACCCTGTCTTATGATAACACGAGGTTGTCTGTCATTAGACATCTTGTATGATAGTGGCAAAACACCCTTCCAAAGTTGGGTTCACCTCACCCTATTCGGTTCACCAAAATTAAATATCAAATGACGTATACAATACGACACACTTATCTAAAGTTCTCAATAAAATTATTTCCATACTATTTAGGAGAACCTCAACAGCTATAGACCACCGTTCTATTCTCCTATTACCCCCGCTCGACCCAGCTACACTCTTATTACCTGAAAGGAATTGTGAAGCAAAAAGGGTGAGCACAACTAGCCCAGTAGAGAATATCATGACTAAAGATAAATTACATAATTAATAGCCTTTATCAATAATAAATCAGAGATTTAGAACATATGGTAGATAATAAAACTTTTTAACCACAGTTATAGTGGAACGAGCAATCCATTAGAAGAGTCAAATAGACCACGTGGTCTATTATCTTCTCCATGTTAAAAGTCTACCAACAATGTTTTATCCCTATAACATCAATCAACAATTCCTGTCCACAATCATGTGAATACCTCATAATCATAATTGTGATTCTAAATTCCTCTTCGCACCCAGGACGAAGATAATTTTCATCACCTGTCTTTGCCTGAAACATCAAAAATCATGGTTATACCAAATCACAATTCTTGTTCATAATCATACTAATAAATTTATCTTTGCACTACGGGCCAAAGATATTCATTAATAATTCATCTTTGCTCTACAGGCCAAAGACATACAACTGTATTATAAAAGAGTCAAGTAGAGCATGGTATCTACTATCTTCTACGAATTAAAAGTGTATAATCAATATTTTATTGCTGAGATTCAGCTTAATAAATAATCCACATCATCGAATCATCTCTGCACTACAACCAAGGATATTCATGTAATCATCAATGGTCATGATTATACATAATAATTCCTGGTTATAATCATACCATTAACTGCCCATCAATGCACTACGGGCCAATGAGGACTTTTACCACATCATCTATAACATTACGGGTCATGATTATACCGAATGATCCCTGATCATAATCATACCAATAAACAGTTCATCTATGCATATAAGCCAAAGATACTCATCAATCAATAGTTCATCTTTGCACATAAGCCAAAGATATACAACTGTAAAACAAATAATCAACAGTCCATCCTTGCACATAAGCCAAAGATATACAACTGTAAAACCAATAATCAACAGTCTATCTTTGCACGTAAGCTAAAGATATACAATTGTAAAATTAATAATCAACAGTCCATCTTTGCACGTAAGCCAAAGATGACTTTCATCACAATATAAGCATGAGGATGATGACAATGATATAAGCATTAATCAAACAAAAACAAGGATAAATATTAAAGACTTTAAATTTATCCAAATATTATCAATCACTTAATAAACTCATAATCTAATATTATTAATATTATAACAATATTTTAATCACATCTTAAACTTATAAATAATTTATTTTAATTGTTTACACTTTACCAAATAATGCATTTAATCATTCAAAAATGCCATACTCATAACATTTCATCACCAATGATCAAATCCCTCATCAAAAATCTGTATATACCCTATATAGGATTCCCAAACCATAAAATCCTATTTTCTAAATTTGTTACTTCACATAACATATTTAATTCATTTACTTATAACTAGTTCATTTTCATGAAAAATACCAAATCAGTTCCAAAAATATTTCTTTTTTGGGATTTAGCAGAATATAGTCCCATATTGAACATATATTTTTCTCAAAATTTTTAAAATTCATTTACTATTTTTCACATGGCCAAAACTGCCGAATATTTAGACATTTATCATAATTTGTACTTTTGTCCAAAAATTCCGAAATTTACAGGGTATACTCTTTTTATATACATGTACTCCCAATAAAAATTTCACCAATTTTGGAGTTAACCACAAGGAGTTATAAGGGTTTACTTTTAAAATAGTCTTTTTCCATAAAATTCATAACTCCTAATCTATACATCCAAAAATCGCCATTTTTGGACATAATCTAGAAAACTCATCAAATTAACATTTCAAATTTTTCCAGAATTTTTGAGGGTCAGAATAATTACGAAACTACAAATGGATTTTTATCCGCCATGCAGTAATCCACGTAGATAAATCATTTCCACAATTTAATAAGGAATGAATACAAGGGATCATTCACCATGCATGCAGTAATCCACATAGACAGGTTATTTAAACAGAATAATAAAGAATGTAATAATAGAAGAATTCACCATGCATGCGATAGACCGCACAGACAGGTTATTCCCAATAGAATAATAAAGAATGGAACCAGGTCATGCGTAATCCGCACAGACAGGATATTCCAACACAATAATAAAGAATAGAACTAGGTCATGTGTAATCCGCACCGATAGGATATTCCAACATAATAATAAAGAATGGAATAACAACAAAATTCACCAGGCATGTGATAGACCACACAAATAGGTTATTCCAACAGAATATTAAAGAATGGAGTAACAGAAGAATTTCACCATGTATGCGGTACTTTGCATAGACAGGTTATTCCAACATAATAATAAAGAATGTAATAACAACCCTTACGAGTATTGAAAGAAAATAACTCTCTTCATGAATACGAAAGAATAATAACCCTTACCTTAGAAAAAACTGGATACTAGAATAGTGAGGTAGCAGACTTCTTTCTTCTTCTTTCTCTCTATAATTTCTCTCTATAATAATTTCTCTATAGCTTTAGTGAATTGGTGAGAAATGAAGGAAGAATGAGCTTCTATTTATAGAAAAATATAGTTTCGATAATTGCAAGTTTTGAGGCTCGATATATTATAGTATAATACCTTTAACTTTTCTTTTATTTTTAATTTAGTCCTGCAAGTATTATCAAACTTGCACCACCTCCCCTAATAGTAAATAATGTAAATTAATAGTACAATCATGTGACTCAATAGATATAATCATGTGAAAATACGAATTACAGTATAGTACCTCCATCTATACCTCCATTTTTAACTTAGTCATGCAAGTATTATCAATCTTGCACCACCTCACCTAATAGTACATGAATGTGAATCAATAGTACATACATTTGAACAAATAGTTATAATCATGTGAATTAATAGCAATTAATTGCTCATTTATTCGATTAATTACACGATTGGTCAATATAACCTCCAGACATCAATTATTATCAAAATAAATGTCGATTTTTACTAACACTAATAATTCCAACACAATGGAAATATTCTTCTTAAAAATTTCATTTTTGAAATTTTGAAGTTTAACTTTTTCTGACACCATTTGTGACACCCCCAAAATAGGTCCACACGACCCATTCTGAGTCGCCAAATATCACTCTATAAAAATCAAATACAAACTTCATTTATACAACTGTTGAACTATCGTGCAGAGTACGACAGCAGATAAGCTGTGAGTTTTAATACATTATTGTCTCGTAGACAGTATCTAAACTCAAATTGTTTCAATGCCATATAAAATACAGCAACAAATATTTTAAGACCCCAAAGAAGAACAAGAAGATTACTATCATATTCATTCTAATGAGGTGCACTTTTGACGCTTTCAAAGTCGGGTGCTCATCACCCTATTGTTGTTCGCCAAAATCAATTATTAAGTGACATATAAAATACGACACACACGTCTTAGGTCCTCAATACAATTATCTGTTGCATGTCATGCCGTTTTATATTGTATTGAGAAACTTCGATAGTCTCGGACCATCATACTATTTCCCTGGTATCATCGCTCGACCCAGCTACACTCTTATTACCTGAAAGGAATTGTGAAGCAAAGGGTGAGCACAAATAGCCCAGTAAATAATATCATGACTAAAGATAATTAAATTATCAATATCCTTCGTCAATAATAAATCAGAGATTTAGAACATATGATAGATGATAAAACTTTTCAACTATAGTTGCAGCGGAACGAACAATCCATTAGAAGAGTCAAATAGACCTTCAGGTCTATTATCTTCTCCATGTTAAAAGTCCACCAATAATGTTTTATCTCTGTAACATCAATCAACAATTTCTGTCCACAATCATATGAATAACTCATAATCATAATTGTGATTTTAAATTCCTCTTCGCACCCAGGACGAAGATAATTTTCATCACCTATCTTCACCTGAAACATCAAAAATCATGGTTATACTAAATCGCAATTCATGATCATAATCATACTAATAAATTCATCTTTGCACTACGGCCAAAGATATTCATTAACGATTCATCTTTGCACTACATGCCAAAGATATACAACTGTATTTTAGAAGAGTCAAGTAGAGCATGATATCTACTATATTTTACGAATTAAAAGTGTATAATCAATATTTTATCGTTGAGACTCAGCTTAATAAATAATCCACACCATCGAATCATCCCTGCACTACGGCCAAGGATATTCATGTAATCGTCAATGGTCATGATTATACCGAATAATCCCTGGTTATAATCATACCAATAACTGTCCATCAATGCACTACGAGTGTGACACCCCCAAATCCGGGTACTTCAATTCCACGGAATTTGGTGTTCACTGTACAAATATCATCTATCTATCTACCCATAATAAATGCAAACCATGCAATAGATAGAAATAATAATAAATTTCCCCTTATGGGGTTACATCAACTACATAATAAATACAATCCCAGGTTACTCTAACCTTAAACATCTGTGTGGAATCATAAACAATTAAGTCTTAAACAACATCATTAACTTAAGTCTTAAACAAATACATCATCATATAAAACAGCAAGTCTTCATCACTTGTTAACCTTGCCCTTGCCTTTACTAGTAGAAGGTTCGTCGGTTCTTTCGTTCTTAACTGCAATGTTATTATTACGCAAGAGTGAGCACAAATGCCCACAAGTATAACAATGAAATGACAGTATAATAACATGCGAGTTAATCAAAGACATCTGAATAAAAGCTCAACTTTTAAATCAAGAATGAATAACAAGAATCAAAAGATTTCTGAGGGTCATAAGACCTTGAACTATGTCCTAGGTTATCAAGGGTTATACTTGAAACCTTTAACAGTCATAAGACTATGGACCTTTCTACTCGTTCTTAGGGGGATCAGCCCTTAGTACTATACTGTGCACAATATCTTAACGCTAACGCATAAGTAAATCCCTTTATAGGGTTGTTCATCTCAGTTTGACATTCGAATCCGCACCAAAGGAAGTTTGGTTTGGATAATTCAATAAGGGTTCTGAAATTTAGAACGTTCATCAACTAAGGACTAGTTGAATCAATAAAGTTCACTAGTCTAATAAGGTTCAACAATAATGATATTCAATTCGAATAATAATCTCAAGAAGTATACAATAGAATAATTATTGTATAACTGAATCATGCATTGAAATGATAATAAATCTTTAATATAACATTCGAACTTGAATAATAGTAATGATAATTTACTCGAGCTATATAATAAACTTGAACAATAATGACAAGTAGGGTTAGGAAACTTGCCTCGTGCGTAGGCTAAACGATTACTACTTCCGTTCACCACAAATCCTACACATATACCATATGTATTCACAACATTCATTAGTTACATTTTCACTTAATTATTTAATATAAACTCCACTTTATTTAACAAATCATTACCCTTCTAATTTAATTACTTAATTAAATTAGAATATTTTCATCCTCTTACTATTATTACACTCGAATAAATTATTTCATAATAATTTCCATCGAATATTTATTTTATTCCATAAATATTTCAATTAAAATATTTAATTTATTTTATAAATATTTTAATAATAATTTTCATCGAATATTTATTTTATTCCATAAATATCTCAATTAAAATATTTAATTTATTTTATAAATATTTTAATAATTTTCATCAAATATTTATTTTATTCCATAAATATCTCAATTAAAATATTTTAATAATAATTTTCATCAAATATTTATTTTTATTTTTTTATTTTTTATTTTTTTTGATTGTCGGGGCGGGGTAATTTAGTTTGGTAACGCCCATCGGGGGCGGGGTTACCCAGGCTCATTTTCTGCAGTTTCTGCAGTTTTGCAGTTCGCGAACATAACAAGGCCAAATTAGGCCAAAAATCAATCACAGGTAAAATTATACATGAATATGGCCATAACTTCCAATTAGTTATTTTTACACGAATTTAGACTTACCCAATCATTGTAATACATATATAATCATTACTTAACCCATCTAACATGATTTTTAACAAGTTACAACATATAATTTGCGAAATCAACACATTTACTTCCACTGTTCTTGATGTTCTTGAAGGTTTTGAACATAAAACATAATTTCAACACTACGAATCCGTTATAACACCGAATCTGTTCAATTAAAGTTTGGTCTCTTCATATTAACATGCATAATAATATACGAGTATAAATTTTAGGAATAATATATGATCAACACATGAAATATCACGTATAAGGCCATATGGCCAAAACCCAAACTCTGTAAATTTTTGAAATAACAATTCATCGTATTATGAAACAGATGATATGGTTTGTGAAATATATATATAATTAAATACAATATGGCAAAGTTTAACACATATACAACACATAATCCATACCCTTTATAAATACAGAGACTTTACAGAAAACTTGAAAGCCATTTTCATAAAACTTAAACAACGTAACTTTAAAAATTTGGGAAGGAGGAGATTACCCTGAGTGTAAGGTATAGATTAGTAGGGAATAAATTTCTTCTCAACTCTTCTTTAACCAAAATTCTCTCAACACTTCTCAAACTCTCTCTGAAACTCTTTCTGGTTCTATTTTTCTAGACTTAGGAAAAATGAAGAAAGAAAAGAAGACGTCGATATAATAAAAAAACTGACGCACTGAGTGGTCAGTTAACCCAATAATGGGTAACTGCTCCAACTCCCCATAGGGCCTTGTTTGGCTGGCAAAATAGATTTAAAATCATTTAATTTAATAAAGCTTTATCATATAGTTTAATAAATGTCACACTCCTTTAAAAAATAAATCAATATCTTATTTAATTTACTTTAATTAAAATCTAATAATTTCTCATAAATTCACATAGTCACATAATTAATTCTCTCATTAATTATAAAATAATATTAGGCTTATTAAATATTTCTTTTAATTTAATAAACTCACATAATTACATACTTGAATAATAATTATTCTCCACATTAATTTAATAAATATAACACATATCATTAATCTATCACAATTCCATCAATTAATTATTAAATCTAATAATTAAATCCTCGAAAATATTTATTTAATTCAATAAATATTAAAAATTAATTTAAAAAAATCTCGTTCATCATATCTTTCCCCTCTTAAAAGGATTCTGTCCCCAGAATCACAACACAATAATTCGACCCGTTACATTCTCCCCCCATTACAAAGATTCTGTCCTCAGAATCGCTTACAAATAATTAAGTAAATAAATGAGGGTAATTCTTCATCATATTTTCTTCGAGTTCCCACGTAGCTTCTTCAGCGTTGTGGTTTCTCCAAATTACCTTAATAGAAGGTATAACTTTATTTCTGAGAACTTATTCTTTTCGGTCGACAATTTGGACAGGAATTTCTTCGTAAGATAAGTCTTTCTCAAAATGTAGGGATTCGTATTCAATTACATGCTTGTAATCAGCTTTGTAGGGTCGTTACACAGAAACATGGAAGACGTTGTGGACATTCTCTAGTGCTGGAGGGAAGGCTACCTCGTACGCAACTTCTCCGATTCTACGTAATACTTCAAATGGTCCAATGAATCTTGGACTTAATTTTCCTTTCTTTTCGAACCTGATCTTCCCCTTCCAGGGAGAGACCTTCAAGAAAACATAACTTCCCGATTCAAACTCGATATTTTTAAGATGTGGATTAGCGTATTTCTTCTGTCGATCTTGAGCTGCTAGCAGTCGTGCTCGGATCACTTTGACTATTTCTGCCGTCTACTGTACCAATTCTGGCCCTAGTAATTGTCTTTCACCAACTTCATCCCAGTAAAGCGGAGTTCTGCACTTTCTGCCGTATAATGCTTCGTAAGGCGGCATGCCTATACTAGCGTGGTAACTGTTGTTGTAGCCGAACTCTACTAATGATAGGTGATCATCCCAATTTCCTTTAAAGTCCATCACACAGGCTCTTAACATATCTTCTAATGTCTGAATCGTTCTCTCACTTTGTCCGTCTGTTTGAGGGTGGTAAGCTGTACTCATTCGCAATTGCGTACCCATGCATTCCTGAAGACATTTCCAGAAATTTGATGTGAAGCGCGGATCCCTATCTGAAATAATTGATACCGAAACTCTGTGCCTCAAAACAATCTCTTTTACGTATAGCCTCGCCAACTGATCTAAGTTGAATCTTATTTTGATCGGAAGGAAGTGTGCAGATTTCGTCAGTCAGTCAACGATAACCCATACTGCGTCGTAGCCTTTCTGAGTCGTTGGAAGGCCAACCACGAAGTCCATTGTAATATGTTCCCATTTCCACTCTGGGATCTCTTACGGTTGTAACAATCCGCTCAGTCTCTGATGTTCCGCTTTCACTTTCTGACAGGTCAGACACTTCGCAACACATTCTGCAACATCACGCTTCAAATTTGGCCACCAGAAATGTTGTCTAAGATCTTGGTACATCTTGGTACTACCAGGGTGAATCGAATATCGTGAACTATGAGCCTCGCTTAAAATATCTTCCTTAATCTCTTGAACTGGCAGTACCCAAATTCTATTATTAAATCTCAGTATTCCTTCCTTATCCATCTTAAATCTTGGTTCGGTTCCTTCAGATATCTTCTTTGTCACATTTTTACATTCTTCGTCCTGAAGCTGAGCCTCCTTAACTTTATCCAGTAGGGTTATACCAGATTGCAAGGACAAAAAAGATATGGAGTGCCCCAGCATCTAACCCATAAAAGTCCTATCATAATCAGACAAGCTGGCATGCCAACCCCTCAAACTAGTTGTAAAGCCCCCAATCTCGGGTACTTGAAACCCGAACTCGGTGCTTCACGATACCATTTTTATGAGCGGAATAATACTAATAATATAATTATTAAACTTAATTTACATAGTTATCAGAGTCTATTCCCAAGTACGCAACCTCTAATACATTCATTACATGATAATAATAATATATACATTATCCTTATCATCATAAAGCAAGCCATTACATAACATATCATGAAAACTCATTCAGCAACCTTCTCTTTTCCTTTATTCTTAGTCGAGCCTTCTTCTTGTTCACACATAGCTGAAAACATTTAAATTAAACAAGGATGAGCATTTGAGTGCCCAACAAGTAATACCAATTATATATATAAGCTGAAAGAATTTAAATTTTTTCTTTATATATACTACCCTTCTACAACAAATCAATAGTTGTGAAGTAATTCTGAACCAATAATAATATCATAACAACCCTCTCTCAACTTTTTGAAACTACGTACTGAATATAAATAGGGTTAAGGGGACATACAATGAACATTGTTTTCATTTTCGAAAAGGTTAAACAGAATTTCATCTGTAAACCGTCATAACTTACGGGCACGAGGGTGTACATCTCATGGACCCTGTATTGATCAATACTACATAACAAGAACGATAATATCGTTCACTCTGGCGGCCTTGGGCACTTAAAAATTTTCCCATGAATGGGATGTTTATACCTGTCAGGGTTCCAAACCAAAGCAATTCGGTTGGATAATAGGTTGGTTTTATCTTATTCGACAATAATCTATAATTCAACATATATATACGGGTAATTGACAAAGGTGTATCAACATATGATCAAATGCAATGATTATCCAAGTGGAGACACTTGTATAACCATCTATAGAAACTAACGAACAGAATATATATCTGAATTACAATACACTAATATGTTGATAATCAAAGAGCGTATATAATATAGGGTTAATAATATGTACAGTAATAATATAATTCTGAAACATTCTTACTCATGTCCATTGCATAAAGGAAATACAAAGGTAGGATACTTGCCTGATGCGCTGCTTACAATACGCAACTTAGTTTTATCTTTTATATCACGACCTATCATTAATCAGATCATTCGTTCGATTAGAACAATATACTATAACATATAGTACTGGATTTCGCAGTCAGCACATAACCTAATCACATTATCACACATGTTTAACAGTCATTACATCACAAACAAACATTAATACAGTCAAAATATCTAAGTCCAGATCAATTCCTAAAATATGTCGGTGTACCGACAGCTTTATCAGGTAATTATCGAGTCTAAGACTCTATTCTGTAACTCAATATATGTAAATACCAGTAATATTATTTTTAAATGACATACAATAATTTTTAAACAATTATTATAATTTATCATAAATTTTCAAACACCGGAATCATCATCAAATTATTTAAACATCAAACAATTCTATTATCATTAATATTTAATTAATATTAAACTATTAATGAAACCATTGCCAAAATATTAAAGTTATTTATAATAACTTAGAATATTTTTAAAGTATTAATATCACCCTTAAAAGATTTTTAAAACATTTAATATCATTTATAAATAATTACCATTAATATTTAGATATTAATGTACTATCTATCAAATGTTAAAAGTCATTAAGTATAACTTAAAATATTTTTAATTCATTTATATCCTTTTTAAATGATTTAAAATCAATAAAATCATTTTTAAACTATTTATTTAATATAATTATTAAATAAATTTAATATCATTAATGTTAAATAAATATCATCAATATTAAATTATTAATAAAATTATCCTTTAAATATTAAAAGATATATTTATAACTTAAAATACCTTTAAATACCTTATTATTATTTAAAATAATTTTTAATATAATAAAATCATTTTTAATCTATTTATTTAATTCAATTATTAAATAACTAAAATATTATTAATATTAATTAATTAATTAAATTCCTCATAAAATATTAAAAGTCATTAAAGATAACTTAAAATATTTTCTTATATCATAATATAATTTTAAATGATTTTTCAAGTATTAAAATCATTTTTAATTAATTTATTTAATATAATTATTAAATAAATTAAATGCCTTTAACATTCAAAAATATTAAATATTTGTAAAATATATTCAAAATAATTAAAATATAATTTTTGGACCTTAAAATAATTTTTAATAATTTATTATGTATTTTTAATAATTAAAAACTAATTTTCTATAATTATTTAATGAAAATATAATTTTTATAAATAAACTGTCGCTAAAGACCACCTATAGCGACAGAACCATCGTTGTAGGTGTTCTTCGCTTTCTTCATGCAAACCCAGATCTTCATACACAGTACCGAGTGACCAAGTTTGACCGAGATTAAATTTTAACTCCAAACGTTTCTAGACAAACTATGACTTAGATCTTGTAGTACTAGTGCACGTCTACAAGACCTAACAACAAACATGACAATCAAGCATAAAACCAACGAGATCTAAGTCCCTAAAGTGGCTGTCAGAGTTGTTCTTCATTTCTGGGTTTGCCCAGAAATGAAGAACAGTGCGACACGCCCACTTTGGGCTCCCACTACATGACGATCGTGTACTGTTTTTGTGATCTAATAACTTTAGTGCATAGACAACATGTAGGACTATAGATCCATAACATAAGAACATCAAAACATCAAAACAACAAGAAGATACAAGCTGGGCAACCTCTGTCAGAAATAAGGTGCAATCAGTTTTAGGAAAATTCCCAGAAACAGAAAGCGTGACTAGATAACCAACTTTGACCATCCATTAAATCCAATGTGTTTGATATCTAGATGTAATATTAGCATATATCGAAAGCTTACATAACATACTACAATACGTTTTCAACAACATAACCAAAACATTATCCAACTGACAGATCAAGAGCCATCAAACCTTGTCAGATGTTGAAAAACTATTTCTGGGCTGCCCAGAAATCACCCAGTCATGCCCGGTCAACGGGTTTTGACCGATCATAACTTCAAATATACAACAGATCTGACTTTTATTCTTGTACCAGATGAAAGATCTCATACTAGACTACAAAATCAAACACTTAAACAATAAAAACACATAACATACAAAGATCTATGATGACTGACATTTGACTGTCAGACTCAAAATTAAAAATTTTCAGATTCTTAAAATCTTCAAATTTGAGCCTCTAGATGTTATGGATCTAACATCTAGCAAACCAGATCATCATTATACACTAGATCTAACATGTTTAACACAAAAAAAACAACATCTAACTACAGATCAATGGACAGATTCTTGAATAGGGTTTTTATACCTTTCTTGGCTTAATCATGATTCTAGCTTCTGATTTTATTAAAGGTAATGGTGGGGCTTTGTTTGGGACTGGTTTATCAGAGAAATTTCGTGAACTAGAGAGAGAGGGTCTTAATGGAGTGAAGGTTGGACAAATGTGATAAAATGAACACTTTTTCTCTCTCCCAATCTATATATAGTAGTCTAGCAAATGTGGGTTTTGGCTATTATCCTCTATACTCTTGTTGTCCATTAGACAAATCTCATTATCTCTTCCAATTAAGCCTAATCATGTGATTAAGGGTGCTAAGTAGATTTTCAACCAATGGGAAATTGACACACATGTACTTGATGTAAGAGTTACCATTTTAAGGAACTTGATTAGCTTTATTTGTTGCCTTAAAAGGCCTATTATGGCCAGCTATATATACCCACTAATTTCTTTATTTAGCTTTTATTTTAATGCATAAATTAGATAAATCAAAGGTCTAAAATACCCTTGGTTATGTGGGCTAAGTTTGGGCTTGAATTTGATTTCTTTTTGGGCTTCTCCCATTATTGTTTTGGGCCATGTAATAATCATAATATAACAATTTTAATATATGTTTTTCCAAATTGTTTATTTAGGGTTTAAAATAAAATATAATTAGTTTGCAAAATTTATAATTTAGGTTTTCTTAATTTGATTAGGGTTCTAATCATACATGAATATTAGGGTTTATTATATAATAATTATAATTATCCTTGCTAATTTAGCAATTAGCGTTTATAATTTTTGGTAATTAGGGTTACCAAATCATAATTAGGGTTTATACTTAATTATTAGGATTTCCAAAAATTAATATATCAAAATGCAAATTAGGGTTGACCTAGTTAATCGCAAAAATCATACAACACGGTTATATAATAGTCTTAAACTCACAATTGAGTTTTAAATTAGGGTTTGACATAACGCACCATAACTGACCAATCATTGTCAGTCTACATACATACAGTATATAATTATAGCACTGAAAAATCAAAATATAAATAGTATTATATTATCATTCTCATTCCTTGATCGAAATCCAAAATTAGGGTTTGGATTCCATATCTAATTTATCTGTCCTTCTTAACATTATTAATTTAAAATAATTAATTAATAATATGTATTACAGTTCATATAATAAAGTAATTATTATAATAATTCTAAAAATTATTTCATATATTATATAAATAATATATGATTATATTTTCATGGAAAATAATTAATAAAAACATTTCTGCTATAAAATTAATTATTACAAGAATATAATTTATAATAATCAATAATTCTAAAATAAAATTATTTAAAATCATTCATGTAATAAATATATCACATAAACACATACACACATTATCTTGGCACACATTACCCATATTTAAAATAAAAAAAATATATGCAGAATTTCTAATTTATTTGTATAGAAAATATCAGGTTGTTACATTCACCCTCCCTTATAAAGATTCTGTCCCCGGAATCAACGTTTTAAAACCTACACATACAAGTGTACGTAGCATATACAATCATTGTAAGTAGATCTTGATCATAAATGATCGTACTGATCTTTAACTTATTCACGTAAAGCTTGTCTGTCTGATTAAACAGAAATTTGATTTCTAAACGAACTCAAATTCCTTCTTCAAAATTTCTTTATAAAATAATTTATTATATATTTAAGAAAATCATATATAAGAAAATAAAATTTGATTAGAATACTACCTGAAGTTGCATCCTTCGCTGCCACCGTATCTTGAACTGTCATACTAAAGACTCATGTGATTGGTTCTATTATTTTGTTTGTTGAAGTTGGTCCTGTTGTTGCCAATGTCCTGCTGCCTTTCCCCTTATTCGCATTTCTTGCATCCCTTATCCTTCTTGGACAGTCTTTCACCTTATGCTCCATTGATTCACAAATAAAATATCCACTATACATTCTCGGATTGGGGCAGTTGGGAGAGATATGTCCCTTCTTCCCACACTTATAACAAGCAAACTTACCTTTAAGACACTCTCCCGAGTAATTCTTTCCGCAAATTTCTACACTGTATAGCCTGTTCCTTTCCACCTCCTACCCTAATTTTGGTATTCCCGAAATTATCTCCTTTCCTATTTCCAGTCCTACTACCACTATTCCATTTTTCGGCTATAGTTTTATTTGTCTCCCACCAAAAATTCATCCTCCTTTTCAAAGTATAGGTGACAAAAGTTATCTTTTGTCCCTCTGTTACCCCAACTATCACAAATGCTTCCACAGGGTCAGTTGATCCTCCAAATCCTGGCGTTCTGACTGTCTTGAAGTCTTTGACGTTTGCTCAGTAATTATTTGGCTGATTTCCCACGGTTGATATTCCATTCTTCATAACTTGATTGTCCATCTTTCGCAAAGTTCTATATCGATCTGGTTGTCTTCCAGCTTTAGTTGACAGGTTCTTCTGTCCATTGATTTTTGCTTTCTCCTTGGCGGAATTATCATAAATTATTCCTTATTAACTTACATTCTAAGCCTTATCGTACGCGTTTAACATGTCACACAAAATTTTCTATTCAAACAGTCATGTATTCAAAATATTAGATTTTGAAAACTTTGGTTTACCGTATTAACCAATATTTAGATAAAATTACTATCTTCATACCAACTTATTTCATTAATCCATCATAGATTCATATTCATAACACTTAACATTCTATAACACATACTGCTTTAAACATCTGCTATCCCTTTGTGACTTAAAAGTTAGGATTTACAGCCTTGATTAATACCAAAAGTTAGGATCATTACATTACAAAGACATATTTAACATTAAACAGACCTACACAACAGAACCTATACTGCCTATTCACTACGCCTTTTTCTTGGACAACCTTTCGCCTGATGACCTTCTATCCCACAGATAAAACATGCTCCTGATTTATAGTCGGGACAATACATAGTGGTATGTCCCTCATAGACACAAAGGTAAAATATTATTTTCCCTTTCTTCTTATCGGATTTTCCTAAGTCATGGTCTTCTATCTTTCTCTTCCCCTTCTTGCTCGGAGCTGCACACGATGTGTTGTTTGAGGCTCCCATCTGATTAATTTGGATTTTAAGATTATCTTGTTCTTCCATTGTTTCTATTAACGCCTGACGCAGTTGACTATTTAACAGCTTTTCTATTTCCCACAGCTTTTCTAGAGAAGAAACCTTGTTCCTCAGATCCTGCACCTCTGTTGATGCTTGTTCAGCTTCAAATTTAGTGTCCGAATCACTATCTGTAAGCTCTACCATCTCCGGATCTGGCACTACGTTTTCTAAAATAACCGCCTCGTCTGAGTTGTTTTCATTGTGAGCCTCTATTTCAGCTATGGGATTCGATATTATCTCGGGGGTATGGATTTGATCCTTCTTCATGCTATAAGCATATAACAAGCCTTTTCCATCAGACATCTACGCACATTATTATTCTGATTAGAGTATAGTATATACACACAACAAATAATAGTTTTATATAAGTTATGTTTTATTTTGATTGACGATGAACTTATTCAAGTCATCTCTTTTTAAACTCTATAAGAGTTATTTACATTTTCAACGTTTTCCTCTGTTCTAAGGTTATAGCCTAAGCTCTATCCCACCTAAGGTTTCTAACCCTAAAGCTCTAATACCAACATGTAAAGCCCCCAATCTCGGGTACTTGAAACCCGAACTCGGTGCTTCACGATACCATTTCTATGAGCAGAATAATACTAATAATATAATTTTTAAACTTAATTTACATAGTTATCAGAGTCTATTCCCAAGTACGCAACATCTAATACATTCATTACATGATAATAATAATATATATATCATCCTTATCATCATAAAGCAAGCCATTACATAACATATCATGAAAACTCATTCAGCAGCCTTCTCTTTTCCTTTATTCTTAGTCGAGCCTTCTACTTGTTCACACTTAACTGAAAACATTTAAATTAAGCAAGGATAAGCATTTGAGTGCCCAGCAAGTAATAGCAATTATATATATAAGCTGAAAGAATTTAAATATTTTCTTTATATATACTACCCTTCTACAATAAATCAATAGTTGTGAAGTAATTTTGATCCAATAATAATATCATAACAACCCTCTCTCAACTTTTTGAAACTACGTACTGAATATAAATAGGGTTAAGGGGACATAATATGAACATTGTTTTCATTTTTGAAAAGGTTAAACAGAACTTCATCCGTAAACCGTCATAACTTACGAGCACGAGGGTGTACATCCCATGGACTATGTATTGATCAATACTACATAACAAGAAAGATATTATCGTTCACTTTAGCTGCCTTGGGCACATAAAAATTTTCCCATAAATGGGATGTTGATACCTGTCAGGGTTCCAAACCAAAGCAATTCGGTTGGATAATAGGTAGGTTTTATCTTATTCAACAATAATTTATAATTCAACATATATATATATACGGGTAATTGACAAAGGTGTATCAACATGTGATCAAATGCAATGATTATCCAAGTTGGGACACTTGTATAACCATCTATAGAAACTAACGAACAGAATATATATCTGAATTACCATATACTAACATGTTGATAATCAAAGAGCGTATATAATATAGGGTTAATAATATGTACAGTAATAATATAATTCTGAAACATTCTTACTCATGTCCATTGCATAAAGGAAATGCAAAGGTAGGATACTTGCATGATGAGCTGCTTACAATACACAACTTAGTTTTATCTTTTATATCACGACCTATCATTAATCAGATCATTCGTTCGATTAGAACAATATACTATAACATATTGTATTGCATTTCGCAGTTAGCACATAACCTAATTACATTATCACACATGTTTAACAGTCATTGCATCACAAACAAACATTAATACAGTCAAAATATCTAAGTCCAGATCAATTCCTAAAATATGTCGGTGTACCGACAGCTTTATCAGGTAATTATCGAGTCTAAGACTCTATTCTGTAACTCAATATCTGTAAATACCAGTCATATTATTTTTAAATGACATACAATAATTTTTAAACAATTATTATAATTTATCATAAATTTTCAAACACCGGAATCATCATCAAATGATTTAAACATCAAACAATTCTATTATCATTAATATTTAATTAATATTAAACTATTAATGAAACTATTGCCAAAATATTAAAGTTAACTATAATAACTTAGAATATTTTTAAAGTATTAATATTACCCTTAAATAATTTTTAAAACTTTTAATATCATTTATAAATAATTACCATTAATATTTAGATATTAATGTACTATCTATAAAATGTTAAAAGTCATTAAGTATAACTTAAAATATTTTTAATTTATTTATATCCTTTTTAAATGATTTTTAAATCAATAAAACTATTTTTAAACTATTTATTTAATATAATTATTAAATAAATTTAATATCATTAATGTTAAATAAATATCATCAATATTAAATTATTAATGAAATTATCCTTTAAATATTAAAAGTTATATTTTATAACTTAAAATGCCTTTAAATACCTTATTACTATTTAAAATGATTTTTAATATAATAAAATCATTTTTAATCTATTTATTTAATTCAATTATTAAATAACTAAAATATCATTAATATTAATTAATTAATGAAATTCCTCATAAAATATTAAAAGTCATTAAAGATTACTTAAAATATTTTCTTATATCATAATATAATTTTAAATGATTTTTCAAATATTAAAATCATTTTTAATTAATACATTTATTACATGATACTAATAATATATATATATATATATATATATATCATCCTTATCATCATAAAGCAAACCATTACATAACATATCATGAAAACTCATTCAGTAGCCTTCTCTTTTCCTTTATTCTTAGTCGAGCCTTCTGCTTTTTCACACTTAGCTGAAAACATTTAAATTAAGCAATGATGAGCATTTGAGTGCCCAACAAGTAATAGCAATTATATATATAAGCTGAAAGAATTTAAATGTTTTCTTTATATATACTACCCTTCTACAATAAATCAATAGTTGTGAAGTAATTCTGAACAATAATAATATCATAACAACCCTTTCTCTACTTTTTGAAACTACGTACTGACTACAAATGGGGTTAAGGGGACATACTAAGAACATTGTTTTCATTTTTGAAAAGGTTAAATAGAACTTCATCTGTAAACCGTCATAACTTACGGGCACGAGGGTGTACATCTCATGGACCTTGTATTGATCAATACTACATAACAAGAACGATATTATCGTTCATTCTGGCTGCCTTGGGCACATAAAATTTTTCCCATGAATGGGATGTTCATACCTGTCAGGGTTCCAAACCAAAGCAATTCGGTTGGATAATAGGTATGTTTTATCTTATTCAACAATAATCTATAATTCAACATATATATATATATATATATATATATATATATATATATATACGGGTAATTGACAAAGGTGTATCATCATGTTATCAAATGTAATGATTATCCAAGTGGGGACACTTGTATAACCATCTATAGAAACTAACGAACAGAATATATATCTGAATTATCATATACTAACATGTTGATAATCAAAGAGCGTATATAATATAGGGTTAATAATCTGTAGAGTAATAATATAATTCTGAAACATTCTTACTCATGTCCATTGCATAAAGAAAATGCAAAGGTAGGATACTTGCCTGATGCGCTGCTTACGATACGCAACTTAGTTTTATCTTTTATATCATGACCTATCATTAATCAGATCATTCGTTCGATTAGAACAATATACTATAACATATAGTACTGTATTTCGCAGTCAGCACATAACCTAATCACATTATCACACATGTTTAACAATCATTGCATCACAAACAAACATTAATACAGTCAAAATATCTAAGTCCAGATCAATTCCTAAAATATGTCGGTGTACCGACAGCTTTATCAGGTAATTATCGAGTCTAAGACTCTATTCTGTAACTCAATATATGTAAATACCAGTCATATTATTTTTAAATGACATACAATAATTTTTAAACAATTATTATAATTTATCATAAATTTTCAAACACCGAAATCTCATCAAATGATTTAAACATCAAACAATTCTATTATCATTAATATTTAATTAATATTAAACTATTAATGAAACCATTGCAAAAATATTAAAGTTATTTATAATAACTTAGAATATTTTTAAAGTATTAATATCACCCTTAAAAGATTTTTAAAACATTTAATATCATTTATAAATAATTACCATTAATATTTAGATATTAATGTACTATCTATCAAATGTTAAAAGTCATTAAGTATAACTTAAAATATTTTTAATTCATTTATATCCTTTTTAAATGATTTTTAAATCAATAAAATCATTTTTAAACTATTTATTTAATATAATTATTAAATAAATTTAATATCATTAATGTTAAATAAATATCATCAATATTAAATTATTAATGAAATTATCCTTTAAATATTAAAAGATATATTTATAACTTAAAATACCTTTAAATACCTTATTATTATTTACAATAATTTTTAATATAATAAAATCATTTTTAATCTATTTATTTAATTCAATTATTAAATAACTAAAATATTATTAATATTAATTAATTAATGAAATTCCTCATAAAATATTAAAAGTCATTAAAGATAACTTAAAATATTTTCTTATATCATAATATAATTTTAAATGATTTTTCAAGTATTAAAATCATTTTTAATTAATTTATTTAATATAATTATTAAATAAATTAAATGCCTTTAACATTCAAAAATATTAAATATTTGTAAAATATATTCAAAATAATTAAAATATAATTTTTGGACCTTAAAATAATTTTTAATAATTTATTATGTATTTTTAATAATTAAAAACTAATTTTCTATAATTATTTAATGAAAATATAATTTTTATAAATAAACTGTCGCTAAAGACCACCTATAGCGACAGAACCATCGTTGTAGGTGTTCTTCGCTTTCTTCATGCAAACCCAGATCTTCATACACAGTACCGAGTGACCAAGTTTGACCGAGATTAAATTTTAACTCCAAACGTTTCTAGACAAACTATGACTTAGATCTTGTAGTACTAGTGCACGTCTACAAGACCTAACAACAAACATGACAATCAAGCATAAAACCAACGAGATCTAAGTCCCTAAAGTGGCTGTCAGAGTTGTTCTTCATTTCTGGGTTTGCCCAGAAATGAAGAACAGTGCGACACGCCCACTTTGGGCTCCCACTACATGACGATCGTGTACTGTTTTTGTGATCTAATAACTTTAGTGCATAGACAACATGTAGGACTATAGATCCATAACATAAGAACATCAAAACATCAAAACAACAAGAAGATACAAGCTGGGCAACCTCTGTCAGAAATAAGGTGCAATCAGTTTTAGGAAAATTCCCAGAAACAGAAAGCGTGACCAGATAACCAACTTTGACCATCCATTAAATCCAATGTGTTTGATATCTAGATGTAATATTAGCATATATCGAAAGCTTACATAACATACTACAATACGTTTTCAACAACATAACCAAAACATTATCCAACTGACAGATCAAGAGCCATCAAACCTTGTCAGATGTTGAAAAACTATTTCTGGGCTGCCCAGAAATCACCCAGTCATGCCCGGTCAACGGGTTTTGACCGATCATAACTTCAAATATACAACAGATCTGACTTTTATTCTTGTACCAGATGAAAGATCTCATACTAGACTACAAAATCAAACACTTAAACAATAAAAACACATAACATACAAAGATCTATGATGACTGACATTTGACTGTCAGACTCAAAATTAAAAATTTTCAGATTCTTAAAATCTTCAAATTTGAGCCTCTAGATGTTATGGATCTAACATCTAGCAAACCAGATCATCATTATACACTAGATCTAACATGTTTAACACAAAAAAAAACAACATCTAACTACAGATCAATGGACAGATTCTTGAATAGGGTTTTTATACCTTTCTTGGCTTAATCATGATTCTAGCTTCTGATTTTATTAAAGGTAATGGTGGGGCTTTGTTTGGGACTGGTTTATCAGAGAAATTTCGTGAACTAGAGAGAGAGGGTCTTAATGGAGTGAAGGTTGGACAAATGTGATAAAATGAACACTTTTACTCTCTCCCAATCTATATATAGTAGTCTAGCAAATGTGGGTTTTGGCTATTATCCTCTATACTCTTGTTGTCCATTAGACAAATCTCATTATCTCTTCCAATTAAGCCTAATCATGTGATTAAGGGTGCTAAGTAGATTTTCAACCAATGGGAAATTGACACACATGTACTTGATGTAAGAGTTACCATTTTAAGGAACCTGATTAGCTTTATTTGTTGCCTTAAAAGGCCTATTATGGCCAGCTATATATACCCACTAATTTCTTTATTTAGCTTTTATTTTAATGCATAAATTAGATAAATCAAAGGTCTAAAATACCCTTGGTTATGTGGGCTAAGTTTGGGCTTGAATTTGATTTCTTTTTGGGCTTCTCCCATTATTGTTTTGGGCCATGTAATAATCATAATATAACAATTTTAATATATGTTTTCCAAATTGTTTATTTAGGGTTTAAAATAAAATATAATTAGTTTGCAAAATTTATAATTTGGGTTTTCTTAATTTGATTAGGGTTCTAATCATACATGAATATTAGGGTTTATTATATAATAATTATAATTATCCTTGCTAATTTAGCAATTAGCGTTTATAATTTTTGGTAATTAGGGTTACCAAATCATAATTAGGGTTTATACTTAATTATTAGGATTTCCAAAAATTAATATATCAAAATGCAAATTAGGGTTGACCTAGTTAATTGCAAAAACCATACAACACAGTTATATAATAGTCTTAAACTCACAATTGAGTTTCAAATTAGGGTTTGACATAACACACCATAACTGACCAATCATTGTCAGTCCACATACATACAGTATATAATTATAGCACTGAAAAATCAAAATATAAATAGTATTATATTATCATTCTCATTCCTTGATCAAAATCCAAAATTAGGGTTTGGATTCCATATCTAATTTATTTGTCCTTCTTAACATTATTGCATATCTAATTCCGTCCTCGGAATCACCGTTTTAAAACCTACACATACAAGTGTACGTAGCATATACAATCATTGCAAGTAGATCTTGATTATAAATGATCGTACTGATCTTTAACTTATTCACGTAAAGCTTATCTGTCTGATTAAACGGAAATTTGATTTTTAAACGAACTCAAATTCCTTCTTCAAAATTTCTTTATAAAATAATTTATTATATATTTAAGAAAATCATATATAAGAAAATAAAATTTGATTAGAATACTACCTGAAGTTGCATCCTTCGCTGCCACCGTATCTTGAACTGTCATACTGAAGACTCCTGTGGTTGGTTCTATTATTTCGTTTGTTGAAGTTGGTCCCGTTGTTGCCAATGTCCTGCTGCCTTTCCCTTTATTCGCATTTCTTGCCTCCCTTATCCTTCTTGGACAGTCTTTCACCTTATGCTCCATTGATTCATAAATAAAATATCCACTATACATTCTCGGATTGGGGCAGTGGGGAGAGATATGTACCTTCTTCCCACACTTATAACACGTAAACTTACCTTTAAGACACTCTCCCAAGTGATTCTTTCCGCAAATTTCTACACCGTATAGCATGTTCCTTTTCACCTCCTAGCCTAATTTTGGTATTCCCGAAATTATCGCCTTTCCTATTTCCAGTCCTACTACCACTATTCCCTTTTTCGGCTCTAGTTTTATTTGCCTCCCACCAAAAATTCATCCTCCTTTTCAAAGTATAGGTGACAAAAGTTGTCTTTTGTCCCTCTCTTACCCCAGCTATCACAAATGCTTCCACAGGGACAGTTGATCCTCTAAATCCTGGCGTTCTGACTGTCTTGAAGTCATTGAACTTTGCACAGTAATTATTTGGAGGATTTCCCACGGTTGATATTCCATTCTTCTTAGCTTGATTGTCCATCTTTCGCAAAGTTCTGTATCGATCTGGTTGTCTTCCAGCTTTGTTGACAGGTTCTTCTGTCCGTTGATTTTTGCTTTCGCCTTAGCGGCATTATCATAAATTATTCCTTTAACATGTCACACAAAATTTTCTATTCAAACAGTCATGTATTCAAAATATTAGATTTTGAAAACTTTGGTTAACCGTATTAACCAATATTTAGATAAAATTACTATCTTCATACCAACTTATTTCATTAATCCATCATAGATTCATATTCATAACACTTGACATTCTATAACACATACTGCTTTAAACATCCGCTATCCCTTTGTGACTTAAAAGTCAGGATTTACAGCCTTAACTAATACCAAAAGTTAGGATCATTACATTACACAGCCATATTTAGCATTAAACAGACCTACACAACAGAACTTATACTGCCAATACACTACGCCTTTTTCTTGGACAACCTTTCGCCTGATGACCTTCTATCCCACAGATAAAACATGCTCCTGATTTATAGTCGGGACAATACAGAGTGGTATGTCCCTCATAGCCACAAAGGTAAAATATTATTTTCCCTTTCTTCTTATCAGATTTTCCTAAGTCATGGTCTTCTATCTTTCTCTTCCCCTTCTTGCTCGGACCTGTACACGATGTGTTGCTTGAGGCTCCCTTTTGATCAATTTGGATTTTGAGCTTATCTTGTTCTTCCATTCTTTCTATTAACGCCTGACGCAGTTGACTATTTAACAGCTTTTCTATTTCCCACAGCTTTTCCAAAGAAGAAACCTTGTTCCTCAGATCCTGCACCTCTGTTGATGCTTGTTTAGCTTCAACTTTAGTGTCTGAATCACTATCTGTCAGCTCCACCATCTCCGGATCTGGCACTACGTTTTCTAAAATAACCACCTCGTCTGAGTTGTTTTCATTATGAGCCTCTATTTCAGCTATGGGCTTTGATATTAGCTCGGGGGTATGGATTTGATCCTTCTTCATGCTATAAGCATATAACAAGCATTTTCCATCAGACATCTACACACATAAATTATCCTTATTAAAGTATAGTATATACACACAGCAAATAATAGTTTTATATAAGTTATCTTTTATTTTGTTTGACGATGAACTTATTCAATTCATCTCTTTTTAAACTCTATATGAGTTATTCACATTTTCAACGTTTCGTTCTGTTCTAAGGTTATAGCCTAAGGTCTATCCCACCTAAGGTTTCTAACCCTAAAGCTCTGAAACCAACCTGTAAAGCCCCCAATCTCGGGTACTTGAAACCCGAACTCGGTGCTTCATGATACCATTTCTATGAGTGGAATAATACTAATAATATAATTATTAAACTTAATTTACATAGTTATCAGAGTCTATTCCCAAGTACGCAACCTCTAATACATTCATTATATGATAATAATATTTTATATACCATCATTATCATCATAAAGCAAACCATTACATAACATATCATGAAAACTCATTCAGTAGCCTTCTCTTTTCCTTTATTCTTAGTCGAGCCTTCTGCTTGTTCACACTTAGCTGAAAACATTTAAATTAAACAAGGATGAGCATTTGAGTGCCCAGCAAGAAATAGCAATTATATATATAAGTTGAAAGAATTTAAATGTTTTCTTTATATATACTACCCTTCTACAATAAATCAATAGTTGTGAAGTAATTCTGAACCAATAATAATATCATAACAACCCTCTCTCAACTTTTTGAAACTACGTACTGACTATAAATAGGGTTAAGGGGACATACTATGAACATTGTTTTCATTTTCGAAAAGGTTAAACAGAACTTCATCCGTAAACCGTCATAACTTACGGGCACGAGGGTGTACATCCCATGGACCATGTATTGATCAATACTACATAACAAGAAAGATATTATCGTTCACTTTAGCTGCCTTGGGCACATAAAAATTTTCCCATAAATGGGATGTTCATACCTGTCATGGTTCCAAACCAAAGCAATTCGGTTAGATAATAGGTAGGTTTTATCTTATTCAACAATAATTTATAATTCAACATATATATATGGGTAATTGATAAAGGTGTATCAACATGTGATCAAATGCAATGATTATCCAAGTGGGGACACTTGTATAACCATCTATAGAAACTAACGAACAGAATATATATATATGAATTACCATATACTAACATGTTGATAATCAAAGAGCGTATATAATATAGGGTTAATAATTTGTACAATAATAATATAATTCTAAAACATTCTTACTCATGTCCATTGTTACACTAGTGGCTATTTGACTCGACGGAAGATGCTCTAGACGAGCGACCGATGAAGAAGCCATCGGTAAAAGATGTATCACAAAGACTATAAAGGGGTCAAATCTCTATCTAATCATTTGCATATATAAAAAGTGTACAAATCCATAAGAATGCATCATGATAAGCGATGGTTATAATATATGCCAATAAATAAATGAAAAAAAATATAGCATCATCTATAAATCTCTGTGGAATACATCAATTTATATATATATATATATATATATATATATATATATATATATCAATGCCATATCCATGATGAATGTGAAAAATAAAAATAAAAAGTATAGGGTAATGGGGCACAGACGCCCAATAACTAACAAGATGCCTGTAAATGAACTCTACATTGTTTATAAAGGTGATGGAGTAATCAAACTGGTCAAGACGAGCCAGGTCCTCCTGAGTAGGCATGTTATGCATATCTTGGTGATAGAAAAGGTGATCTCCTCCGTCAGCAAAGCCACCAGTGCCAGACAGACCAGCCTCAAATCCATGAGGATCAAAGATATCAGCTTCAGATGGATCCCAGCCCAAATGGTAAATAAAGAGGACCATCTGATCAACCCTTTGTGTTAACTCTACGGTTTGAGACAGATGAGTCGGCTCCCTAATATAATCCATCCAGTCAGTCATCATCACTAAACCTGGAACTATGTCCCTTAAAAATAAGATAGCACGGGTTTAAGTGTCGATAGTGTGAGGCCCCCACCAGAGAGAAAAAGCAGGTGAAGTGTTAGGCCATCTGACAAAAGAAACCCATCCTAACCTGCAATAGGGATATCTGAAAAAGGTTGATCTAGAGACCAAAATTGTTGAGTCGGGGGGAAAGAAAGGAATGTGGATCTCCCCTAAAACACACCTAAAGGCACGCTCCCCAACATAGAGCTCCCAGCCTCCATCAAATAGCAGAGCCACTCGACGGGTAGATAAAGCATACTCCGGCCTTCTGGGAAATCCTCCCTCAAATCTCTCTGCCAAATGCTCTGTAGTATAAGGTACTCACATCAAATCTGCAGCTGACAGCAACTCCAACTGGAGACAGCAGTGTGCAAAGCTTTCTGAAACTAGGACCTCCTCCAAAGTGGAATGATGCCAACAACGACCACGTGGATAAGTGTCCAATCCCATAGTGGTCATAGGATGAAGGCAGGGAAGCCTCTCGTAAGCCCAAAACTATCAACCCAAAGAACATGACATCAAGCATGGGAAAGAGATAAATTAAAATTTAAAGAATCAAAAGTCTCATTAGCAGGAATGGATAAAAATCAAACCAATCATCGGTCACTCCCTCTAACCGCGGTCGCATCCCCTACAAAAAGTAAGCAAAGGTGAAGAACCCCCAGTCATAATCTCTAATTCAATCTACATCACGGAGGGCCCCCACCAAGTTGAAAGGGATGGTGGAGGAGTTGTTTGCAAGGAAATAACCCTTCATAATGGTCAAGAACATGCGCCTCAGAATGCAGTCTCGCTCTACTAAATCCTCCGGCAGAGGCTCCTATAAAGTACCTCATGCTGCATCGACGCTCAAAAGTCCTGAATGAACACTACGGACCTTGAAGGCCCACTCCTAAGAAGGAAGTCCTAGTAGAGCACGAACAATTGTAGGATTAATATTAGCCTCCAAAGGCACTTTAGCTTCGGAGAAATCCATACCGGTGATGTAGCGCCAGTCCAGAGGTGTCATCATGACCTTGCAATGATAGACTCCACGGCACGCTTACGTGAGGTGGTTGTCGTCCGGAACGTTTCTAGCACAGTTGTTAGGTGAATTGCTTGCAACATTTTAACCCCTCGTCTATATGTAGATGGTAATCTTGGTACAATTGCCCGTGTTCAGAAATCTGCGTTGAATGGACACCAACGACACCTTGACCCATCGCTTATATTGAAGCGGTAATCTCGGTACAATCGACGATTGATGCGGTAGAAGATGCCACACTCAACTATAAATTGTTGTATGATAAGTCAAATTGAATCTCAAAGAAATAACTAAGAATTACTTATGAATTCTTTAAAGAACCAAAAGTAGAGAATAACCTCACAAATATATTGAATAATGAATAATGTGTTTGATAAGTTAAGGAGTTGTTTGCAAGGAAATAATCCATCATAATGGTCAAGAACATGTGCCTCAGAATGCGATCTCGCTCTACTAAATCCTCAGGCTGAGGCTCCTGCAAGGTACCTCGTGTTGCATCGACGCTCAAAGGTCCCGAACTAACACTACGGGCCTTGAAGGCCCACTCCTAAGAAAGAAGTCCCAGTAGAGCATGAATAATTATAGGAGTAATATTAGCCTCCAAAGGCACTTTGGCTTCGGAGAACTCCATACCAATGATGTAGCACCAGTCCAGAGGTGTCATCATGACCTCGCAATGATAGACTCCACGGCACGTTTGCGTGAGGTTGTTGTCATCTGGAACGTTTTTAGCACAGTTGTTAGTTGAATTACTTGCAACACTTTAACCCCTCGTCTATATGTAGACGGTAATCTTGGTATAATTGTTCGCATTTGGAAATCTGCGTTGAATGGACACCAACGAAACCTTGACCCCTCGCTTATATTGAAGAGGTAATCTCGGTAAAATCGACGATTGATGCAGTAGAAGACGCTACACACAACTATGAATTGTTGTATGATAAGTCAAATTAAATCTCAAAGAAATAACTAAAAATTAATTAGGAATTTTTCAAAGAACCAAAAGTAGAGAATAACCTCACAAATATATTGAATAATGTGTTTGATTAAATCAACTTGGACCTCTATTTATACTACTCAAAATAATCCAAATTCTAATAACAATATGAACAAATTATTCTAATCCTAACAGGATTTGCAAATCAATGTGAAATAGAAATCTATCCAAATCGTAATAATAATAGGAACAAATTATTCTAATCCTAAAAGGAATTGTAAATCAATGTGAAATAGAAATCTATTGTTTCCATAAATCGATAGAAACTTATTTTAAAAAATAAATCTTAAATAATAATAAATCCTAATTTTAATAGAATTTAAAATCTAATAATCCTTGCTTTTGCATGTAATTCGTGGGCTTTACTAGAATGATCAGAATTGGGCTTGTATCAAATTGACCCAAATTTGTGTCTCATCCTTCTCTTTGGGTTTCCTTGTGTTAGCTTCAGCCCAAACATCTTGGATCAATCCATTAACACCATGTTTGAACCTCTTAGTTCTAGCCTTGCTTGATCCCCACGTCCATTTATTCTTATTTGAGTCCACGCATGCCATGTCCTCATCATTCCTCTTATCTTGAAAAGGATTTGTCCTCAAATCATCACCTACATCAAACTGACTTAGATTAGTAACGTTAAATATGGCACTAACATTATACTCACATGGAAAATCCAATTTATAGGCATTGTCATTGATACGCTCGAGAACTTGAAATGGACCAATTCCCCTCAGAAGCAATTTCGAACGTCTTTGAACTGGGAATCTTTCTTTCCGCATATGTAACCACACTGAATCTTCGGGCTCAAAGATCACTTGATGTTGTCCCTTGTTCGCGTGTTTAATGTACTGTTCTGTCCTCCTTTAAATGTTGAGACTGGCTTTTTCATGAATCTATTTAACAAGATCAGTCTTTTTATTTCCATCCATGTTAGTATATTCAAAAATAGGTAATGGTGATAAATCCAACGGTGTCAAGGGATTAAAACCTTATACAATTTCAAATGGAGAAAAATGAACATAACGGTTATAAGTAAACTCAATATATGGTAAACATTTTTCTCATTGCTTGATATTCTTTTTAATGATAGCTCGTAACAATGCCGACAAAGTCTTATTTACTACTTCAGTTTGACCATCAGTTTATGGATGACAAGTAGTTGAAAATAACAGTTTAGTATTCAATTTACACCACAAGGTCTTCCAAAAGTAACTTGAGAACTTTTTATCTCTATCAGAAATAATAGTTTTAGGCATACCATGCAAACGCACAATCTCCCTAAAGAACAAATCAGCTACATGAGATGCATCATCAATTTTGTGACATGGAATAAAATGTGCCATTTTTGAAAATCTATCCACGATCACAAATATTGAATCATAACCATGCTTAGACCTAGGTAAACCCAATACAAAGTCTATAGACAATTCAATCCAAGGTTCATTAGGAATAGGCAATGGTGTATACAATCCATGGGGTTGAACACGAGATTTATCTTGGCGACAAGTAATACATCTATCACATATTCTTTCCATATCTCGTTTCAAATGAGGCCAATAAAAATGTTCTTTCAAAACAGCAAAAGTTTTATCAACACCAAAATGTCCCATTAAACCACCCCCATGTGATTCCCTAACCAATAACTTATGCAAAGAACATGTACGAATACATAGTTTATTTTCACGAAACAAGAATCCATCAATTCTAAAGTATTTACCCATAACATTCTTATCACAAGTTTTAAACTCTTCACCGAAATCATGGTCATAAGCATATAACTCTTTGATTCGTTCAAACCTAAGCAATTTTGTATCAAGAGTATTTAACAAAACATACATGCGAGACAAAGCACTTACAATGACGTTCTCCTTACCTTTCTAATATCGAATAACATATGGAAATGTCTCGATAAATTTCATCCATCGTGCATGCCTTTTTTTCAACTTATACTGACCCTTCAAATATTTCAACGATTCATGATCGGTGTGGATCACAAACTCCTTAAGCCACAAGTAATGTTGCCATGTCTCCAAAGCTCTAACCAAAGCGTACATCTCTTTGTCATACATAGGATAGTTCAAAGCTTCCCGACTCAACTTTTCACCAAAATACGCCACTGGTTTCCCTTCTTGCATCAACACGGCTCCAATCCCTAAACCTGTAGCATCACACTCAATCTGAAAAGTTTAGCAAAGTTAGGCAAAATAAGTAAAGGAGCATTTGTCAATTTATCCTTAATCAAATTAAATGCTTTTTCCTTTTCATCACCCCAAGCCCACACTTTTCTTGATGACCTCAGTCAATGGTGTTGTAATCTCACTAGGATTCCGAACAAAGCGTCGGTAGAAACGTGTGAGTCCATGAAAGCTTCGTACTTGAAACACATTGGTTGGACTCGGCCAATCTCGGATAGCACGTATTTTCTCCTCATCCACTTGGACTCCCTGTGAACTCACAACAAAGCCAAGAAAAATAATTCTATCCGAACAAAATGTGTATTTTTCCATATTACCAAATAAATTTTCTTTCCTAAGTACATCTAAAACAGATTTTAAATGCAATGCATGATCTTCCAAGTTTTTGTTATAAATCAAGATATCATCAAAATAAACTACGAAAATTTTTCCAATGAATGGATGTAAAACATGGTTCATTAATCTCATGAAAGTGTTGGGTGCGTTAGTTAAACCAAAAGGTAATACTAACCACTCATAAAGACCATATTTAATTTTAAACGTTGTTTTCCATTCATCACCCTCTTGCATTCTAATTTGATGATAACCACTTTTTAAATCAATTTTTGAAAATATACAAGACCCATGTAATTCATCTAACATGTCATCTCTATGAGGAATGGGATGTTGATATTTTACCGTAATGTTATTTACTGCTCGATAATTGATGCACATCCTCCATTTGCCATCCTTTTTCGGCACTAGGATCGCTGGAACTGCACACAGGCTCATACTTTCTCTCACGAATCATTTCCCCATCAGCTCGTCAACTTGCCTTTGTAACTCCTTCGTCTCCTCAGGATTACTCCGATAAGCCGGACGGTTTGGAATGGTCACACCGGGAACAAAATCAATTTGATGCTCAATTCCCCGAATAGGTGGTAGTCCATGAGGAAGCTCCTCAAAAAATACATCTTTGAATTCATGTAAGAGAGGTAAAACAACACAAGGCAAAGATTCATTAGCGTTAGTATTCAAATGCGCCTCTTTATACCGAAGTAAAATCATAGGCTATTTAGAAATCAAAGCTCTTCTCACATCACTCTTTTTTGTCAGTATATTTGTTATTCTCTCATCTTTCTTTTTCTCTCTTTTTTTCTTCTTGATTTTTCTTCTCTTCACTCTTTTTTCTTTGTATATGATCTTTCTGCAAATGAATTTGATCCTCATGTACTTGTTGTGGTGACAAAGGACGCAAAGAGATCTTCTTGTCGTGAACAAAGGAATATACATTAGTAAACTCGTCATGTTGAAGCCTTCAATCAAACTGCCATGGTCTACCCAATAACATATGCCTTGCCTGCATAGGCACCACATCACACAATATCTCATCAACATACCTACCAATAGCAAATGGAACCGACACCTATTTGGTTACTTTAATGTTTGCATTGAGCCACTACAAACGATACTGCTGTGAATGTTTGATAGTAGGTAACCCCAATTTCTCCACCATCGTAGTGCTTGTCACATTTGTACAGCTGCCTCCATCTATGATTACGCAACAGATTTTCCCATTCACAAGACATCGAGTATGAAATAGATTTTCCAATTGTTCACTACTCTCCACCTTAACCTACGTACTAAGTTCTCTTTTTGTAACCAGAATTTCACCATGTATTGCATCCTCGCCTATCTCCTCTAATGGTGGCATAGAATCAATGTCGCTCTCTTCCCCCTCGGTTTTTACCTCTCCATTGTCAAGCAACAACATTTTCCTCTGATTTGGACATTGGCTAAAATATGTCCCCTGCCTTGATACTTGAAGCATACAATATCCCGATTACGCCCAAAAGAAGGTTATTCATTTTTACCTTGTATATCTCGGCTAGTCGATCTTTGCTTAGGTTCCACCTTTGGTTTGATCACAACTATTTTTTTCTCTCGTTTTGCCAAATTAGGTCTCCGTGATGAACTAGCATTAGATTGTCTTCGTTGTCCTCCTCGCCTCTTGAGTTGTTTCTCTATCTTAGTAGCCATATGTACCAGTTCTTCTAACTCCAAATAATGTTATCGTTCAACCAAGTCTGTAATCTCCCAGTTCAATCTTGCCGAGAACCTAGCCATCGATGTTTCATTATCCTCAATCAAATTAGCCCGATCCTTCAATATTTCCATCTCCCTGTAATATTCATCCACACTTCGACTTCCTTGTTTAAGAGTTTGTAAACTACAAATGATCTCTCGTTGATAGTATGTTGGTACAAACCTCTTTTTCATGATAGTTTTCATTTCCACCCAAGTTGTAATCGGCCGCTCTTCACACCTTCTCGGATTAGCTATCAACTGATCCCACCATATCAATGCATATCTAGAAAACTCTGTAAAGACCAGTTTGACTTTCTTAAGTTCAGAATAGTTATGACAGTCAAAGATTCGCTCCATCTTGGTCACCCAATCTAAATAAGCCTCGGGATCATCTGTGTCTTGGAAAGGAGGAATTTTCATTTTTATGCTATCCAAATTTCCATCTTCTTTATCCCGACCTCCTCTTTCCCTAGCACCTCCGTGTCTTTGATGTAGAAAATTAGATTCATGATCTTTCGCTGCACTACAGTCCTCACCGTAAGGGTCTTCCTTTCTTGCGTCAGTTTGTTGTGCTCTCATCTTGTTATGTATCCCATGAGTGTTTTGGGATAGCTCAGCCATAAACACTCGCATCTTCTAATTGTTCTTGCATTTGCTCCATAGTCTTTCTCAATCTTCGATCCCATTCTTTATGCATGGCTTCCATCTGGAATTTTAATTCAGCTGTTGAGGAATGTTCCTCATAAGTTACTTTTTATCCTTCGAGTTAAACATATTTCCTGCAAAATAGGGTTAGTAGAAAACAGTTTCCTCACCACTCCCTTACGTGTTTCGCTCGAATCAATGGTTCACTCGTGAATACTCTCAATAAATTGGCTTTAACCCTCGATTAATCTCACCACTAAGTCCTTTACCTCAAAATATTCTCTCTAATAGGTTCTTCTTGAATTCTCTTAGCAAAATTCTTGGTTTTACTAATCAATTCAAAAATTACTTAACACAAAACAAAAATATAGATGGTGCGACTATCAAAATATCATAAAATCACCAATTGATTGCCTTGTATGCTTCAAATTTATAAATTATAGCTCCGTTTCAGAATTGATGATGATGGAACGGTATGAACTCTTGGTTGGAATTTGATGATTTGATGGTGTGCTACAAGTTTGGTTAGCACAATGGAAATAGAATCTGGATTTTTTTTTCAATATATATTTCGACAAAAAATTAAAGATAAGTAACTCGCTAGAAAGGATTAGCTTTGATACCAAATGATAGACTCCACGGCACGCTTGTGTGAGGTGGTCGTCACCCGGAATGTTTCTAGCACAGTTGTTGGGTGAATTGCTTGCAACACCTTAACCCCTCGTCTATATGTAGACGGTAATCTTGGTATAATTGCTCGCGTTCGGAAATCTGCGTTGAATGGACACCAACGACACCTTGACCCCTCACTTATATTAAAGTGGTAATCTCGGTACAATTGACAATTGATGCGGTAGAAGACGCCACACACAACTATGAATTGTTGTATGATAAGTCATATTGAATCTCAAAGAAATAACCAAGAATTACTTAAGAATTCTTCAAAGAACCAAAAGTAGAGAATAACCTCACAAGTATATTGAATAATGAATAATGTGTTTAATTACATCAACTTGGACTTCTATTTATACTACTCAAAACAATCCAAATCTTAATAATAATAGGAACAAATTATTCTAATCCTAATAGGATTTGCAAATCAATGTGAAATAGAAATCCATCCAAATCCTAATAACAATAGGAACAAATTATTCTATTCCTAATAGGAATTGCAAACCAATGTGAAATAGAAATACATTGTTTCCATAAACCGATAGAAACTTATTTAAAATAATAAATTTTAACTAACAATAAATCCTAATTATAATAGAATTTAAAATCTAATAATCCTTGCTTTTGCATGTAATTCGTGGGCTTTACTAGAATGATCAGAATTGAGCTTGTATCAAATTGACCCAAATTTGTGTATCATCCTTCTCTTTGGGTTTACTTACGTTAGCTTCAGCCCAAACATCTTGGATCAATCCATTGAGACTTGTTTGAACCTCTTAGTTCTAGCCTTGCTTATCCCTATGTCCCTTTATTCTTATTTGAGTCCATGCATGTCATGTCCTCATCACGTAGTCCAACAGATGAAAAGAATGGCTCTGATGAAAACATATCTCCGAATAAAGCACAGAGGTAGCCCCATGGGCATCAACGGAGTGTGTGACGCCCCCAAATTTAGATATAAATATCCCAAATTCGATGCTTCACATTCTATTTCTAATATCATACTAAAATCATTAGCAGCGGAATAATAGAATAATTTACATTGTTATAACATAATTATTCATGTCTCAAGGTCTCATAACCGTTACTAAACATTACATAAATAAGTCTAAGACATAACTTAATACATGAATCATAATTAAGTCTTATTACATAACCGTAGCTAAATCTTAAAACAACTTAATAGGTAATTTCTTCTTATTGAAGAACAAGGCTATATCGTAGCCTTGCCTTTGCCTTTATCCTTTCCTGAGGGTCCGCACTATTCTGCCTTAACTGAAATATTTAAGGAAACAAGGATGAACAACAAATTTATCCACCAAGTAATATAGCAATAAGGGTAGACAATTATGGTGATAAGTTCATAATATCAAGAATATAATGATAAAGAATAGCTCAAGAAATTATGTAATAATGTCACAAGCAAAGAAATATCAATAACTCCAAATCTGTCCTTTGAATTTTAAACAATGAGTCATTATAGACAGAAGGATTTTTAAAAGAATTCAAAGGTTCCATAACATTTTTTGATCTTTCTTGTAAAACCTCAACTTTTATGAATAAAAATTAAATTTTTCTCGAAATATATTATTGAATATTATGGTGTGGATATGATATAATGTTATAGTTGTGGGTAATATTTATAAATTTTGCAAAGTAAGCAAGTTGTTATAAAATATTCGATTGGTCGGAGAATATTTGTTTTAACAGGGAATATTCGTTCGATGGCACAATCATTGGTGGACCCCACAAAGGAAGTATTGTCGTAGTTAGAAAACGAAAGAAATATCTTTTTATAAAAATAACGGTGAAAGTTTTACTGTTAAACTATTGAACTACCCGGTGGTAAAAGTACAGTAATATGCATGGTTGCATAGTAGCACATGGTATTGATTATTGATGCTTACGTAAGAAGCCACTCAGTTTACTCAATTATTGTTACAGTAATTGTTGCATAGTATCTCACGTTATTTGATTCAATTATTGTCACAGTATCATCTGCATAATATTTTATATTATTAAATCAATAATTGAGACAACAAAGTTATTCATATTATTATTTGCAATGTTGACGGTATCTAGAAAGTTCTGTCGAGGAGAGGTTTGGTTACCTAATTGCACGCCAATAGGGAGAAATCCTTATCGGAAAGCCCCTTCTTTCCTGAGAATGATCTGGTTGTTAAATATTGTGAGTTATAATATTAATGATGAATAATTGTTGAAGTATTAAGAATGTGTTTATTAAAGATAAGTGAATTACAAAAGTTAGAGGGGAATAATGCAAACGTGAAAAACTTTAGGGGTACTAAAGTGTAATAAGTTAAATCAATCTGGACCATTGGTGGTGGTTTTAATAGTAAATTAATCTGGACCATCGATGGTGGTTTTAATAGTAATTCAATCTAGACCGTCGGTGATGGTTTTAAAAGTAAATCAATCTGAACCGTCGGTAGTGATTTTAAAGTAAATCAATCTGGATCGTCGGTGGTGATTTTAAAAATAAATCAATCTGGACCGTCGGTTGTGGTTTTAATAGTAATCAATATGGACCTGTCCGTTCTAATAGTAAATCAATCTGGACCGTTCGTGAATTAGTTACTATTTAGCCATTTCTCCTATAAATAGAAGCTTAATTCATCTTTCATTCTCACCAATTCACTGAGATTCACAAGAGACACTATAGAGAGAGAAACTATAGAGAGCAAGAAAAGGAGTTTCCTGCTACTTCACTATTGCAGTATTCAGCCTTCTACTAAGGTAAGAGGGTATTATTTCTTTTGTATTCATAAGGAACACTATTTTTCATATTCATCCTTTAATATGTCGAAATAACCTATCTACGCGGATTGCGTACCGTATGACAGGTGAAAATCCACTTGCAGTTTTCGTATGTTAATTATTTTCAGATTCTTAAATATAAACTTACTATGGTAAGTATTGCTTCTATAATCCTTGAAATTAATGGAATATATTTGAGTTTTGTGCTTCATCCAGTATCGTTTCATTGAAATATTGATATGAACTTTCTTATTAAATATCAATATTTTCACCCGGGGTACTATTCACGGGTTACTATTCACCCGATTACTATTCACTCAAATTTAGTCACTCGGGTACTCGGGGCACTTTTCATGTCGGGATACTATTCACGGAATACTATTCCTGAAGTACTATTCACAGGGAGTATTCACGGGGTACTATTCATCGGAAAAAAAAATTCTGTCTAAATTATTTTTGATACATGGATATTATTCTTGAATTTTACTCCACAAAGAAGTATCATATTGACAATTTGGATATTATTGAATTCTGAATAAATTAAATTATAAATCTTTAAAAATTTTATCATTTACTTCTTTTAATTGAATTCTTATATCATTGTCATCATTCATCATGCTTATATTGTGATGAAAGTTATCTTTGGCTTACGTGCATAGATGGACTGTTGATTAGTATGATTATGACCAAGGATAATTCGGTATAATCATGACAATTGATGATTACACAAATATTCTTGGCCCGTAGTGCAGGAATAATTTGTGGATGTGATACTAATGAATATCCTTGGCCCGTAGTGCATGGATGATTCGATGATGTGATTTATTTATTAAGATGAGTCTCAGCGATAAAGTTAATGATAAAGTTTTTAAATCATATAAGATAATAGATATCATGCTCTACTTGACTCTTCTAATGGATTGTTTGTTCCGCTGCAGTTAAACTTGTTGTCTATTATATTCTATCAGTTTAACATTGTTGAAGGCTAATGATAACGTATTATGCATTATCTTAGTCATAATATTTCTTACTGGGCTAGTTGAGCTCACCCTTTTACTTCCAATGTTCTCTTCAGAAAATGAGAACGTAGCCGGAACTAGCCGGGGAACGGAGTGATGGTCCAAGATGGTGTTATAGTAGTCATCACTATTCGATAAAATAGTGTGACAATAAATATAATGAGGACTCTATTTGAGTTTAGATATTGTATAAAAGACAATATTCGTGTAAAAACTCTCAGCTCATGTTGTATAATTAAGTTTGTATATGTATTCAGTACCATGTATTTGACGATCCAAAATGGGTGATGTATATACCTATTTTGGGGGCGTCACATTTCTACTCTAAGTCCTTGTACAATTGAATCAAATTATTAAAAGGACTTTACAAATCATACTGATACAAATACACATTAAACACATTCATCATCAAATTTAAATATGCAAATTCTAACATCAAGTTTGATCAATTTGAAATTCAAGAAGATAGCGGGAAGGAAAATTCATCCTTCTATAAATGTCGACTAGACGCTCATTTTCTTTTATGTTAGCTTGTCACTTATAAGTCATTGTGCGGACTCCAAATAATCATTTTGAACTTTGTAATCTTTACTTTAACATCTTTGTCTTGAGGTAAAATGACATATTTGCCTTTGTACTACTGTTAAAGAAAAGATGTACAAATTTTAAATGTCTACACAATACATATCACTTTTCACAAATTTATTTTATGAGCGTGTATGCAAATAATTATCCATTTAATTTTCCCCATCCTCTATTTGTTTGCCAATATATGGAATATTAAATATAAGAACGATATACACTGTAATCTTCTGACAGTAAATTTAAATCATGATTCTTTAGAGGGTTAGTGATCAATATTTTACCAAGTGGGGGAATTCAGACTCTAAATTGTGCTGACGTATAATACTTACTCTTTTAAAAGGTAAGATTATTATTGAATTTATTAAAGTCGTTTAAAATATTTTAAGTTCAAAATTAATATAAATTTCTTTAATTTTAATTGAATGATAAATATTATAAACTATCTAAAAAATACTAATCATTTATAAAAATTTATTATTTCATAATTTTTTTAATATATCATTCCTCAAAATATGTCTCAAATTAAATTTTAAAAATCAATAATTATCTTACGACTTAAAAGAAAAGTTGTATATAATAACATAAAAGGGTTGTTAGCTACCATATGCTATGTATTAGTTACATGCACTTCTATATTTTTGAATATTCAAATTTTTTTTATTTAATGATACTTTTCAAATAGTTATAATTATTACAATTGTATTGATTACAATTTAATGGATTCATTCAATTTTGAGCTAAAAAATATCTTGAATAGATTTCAAAAAGTATTATTAATCCTGCATTTAGAACATAGAAAGTATATTATATACCGTGTATATGAAAATAATATTGCCGTTATATTTTAATCATTCCATTCTATTTTAATTGTTTCTAATTTTCAAGTATAGTACTAAACGCGTGAATAAAATAATTGATTCAGCGTTCATTCTGGTCCATATTCAATTCCAGTTATCATTCCTTTCCAATTTCATTATTTTCAACCAAAAGCGATTTCAATCGAAGCGCGCTCTATTATATTTAATTCCTATTTTGTTTCACCGTTAGTTTTTAGAGGTTAAGAAATCAAGACTAGTAACCTTTTCAGAATATGTTAAAGAGAACTTGAAGACGAATTATAGGGGAAGAAAATGCTCCTTTTTTTAATTTAATTTGCACGAAAAGTTGGAGGTTTCACTTTTACAGTGGAACAAAAGAAGAGATCAAAATTATAGTTTTTTTTTTGCATTTATAAGTAAAGTGATGAAAATGACTTTCATCAGTTTTACTGTGTTTGGTTCCTCTATCAAACCCTAATTCAGAAAATAATTTTACATTCGCATTTTCTGTACTACATCAATCTGAAAGCAGCTTAGCTCAACAATTTAATTAAATTAAAAAAAAAACAAGATAAAGAAAACATTGATTGACTCAAAAGCAAGCCGAATCAATAGATGGAAAAACAAAGCAAGAACCATTACATTTTAAAACAACTTCGACCTGCAAAACACACAACAGCAGCCCAACGAACATACCAGTACAATGAAGTGATGTATGTCATTTAACATGAATAAGATTCAGGTTGGTTGATCAGAACAAGGGAAGAAGAGGGGGGAAGGGGGAAGAGGGAAGAGGGGGGGTGTTATCAACAAAGTACACAAACATGAGTACTTTCAATTGAAACAAAGATCTTTTATGTAAAAAGAATAATTCCTCCAGATCAAGATATTTTAGTACAGGCTTGATCCTACCAACAAGAAAGAAATGAAGGCTTAGAGATCAGCAATCTGATACCACAAAATCCTACACTAAAAACACAATGATTAATAAAAACTACTTGGATGCCAGTAGTGTACGCACATCGCTTGCCACTGCATGCTAACAAGGTACAGGCCTTGGGCATCATAGAGACGTGGACCGAGGCTTTCTACAAAATTTCAGAGAAAAGAGAAATAAAAACTACCACGGCTTGAAACCTCAACGTGGTTGAGGCTCACATGGGCAATTACCACTTGGGTATTCAAGGCTTTTGTTTAGAGCAAGGTTCTCAAACGACGCGGAACAATATTTCTGCTATACAGCAACCACAAGCACATAGCAAGTAAACACACAAACAGACCATCCAATTAGCCCAAAAGTCAAAGAAGAAAGGACAAAACTGGAAATATGAAGAACACATTCGTATATCAATCATAAACATCATTAAACTTAAACACCTGGTTGAAGTGATCTACCAGTGGCCAGGGCAACCCAATAGCCAAGCCAGCTGGTGGTGTGATGGATAAATAGACATTATCAATATGAATGCATAAAAAAAGTGCTCATATCATCTGCCTCTCTTTCAACAGCCTTCTTTTGTGCAACCAAATATGGCATTACCACGTTTCCTCCATCTAGGATAATACTATACCTCACGAAAACTGAGGCTATGTAGTCCTTAATAAGGTCCCAACTCCCAAATCGCCAGGCTAGGCTAGGTATCTCTTGCAAGATTCCCTGTCTAAAGCTTTCGACAAATTTGTTTATGTTTCTAAGTTCAACAAGTCATTTTCCTAATAAAAATCAATGAAACAATATGCTTTAATTTTCAGTAGTCACAAGCAAGCAGTAGCAGAGAATCAGGGAACCAGATAAAAGAAACAGTATTATGATATATTTGGAGTTAATTCTTACCGAAGCAACAACTTATAGCCCTGTGTAAGTCCAGATGCTTAGCGAGATTCTCCAGGTTTTGGATAGAGAGAAATGCAAGGATCTTTTAGCCGTTTAGCAGTTGTTCAATGCCTTGTTCTTATGTATACGTACACACATAGGTCCAAGGAACTAGCGGATAGTAATTATCCCTTTCTAATCTGGTCGTCCGTTGTTGAGATGATTGGCTATAGATAAACTGGCTGGGAAATGATCCATAGCTAGCGGTGGCTATGGATCACTCCCTTGTATAATAATTATGTGGGCGTATATTTTAAATAATTTATTGAATTGCATCTATTTATTATATTTTATTTATCATTTTTATTTTATTCTTTCGTATTTTTTTATCTGATTTATCTTTCTATTTCTTTCAGTCTTTCTACCATTATGCTTTTCATTTTCATCCACCAACTAGTTTGAGATAAAAAGTGTTACTTTGATTTATATATACACAAATATATTCGGTAATTCAAGCAACTAGGAAGGGGCAGAAGAGGGCAATGGCCCTTCCCCGTCCTCACCCCTACGCCTACTCCTTACTCATTTATAACATAGTTTATAAATTTATGTTGAAATTAATATTGACCCCATATGATATAAATATTTTCGTAGTGGACACATGTTTTGAGATATATAAATAAATTAATATATTATATCTAAAATAATATATAAAATTTATTTCCAAGTTTCAATATATTTCAAAGTCTAATTATAATTTTCAAAGACAAGTAATAAGGTTAATATTAAAATTTTACTTAGTTTTAAAGTCAAATAAATAAAATTAATATTATGACTAATGTTAATCGTCTCAAATTTGGTTTCTCAATTTATCTTAAATATAAAGGTTATCATTGTATTATGTAATTGTGGGCCCAAGTGCAAAATTAGGTTCACATGACCTAATTGAATGAAGACGAAAAAGTCAGAAATAAATGTGCTAGACCCGAGAGAAGCCTCCACGTGTCCCAAGGCAGAAGACTCGTGTAGGCGGCTCGTTTTGGGAATTGATTGAGGGATTGGATTGGTGGCTAAAAGGACATGGCAATATTGACATTATTCTAATAACTAAAGGATATTTCTGGAATTTCCTGAAAACATGTGCCTAACATGTGACTATTTAATTCCAGAAAACTCTATAAATATCCCTTCCATTCTAGGGAGGAGGGGGGACTCTTTTGGTGACTTAAGGCTTGAATTTTCCACCTAAAAGCACTAAAGGGTTTGGACTTCTCTTCAGACTCAAGACTTGGACTCTTGGAAGATCAAAGGACCCTTTTAGTGACTTAAAGGCTTGGAGATTCCACCTAAAAGCACTAAAGGGGTTTGGACATTCTCTCAACTCGAAGGACTCGAGAAGGCTCTTGGAATCCCTGCTACCCCTAACACGGTTCCCGGATTCTAGGAGTTCTGCCACACGTCATTGGAGTAATCGTCCACCTGTCGTTCTCCCCTCTTCAATCAACCAATCAATTCCGTGCTCTTCGTGGATTTCTCTCTTCCTCAGCCAACACGAAACCCTAACTAGCAAGGTACGATTTCCTTGCCCGCATTTATTTGGCAACTCTGCTGGGGAGGTGTAAAATTCGTAAAGGGTATACCCACAACTCGAAGTAAGAGAACAACAAGAAGAGCTTCACCAACAAATAGCATTACCTCACCGGGTCCAGTTCCAAGGCAAGCAAGTCAAGCTTTCCAAGGCGTGAATCTAAATCTCGATCAACCTATCCTTAAAAACGCATCGGAAGGAAGTTCAACATCACTATATATGGCTGATCAACAACCAGCGAATGTCTGGCAGACAGGCGCAGGAAGGCAAAGCGAGGAAGAAAGTGGAGAGCAGGCAAATGATGTTCAACTGGAGATGCTCAAGGCGTTGAAGGAAGCACGGGAAGGACAAGGGATGATGATGGCTATGATGCTGGAGATGCAGAGGAAGCAAGAGGAAATGGGAAATTTCCGCCAGCAGTTGATGCAGATTCTCGCTTTCAAGGCCATGTTCCCAGACAATTCACAGGGAGAATAGGCAGGAGTGGAGGACAACAACGATAACAGCAATAAGGAGAATCAGACTGCACCTCCATTGAAAGAGAACCAATATGTTCCAATCATCCATTTAGAACCCCAGAACAGTGGTGACGTGCCACAACCCAGACTGGAAGTCAGCCAGCCTAAGACAAATGTCATTCCGACCACTATCCCCGCATTTTCACAAGTGCAAATATCAACCATCCCAAGCCACGTCCAACGAGCGAGCCAACAAGCACAACCAATGCAAGTTTTGCAAGATGCAAGTGTGCATCAACCAATTTCTTTACCATACGCACCGCCAATGCAGCAATACGTCACAACACCACAAAGAGTTCATGCCACGAGCCAATACGTGACGGATGATATGATCAATGTGATCAATCAACTTCACAGGCAGACATCCCGACCTTCAGAGTTGGACTTTACTCCACCCTACCCGGCACATATTCGGAGACAACCTTACCCGACAGGGTATATTGAGCATCCCCCGCAGTTTCCAAAATATAACGGGGAGAAAGGAAATGTCAGGGAACATATTGTCAGGTTTGTAGAGTAAATGTCTCCATGGCTCGGATATGATGAAGTGAAGAACCACAACTTGTTGATGAGGGGATTCAACAAGACTTTGACAGATAGTGCCTTCAGTTGGTACTACAACTTGGAGAATGGATCAGTCCATGATTGGGATGATCTAAAATTACAATTTTTTAAGAAATTTTTCTATGTCCAGAAACAGGTAACCATCGTAAAGCTCATGCGATTCAAGGAGAAGCCAAACGAGGAGCTGTCAGATTACGTGGATAGGTTCAGGGCCCAAGCACAGAAGTGTGCAGAGCCAATGGAAGAAAAGAACTTGGTTAGTATATGCAACAATGGTGCTTTAGACACCTTCAAGCACCACCTCATTACCAAAGCTTGTGATTCATTTGCGACCCTCTCATCTTTTGCACAAGACTTGGGAGGAATCATGACATTTCCCACCAGCAACCGTGGCTTTGGCGGATTATCAGTCAAAACCACAAGGGGGCAAGAGGGAGAAGAATGAGAAATTTGAGCGAAGCGGATAAAAGCATGGTGACAAAGTATACCAGAATGCCAGTTCCAGAGGGTATCACATACAGCGAGAAGGCATTCAGGGGCCTGTATGAACAATGGGTTGAGCACGGAGTGGTGAAACCTCCAAGGCCCCGGCTGGTTGTAACGAAAGAGATGAATAGAAGACCGAACTTCTGTGTATACCACCAATACGCAGGACATTCCACTATGAACTGTTATAGTCTGCGGAGGATATACCATGAGAAGCTGGCGGTCGGGGAGATTGAACTAGGAGAAGAAACGTGCAACATTATCACCCATAGTGCAGTCCCGGAAGTCAAGAACCCAAATACTGGCTCTACCATCGAGAGAACTCTGAACTACAGATGAATTAAAAATCCATCCAAGATGGTGGTCCACCAAAAATGGTGGTTTAAGTCCTCAAGAATATCCCTTGCCAAGTAATTGGATGACCAAGGGAGGAGGCACAAGAATTGACGAACTAAAAAAAAATCCACCCAAGATGGTGGTCCACTCTAAATGGTGGTCAAATCCTCGTAGACTGCACTTGCCAAGAAATTGGATGACCCAAGTGACGAGGCATCCGATTTCAAGTCCTCGTAGACTGCACTTGCCAAGAAATTAGACGACCCAAAGTGACAAGGCACCTGATTTCAAGTCCTCGTAGACTGCACTTGCTAAGAAATTGGATAACCCAAGTGACGAGGCACCCGATTTTAAGTCCTCGTAGACCGCACTTGCCAAGAAATTGGACGATCCAAGTGACGAGGCGCCCGAGTGTTACACTTTATCATCAAAAGTGAATGGTGATTGAGGCACCTGAATATAAGCCCTCAACCCCAAAAGTTACATTTTATCTTTAAAAGTGGCGAACGTTATGTTTTATTCGACAAAAGCAAGAAAGTTGCACTTTCTCTAAAAATGATGAACGTTATGCTTTCTTCGACAAAAGCAAAATTTATTATATGAAACGTTATGCTTTTCGTTAAAAGCAATTTGATTATCAATAAATTTGTCAAACTTTCACTTATACTTGATTATTTCTTCTGATTCATTAAAAAAAGTATAGATTCAAGTGTTAGTTTGCATGAAATATATGTACATGAATTTTCTTATGCAGGAAATGGAAAAAACTACGAAAGTTCATGATCTAAAGGCCATGACCTGTCAAAATTGAAGAGAGGAATACCTAAAGCTTTGTCTTCGTGGCTATCAGGCCTTAGAGGCTATCAAGTCTTCGGGACTATCAGGCCTAAAAGGTCTTGGGCAGCTAACTCAATTTCCCAAAAGATTGGCCTTCAATTTGTCCATGGTATCTTGAAGCTCCTAAAGTTTTACATGATGAAGTAAGTCGTTCCCATGGTGACGAGAAGTGACTTCCGAACGAAGTGCAACAACATGATGATGGGAGAGATCCAACCTAACATGGAAGAAAGACATGTCCAAAGAGGGTTAGGAGATGCCACGGGAGGCGGAAGGTCATTCAACCCACCCAAAGTGCTATCCACAATACCCTCCCGAGCAACCACCAACTCGGCAGGATCCTCCTTGGGAGGATGAACATCAGCAATAGTCTTAGAAAGGATTCCACCTCAAAGAAGCAGGAGTCTCATCGGCACCCTCAAAACTGTCATGTGGAGAAGTTGTAGAAAGGCGTCATGTGGCGAAGAAGACTCGATACCCGCTGCCTCATTTGCAATACTCACAAAGAGCCCAATGGGAACATCATCATCCTCTTCATCAGCATTGGTCTTCGACTTCTTGATTCTAAAGAAAAGAGAAATTTCAAGAGAGGGTGAGAAGGATTACATCGAAGATTTTTCACAATATCCTAGGAGAGCTCCTATAAGGCTCGCCCTTCTAGGGTTTGCTCTCCTAGAGGTTCCCTCTCCTAGGACTTTCGTTTTCGAGGCTTGCAAAAAATATCAAGCCCCGTGAAGTGTTTAGAAACTGGAATCAAGACTTCAACACTTAAAAATATTTTGCGCGATCATCTCACCAAAGGTGGGACTCGCATCCTCCAGAGTAGAGGTGCATTCCCCCCCAATAAGTGATGAATATGCATGTAGAGGAGCACCATAGTCTTGTTGGATACGAATGTCCCTGCATAGCTGGATGCAACGAAGGCTGTTAGCCTTCTCTTTAGTATATCCACATAATCAGCATTCCCAAGTATCTCGCCGGTCCAATGTTATCATTCCTGAAGGTGGTTAGATGAATAAGACAAGAATTGAAGGAGAATGCGATTAGAATGGGGAAAGTCTTCCCAACTTCCACAAGCCGCTGGATATAGAAACAAATCTTCCTTCTCTGATGGAGGAAAAGTTGTACGGTCATAAGTTTGGATTTGCTTCCAAAAGACGGCGAAAAGACTAAAGGAGGGGAGCCCTTCCCCAATCATTGAGAAACGGGGCCTCCTTGGTTGTTCCCTTCGGCCATGTAGGCTTCGACCCTCTAGGGTTCAGCTATGTAGGCTTCGGCCACCTAGGGGTTGTTCCTTTCACCCCTTAAAAAAAATTCCTCTATAGGCTTCGGCCACCTAGGGGTTGTTCCTTTCCCCCTTAAAAAAATAAAATAAAAAAATAATCCTCTATAGGGTTCGTCCCCCTAGGATGCGACCATGTTGGCTTCGGCCCCCTAGGGGTTGTTCCCCTTCATGCCTCCTAGGTCTTGTTGCTCCACAAATCAACTGCTACAATTACCTGGAAAAAAAAAATATATATATATATATATTATATATATATGAAATAATTATGAGGAGTTCAGAAAATCAAAGGTCTTACAATCCAAGAAGCAGTATAATTTTTGTAACCTCACGTAAATATTCTTGATCCAAGGCGTGCGCAAGAAAGGTTCGGGAGTGGAGGCTTATAATGTGGCAATTTATATAAGTCGCATATATATCACAAGAAGTTTACAAGCCCAACTATTGGATAATTACATGCAAGCAGGACTTGGCCTAATCATGTATACATATGAAGGAGTTAAACTTTGTTAGCTAGTAGGGGAGTAGCATGTACAGCTTCAATGGGGGTCCCTTCTTATTGCAAATAACACCCAAGTAATGCGGCAACAGAACTGCCCACTGCAATTCGGATGCAAGACATTCGACCGTGAATTATGAATATCGACTTCTTACTTCTCCAAAATAAGATAAGTAAAGATTTTATTTATTTTTTTCGAAAAAAAATAATAATAAAATAAGATTTTATTTTATTTCCAAAAAAATAATAAGATTTGATTTAATTTGATAAAAAAATCTCACTTTTCAAGATCATATTAAGAAAGATTTGATTTTATTTCTACAATAAAGAAATATTTGATTTTATTTCCAAAATAAAGAAAGATTTGATTTCATTTCCAAAATAAAGAAATATTTGATTTCATTTCTAAAATAAAGAAAGATTTGATTTTATCTCCAAAATAAAGAGAGATTTGATTTTATTTCCAAAATAAAGTTAAGATTTGACTTTATTTTCAAAATAAAAATTAAGATTTGATTTGGTAAAAGAGGAAGATTTGATTTACCAAAAGAAGGATTTTATTAGATTGAATTTTATTTGGTGATATTTGATTATTTTTTCTTATTTTCAATTTCCAGAAAAAAAAATAAGGAAACAAATCTTGGGCAAGTTATGGAAATATTTTTGGAGGATTTCCCAATACGTCCAGGGAAGAGCCCTGCTAGGTTTTGCCTCCCTAAGGTTTAACCCTAAGAGTTTGGCTCCCTAGGAGTTCCCTCTACTAGGACCATTGTCTTCAAGACCTGTAAAGTGAAGTCCCGCAAAATCGCTCAAAGGCTTGAAATATTCTTGCACGATCGTCTATTTGGGAATGCGACTCTCGCGCAGGGGGCAAATGTGGACCAAGTGCAAAATTAGGTTCACATAACCTAATTGAATGAAGACTAAAAAGTCGAAAATAAATGTGCTAGACCCGAGAGAAGCATCTACGTGTCCCAAGGCAGAAGACTCGTGGAGGCGGCTCGTTTTGAGAATTAATTGAGAGATTGGATTGGTGGCTAGAAGGATAGGGCATTATTCTAATGACTAAATGGTATTTCTGGAATTTTCCTGAAAACATGTGCCTAACATGTGACTATTTAATTCCAGGAAACTCTATAAATACTCCTTCCATTCTAGGGAGGAGGGGGACTCTTTTGGTGACATAAGGCTTGGATTTTCCACCTAAAAACACTAAAGGGTTTGGACTTCTCTTCAGACTCAAGACTTGGACTCTTGGAAGATCAAAGAACCCTTTTAGTGACTTAAAGGTTTGGAGATTCCACCTAAAAGCACTAAAGGGATTTGGACATTCTCTCAACTCGAAGGACTCAAGAAGGCTCTTGGAATCCCTGCTACCATAACACGGTTCCCGGATTCTAGGAGTTCTGCCACACGTCGTTGGAGTAATCGTTCACCTGTCGTTCTCCCCTCTTCAATCAACCAATCAATTCCATGCACTTCGTGGATTTCTCACCTCCTCAGCCAACACGAAACCCTAACTGGCAAGGTACGATTTTCTTGCCCACAGTAATGAAATTCATTTTTGAACAAATATAATGATGACGTGTATTTAACGCATTTGAAAAACACTTTACTTTAATATATTAGAACTCATTGATATAAATGAATTCATGTGTGTTAAAACTAAAAATATATAAAACATTATTTTTCCTCTATATAAAATTATATTAATATCTTTTAGGCTGAAATTTTTTTCTGCCCCCTCCCACTCGAATTCCTACCTACGCCCATGACTCTAACAACCCATGGCCCTCTCTATCTGAAAATTACTTTCAATGTGTTGGAATAGTGTCCATATATGCTTCATGTGCCCTAATTTGGAATGGGTACCCTAATTTGGGATACCGTCTCAAATGTTCATTGGGCTCTTAGAGATGTCCTGTTTTCAGGACTTCGTAAATTTCACCTTTTATTTTGAATTTTATAAAATTAATTGTCCTTTTTTGTAGTTTTTTTTCTTTTTCATAATTTTCTTCTTTTACCCCAGGAAAATATATACATGGTAATTTCACCAATAGTATAGCTTCATCTTCAAGGCATTTATTTGGTCTCTATTCTCTTGTTTACTGACTACAAATGATCATTATCACAGGCGCAGCTCTATCTGCAGACATTTGTGTTGTGTAAGCATAATGATGAGGGGCACTCTTATTGAGTTTTACATTCTTAGTAGTTTGAGGTTCATGTAACTCTATTTCTGGAGGGTTGAGCAAGGAGAGGTGTGTAACTTCCGTGGATATGATGCTCACAAGAAACAAAGGTTCGAGAGGAAGGATGCTAAGCTGCTTTGGAAATCGGAAGTGTGCGCTGTGTTCTTTTTTTGGGATCTAAACTGAGCTTAATGCTCTTCTTTTAGAGAGAGCTATTTATATTTCGTTTTATTTTTGGGTATGATATTTTTTTTTCTTCCTTCTTTATGGGTCTCTACCAGGGTGCCCTAGGGATATTTTGTATCTGATTGTTGTAGAGATTGGAGAGTTGCTTACCTTTTATTTACATTTGTTTTACTCCTTGTCTACCTACGCTTGTATTCTCCCTTTTCATCAAACAAAATTTTATCTTTATCCAAAAATGAAATAAAATAACAAATGTATAGCTTCATCCGCATGTAAATCTCCCAGAATTTCTAATTTGCACATTGCGTAAGCACTTCAAGAACTTGAGGACCTCTCATTCTTAAAATTCCTTTAAGCACAAATTTGACTATTCAGAAGCTGAGTTGTGTACCTAAGAACTTGAATTGCCTATTAAACCCCATGTGAAGTAGTCTACTGACACTCACACTGTCCAGGGGCATCATAACTTGACAACATATCATAAGCTCTAGGCATAAGGTACTTAAGGGCTAAGGCCGTAACTTGTTTACAATGTGCATTTTATACTTCTATAATTATTATTATTATTATTATTAGTTTTATTTATTTTCTTTATTATGTATTATTATTGTTGTTGTTGTTGTAATTCAAAAATAAACTAAACAGTAGATTCATTAATCATTGTCCTAATAACGAAACAAATAATCAAAGGTTAATTCAAAAAATAAGTTGATTAAATAATATTTTATTTTTCAGAAATATTGAATAATATTATAATATACTTTATAAATTATTAATGTGTGTGTGATGAATGATGAAACTAGAATAAGGTTGAAACAGGTTGTAGTAGTCCTAGTTGATATGTGATGGTGGTTAAAAAATGGGTGATGCTAAGGGTCTCAATGTGTTTCAACTTTCAAATACACATGTTATCATTATATTGGTTGTACAATATCATGGTGGGTCATTAGCAATTATTACATACCAATATAATGATGATACGTACAATTGAGGCCATACTAGCATTATCCTAAAAAAATAATTTACAGATAGGCACATGCCAAGTAGGTAAGTTATTATGTCCTTCCACTCATCAATCATAAGCTAGTGTGTGTTGATGTATTATATTAATTGTACTATTAAAGCAAATAAATTACGCATAACCCATTAACCCTATGGAGTGTTGACCGCCGACTGCTGACTCTTACTAGTAACTAGCAAGTACTATAAAAAAAATAGGATACATATTATATAAACATAGATATTTAGATACATAGAGAGTTATTAGTCACAAGTCACAACAGAGCCACATAATAGCAGCGTCTCATGAGAGAAAAGATACAAGAGAGAAAACCACAAAGATGCAAGACGAGAAAGATGATCATAATCAAAGAGACAAAGACCAAGGAGAAAAAGACATCACAAGAGAGAAGATACGCCAAGAGAAGAGAGACAGGAGACTGCATCACCTTCTTCTACTCTTTCATTTACTTTCTTTTCTACTGATTTGATCCTCTCTCACAATGGTGACTCTAAGGCATACCACATACGCAACATGCCTTTTAACGAAATCGTCCAAGGGGACACCTAGGCAATGTCTTAGAGAACAAAGCAGCCATTGAAGCTTTCACCAAGATGTAGCCTCTTCCCAATGGCCCTCCACTTTGTCAACTAGGCGAAGCTTAATAACAATGCTTAATATGCCATTTTAACTTAACTTGAGCCAAAAGCTTAAGCTGATAAGTCTTGGGCCCAACCTTTTACATTAAGCCTTCAACTTCATGTTCGAACACAGAAGGGAACTATATCAACTAACATGTTACCTTAATAATGAGAATAAAATGCAAAAATGTATCATATATTCACCATTAATATTTTCCAGTTTATTAATAGAATCATAAATGACATTAGTATGGTACAAACAGATTTCATAGGCAAACACTAATTAGAGGAGATAAGAAATTAGCATTGAATTTTTATTTATCTTTTAGATAAAATGGCAATAACATTAAATAATAAATGTAAGGCAAAATTAGACAATTTCTACTGTTTCAAGGTTCGTTTTAAAAACAAAATAAAAATAAAAAATTGCCAAGTACAATTAGAAAAATTAAATAAAGAAAAACACCAGGGGGGTTCCGCCTGTATTCAAACATACAAAAAGCAGGAAAAACCTGCACAATGGAGACAAAATCTACATCATGTCCCTACTCCCTAGGCTAAAACTATGATAAGAAGTCGATCAAAGCAATGGGCAAATAACAAAACAACTAATTCTGCAAAAGAACAAAAGGCCCAAAATAAGTATGGGTATACTTACAAGATGACCCTGCTTTTTAAAAAAGTTGCATTTAAACACTAATCATGTAACAACCGAGAAAATCGGATTATAATGTAAATTAATTTTATTTGAATAAAATTATATTCTATGTTATTTATAACGAGTAAGCGAGATTAAGGTTATTCTATAACCTAAAAGAGGAGAATGATAGTAGAATTCTGGCTAAGAGCTAGAAATAAAGTGTTTGAATTTCCAAAACGAAAACAAAAGCTTTTCGAGAAATTCTCCGAAAAACATTATTCATCCATTTCTGTTCGGGAATTACTTGTGAACATCCGGAAAATACGTAATGATAGAATTTTAAAGAAAGGTTGATTATCTAATAATAATTCAGTTATGGCAAACGCAGTTTTTCGCCTGCATACTCAAATTCGAGAATGTTAGGAAACATGAAGATTTGAATACTTAACAGTGATGTATAATAAGGAAGATATTATACGGGAAAGAATACAAGTATAATACAAGTTATTGTACAAGTATATATACGAAAGATAATATAACGTATAAGATGAATGTTATATGAACTAGCATACGTGAAGAATCCAAGAATTATACCGTAAAAGCTCAAACCATTATCATTGGATTAGTGAAACTTGAATGTGAACTTTGGCAATCCCAATTGAAAGATGATCAAAGCCCAAAGATATTTTAATTCAAGCCCAAGGTTAGGCAAAAATTAAATTAAACGTAATCCCGAACCAAAACCCGAACCCGTGGATCAAACCGTTGCGCCATCGGATGGGTAAAACCCATGAGGCAACCCATGTGGGCCCCCGTGGTGAGTCATGGCCGGACACTTGATGGCCAAGCAAGAGGAGAGACTTTCCTTGCAAGTTTGGAATAGTAAGAAGGTTGGGTGACATTTTGACCATTTTACCCCCACTTTGCAAAGTATAAATAGAAAGCTTAGGTTGTCATTTGTTGGTTGTTTGATTTCACCAACACTTAGAGCATTATATCGAGAGAGAAGTGAGTTATTTCAATTAATCGAACAAGAAGAAAGCTAGAACATCAAAAGGTAATGAAACTTGAACCTTTAATCTTCATCTCTTCAATTTAAATCTTGATAGAGAAGTGATTATTGGTGGAGCATGTATCTTAAGAAGTAACAAGGATGGCTATTAGTGGACTATAAACATTAATAACCATGTTATAAGTGGAATCATAATCAAATAAGTAAGAAATAATGCAGAAAACATGAAAATTTATCACATGTTGATGAACAAGTTTAAAATCATCGTGTATAGGATTAGATGTTATATGCTTGGTTAGGATGATAGATATATGAATAATGGAATGAATCCATTTTGAATGGAGTAAAAGTCTCAAGTAACGAAGTTATGTCGAAATTTACGAGATTAGACGATAATCGTCGAAATCGTAAGATTCCCGGAATGATAGTTAAAAGTCATCGTTTAACTCGGAAACCTTAGTTTTAGATGGCGTATCGTAGAACTTTGCATTTAAGAGTTGTGGACTCAAGAATGGTCGAATTCCGACTTAAAACGAAGAAACAAGCTATAAACATTCACGAACGTTTAACGAACGCGTAATAGAAGATTTAAACAATGAATTTAGTGTTAATGGATTCAGAACTTATTTTGTCCGAATGAAATCAAAGTATATGAGATATGTGAGATAACGGCTTTTGAATGAGCCAATTCCGACTTATAACGATTAAGTTATGAGCCCGGAAAGAATTTGAAATAAAAAACTTTAAAAAATTTCAAAGGCTCAGGGCCGGCGCCGCAGCGCCTCCCAAGCCTAAGAAAGTGACGTCGCAGCGCCGGAACCGGATCCCAGACACTGGAGAGATGCGCTGCAGAGCAGCAAATAACGAAGGACACGGTGCCGCAGCGCCAGTCCTAGACAAAAGGCAGAGAAGAATAAATATGAATACAAAAGAAAGGTAAGTTAATTGAAGGTGAATTATGACCTTAATTAAACTTAAAGTAACATCTTAAAGGATGATTAAAACCTTAAGTTCAACAATTGAGAGTTAACCAAAGGTGACGAAAACGTAAACACAAAGTAAGTTTAATAATACGGTAAACCGTACGCACTTTGAATGCTTTGAATGGATGTTTGAGATTGCTTGAAATGTAATTACTTAAACATGGAATATGTAAAGTTACTTATAACAATAAAATGTTATAAAGCCATAATGAACATTAACTAACCTAACGAATGTTAGTAAGTTAAGCAAACAGATAGTTAGACCGAGAAGAAGGAGAAGATAGAGTAATGACAATACTTATTGATTGTTTATGACTTAACATGGTATACTATGTGACTATTATGTAGAATCTATAACGACTCAAAAGGAAAGTGAATTAACAGTAGACGGCGCTAAAGGAAAGTGTTCTTAACTCTTGTCTATACTTATTTGGACAAGCTTTATTATTCATGTATTATACACACAAATTGATGTAACAAAAAAGTCGAAGCCATTTCCTTCAGCTAGACCAGACTTATAGTATTTTATGGATTTCGTTATAATCTATTGAAATACTATAAATATTGTTATCTCGTGCCAACTATTTTGGTATGGATTCAAAGAAAGACCAAGTATGAATAAACAAATGTTTTGTCGTAAAGCGACTGACACGTAAGTTTGCCAAAACCTTAAATATAGATACGTTTAATGTAGTAGTGTTGTACAACATAGAGTACTATAAGCTAATCATCTAGATGTAATCGTAAGAAATGTTGGCCTTACGGACTTTGTGCCGGGTTGTCCTTTTCAGAGAAAGAAAGAACCAAATGCTCAAGGTTTAACTAATGATTTTCATCGTTAAACATTTTAATGAAAAAGAGAAGTACTATTTTGGTTTATTTATAGTACATCATAAGTATTGATGCAGTTATAGAAGATATATTCATATGATTCATGCATGTTGCTCGACGATAATTGTTTTACTTACTGAGCTAGTTATGCTCACCCTTGCTTGAACCATATGATTGCAGCTAAAAATGAACGGATCGAATGATCCGGTAAGAACAAAGGAAAGGCAAGGCGGACAAGTAGTTATCCTTGTAAAAGAATAGTATTACTTTTGTTAATTTGATACTATGACGAAGAACATATGTAACGGTTATGGTATAGGACACACCAATTCGCCATATTTGGTGACTTGTTCTAGATTTCAGAAAGGGTCAAGTAAAAGACAGTTGAAATTAATAATCGTACTATGTATTCTATTGTATACTTGCAAAGGGCGACGTTGAAATTTTGCCCACGTCATCTTTCACAGCTAAGGAGTTCATCATACTCATGTGGTCATACCAAATAAGGTTTTCCCTTTGTGTAGAATAAGCATGAAAACCCATCGCATGCTCCGAAGCCAACTCCTTTGCCTTGATTTTGCACCCCAAATTGTTGAACACCTTGATTCCCCATTTAACAAGATCATCTCTAAAGAGCCCTATATTTGATTTCAAAAATGACACTAGAATTGGAGCTCTCGCACCTCTGCTTGATTAATCATTCGCGTTGTTCCTCTCTCATTCAAACCTTAAACCCTCTTTTGCCTATAAATATCTCCACCCAATTTTAACTTCCACCTTATTATAAGCAAGGTATACAAGCAACAAGCCACATGTTTCCTGTGTACAAGGACTCTCCAATTAAAGGTAAAGTACACTAGCATGGGTGTGGCATCAAGACACTCCATAATTGATAGGCATCGATCCGTGAGACGTAGTCATGGTGGATGATTTTACGGTCAAAATGGGTGTTTAACACCTTCAACTCTGCTGCAGAAACTGCAGCAACGATGATTTTCATGCCTCCTTTGATAATTTTTTCTGAATTTTTGCGATAGGCTTTTGGCTTTCAAATCTGGGCATGTTTTTAGACCACACAACAAGGTATTTTTCTGTAGGTTTAGCCAACTAAGCAAGCAAGCCAAGCCCTCTCAAAACAAGACTCAATCTGGCTTGTTCAACACAGACCCAGATTGGCCTTGTTTTGGCTACAGCCTTGTCTTTCCTATCATTGCTCATGATTTTGACCTCTTTGAACCCCAAGTTTCATAGCATTGAACATGCAAAACTCATTTCTTTGAATCTCCTACTCTATTTGCACTTTGTAGTTTGTACATACTAAAATCATTAGTCCAACCTTTTTAAGTTGACTAAGGCTGAGCTCCAACTAGGAGATGTCATCATCATCATTTTCAGCAGAGATGATTTTCTAGGCTAGTTCGATGAATATTTGGAATTTTTTAGTTAAGCCTTTGACTCTCACATAGTGGTCATGCAATTAGACCATATACCAAGGTATTTTATTATTAAGTTAGCTTTCCTATACAAACAAGCTTAAGCCCCTTTTAATCAAGGCTCAAACTGACCTGTTCATCACAAGTCCAATTTAAGCTGATTTTTGGTTTCATCCTACCTCTGCAGATTTTGGCCATATAGATAGCTTAGACATGTGCAATATGATCACTCTAGACTACTTTTAACATACCCTTGCCTTGCTTAATAGTTTTGCATGATTTTGACTCATGGAGCTCACTTTACACTTGGCACATAACACATGAAACCTTATTATTGATTACTCAAAGCTTGGCTATACTTTGGAATCATTTCTAGCAAGCATTCTTGACCTAACATACGTTTATTATGGCCTAGCATGGCCAGAATCTCTAATTCTCTGTCACAGTCCAAAACTACATAGTTTTAAGCATGGATTTAGCATGATAACTAAAAACAGTCCTAAGCTATGCTAAGGTTCACATTGAGGCATATATGCAACATGTGATTACTAAACAACTTATGTACATGGTCCAGAGCTCATTACTTCATAGCTAGCATGTATTGACACATAACAGCACCATTACTTGAGTTTTAGACATGAAACTACATAGCTATCCAAGTTAATCATAACCATATCACATTTAGCATATAAGCATACATATAGGCATTTGCTTAGTACTATAACATATAGACATAGTTTTGCACTTGACTGCATAGTTAACGTACCTTTAGCACATAACAGTCAACACTCGGGAACAAACAGTTGGAGTGCAGTCCATAAAAACACATTACATGCTTGTATAGATATACATATAACACATGTACTCCTTCATAAATCCCCAACCATATGCCTCCCGGACCCTTCATGGTCTCCAAACATAGCACAACAACATCACAGCCCCATCCAAACATGCTTAAACAAATAAAAAAAATATGGACAGTTTGCATAATGAACAAGGATGAACTGCAGTTTGGCTTACTTTAATAGAGCTTGAGGTAGTTAATCACTTCTTGCAACAATGGCAACTGCTAGCTTCAGCTGTTGCTAAATGCAAACTGTACTCACTACCTCCCTTATCTTTTCCCAGCCAGAGCTCTCTCTCTCTTACTCTCTATGCTGCAGTTAAGCCTTAGTGTATTTGGTAATGAGCCAACTCTTTTGGGGGGTGGAAGAGCTAGTCTTATATGACTGAGCTCCCCCCCCCCCTAAGTCAGTCCCTTGGCCCCTATCTGACCTCTAGCATGCCCCCTACTCAGCCCCTACAAGACTCAGCAGTCATCTCCAATTTGTAGCCTACATATCCCCCTATAGAAAAGTCATGTCCCAGCCTCCTTGCCCCCTAACTTGTACCCTCCTAGCCCTTAACTAAACTGATAACTAACTAAACTAACCAACCATCTAATTTCCTCACACTGCTCATTCTAACTGAAACAAAACAGCCCCTTTTTACATTCCATTTGGGCTGCCAGATTGGGCCTGCAACATGGCTGGAATCTAAAACATTTGATTTGGGCCTTAAGCTACAGTTGGACTAGCAAGCATACATGGAACAGTAGGATTGATTAGCATGAACTGTTATAACAATTAACATGGTCTTGAAATGTCACATGAGGTCCATGAATTTCAATTGCCACATTTCATCTTAATTTCAAAAAATAAAATCATGGGACTTATCTTCACGTTTAATGAATCGATAACGAAAAATGCATCGACTTCATCACATGTTTATCTTGGCTAATATTCATACTCTTTATACACATCATTTAAATTGATGTCGCATGAAATTCAATTAAATTAAATACTTAATACCACATGAAATAATCAATGAAATTTGTTAAACCTAATTTAATCAATTCATTACAAACATAGCTTCATGCCAGGAAATTCTTCAATTTAAGCCATGTTGGCTTTTCTTTTCATTCTTAATTTAATTATAGAGTTATAGAATTAAAATAATGTATATTCCTTTTACCACATTCCCCAATAATTAAGATGGAATAGTGAACTAAATATTATATATAAAATAAATAAAATTTTATACACAGAATTTTCATTAAATTCAAATATCTGTGACATTACAGTAACAATAGTAGAGAAAACGTCAAAAGAGGAGGGAGATATTGTCGGGGCTGAAGTCAGGGTGAGTATAACTCGTAGGATGAGGATGTTGATGACCACCTAGAGGAGACGGGTAATTAGGTAAATGTCATGAGATGCGTTTTCACGAATCATGGGAGAGAGGATGATTAGAGAACCATCATATTTCAGACTTACAGCAAAGTAGGTGGTGTCTCTTCTAAGTTGATCATCAATGAGGTTAGTTGCTTAAATGTGGTTGCTAAGTCCGCCCAATGTTCTAAAAGGCGCTAGGCGGGAGGTGGGAGGCGGGAGGCCGAGGGGGGCCTAGGCGGGATTTTTTATTTTAAGCCAATTTTAATATTTTATCTCACATTTATCCAAACAAAACAATAATATAAAGCAAAACAATCTATAATAAAGATAATAAAGGTCTTTGCTTAAAGTTCAAACACATATCCATATTGCTAATGTCAAAGGTCAAACACAAACATGCAATTATTCAAAGTTCAAACATATTTTTAACGTATTAGTTTTATTCATAAACATGATTACTATTAAATAATAAAATTTAAAATTTCAAGAGTTTAATTTAATATTAAAACTTAAGAAACTAAACATAAATTTAAGAATTATATTAAATTAAACTAAATATTACAAATATATCATCATTTATATAATTTGAAGTTGGCACAAATTTAAAAAATTATAACTATAATAAAATTATCCATTTTGACTTGATATTGTTCACTTCTTGTTGTGATTTGATATACTACAACCTGTATTATGAATATGGTAAATCATTAGAAAAATAAATATATCAAGATCTGGTTTGGATAGTTATTAAAATAAAAAAAAACTCTTCGTCTAGACTCCTGAAGGGATTTTTTGCCGCCTTGGGCCTAGGTGAGGCACCAGGGGGCCTAGGCGGGGCGCCAAGGCGGGGCCTAGCGCCTAGGCGGGGATTTTTAGAACAGTGAGTCCGCCTTACCACGGATGAAGCTGAAGACAGAACCACATCTCCAGCCTTTTAGCATCAAACAAGACATTCATTCCTGTGTCAAAGAGATGTTTAGTGCCGATCCACATTCAAGGCTATGAGGAGAGTATTTGGTGTGATGTCCTTCCTATGAATGTTGCACATATTCTACTAAGACGTTGGCTATATGAATGTAATGTGACCTATTATGGGAGGACGAACACATGTGTTTACACACAAGGGGCAAAAAATATCATTAGTACACGTGACACCCCGAGTGTCGTTCAAGAGTTAACCAAAGGAGACTAGCTTACCTACCTAACAAACCAAATCACTCCATATTTTTAATAGAAAGAAGTTGGATGGAGTGTGTTGGATGAAAAGGTTGTGTATGTGGTGGTAGCTAGAGAGGTGAGAGATGTTCTAGAGAAGAGTACTAGAGAGATTTGTAGTGATGTTAGGTAGATTCTACACGAGTTTGCCGATGTTAAGCCTAATGATTTGTCCAATGAGTTACCACCTCTTGGGGACATCCAACGTGCCATCGACCTTGTTTCAAGGTCTTCTTTACCGAACTTGCCATATTATAAGATGCATCCCACATGGCAGACTTAGATGAGACGACAGGTAGGTGAGTTGTTGAGTAAGGACTTTGTTAGAGAGTTTTAGCCCTTGTGCAGTTCCAGCCTTATTCACCCTTAAGGTTGATGGGAGTTTGAGGATGTGTTGCAATAGCCGAGCCATAAATAAGATAACCGTCAAGTATAGGTTTCCCATACCTAGGCTTGATCAGAAGATAGATATGATGATTGAGGCTCGTGTTTTCACCAAAATAAACTTGTAGAGTGGATACCACCAAATCGGCATCCGAGAAGGAGATGAGTGAAATACAAGGGACGAACTTTATGAGTGGTTAGTCTTACCTTTTGACTTAACCAATGCACCCAACACATTTATGAGACTTATGAATCAAGTGCTACATCCTTTCACAGGCAAGTTTGTAGTGGTCTATTTTGATAACATCCTCATTTATAGTAAAACCCGAGAAGAGCGCTTACTTCACTTGCGAGAGAGTCTAGCAGTTCTTCTACGTGAGAAACTCTGTTAATTTGAAGAAGCGTTCTTTTGTTCAGGAGTCTGTCATTTTCATCGGGTTTGTGATCTCCAAAGAGGGGGTGTCTACCAACGCTGAGAAAGTAAAGGCTATTAATGAGTAGTTTGAACCTTCTAATATTCACGAAGCTCGAAGCTTCCATGGGCTAGCTACGTTTTATATGAGGTTCATTAGAGGATTTATTACCATTATGGCTCCCATCACTGATAGTTTGAAAAGGCGAGTTTGATTGGTCTAAATCGACTACCAAAGCCTTTGTGGAATTCAAGAATAGGTTAACATAGGCATTTGCCCTCATGCTACTAGACTTTAGTAAAGTGTTTGGGGTAGCATGCGACGCTTCAGGCATATGGATAGGGGGAGTGCTTAGTCAAGAGGGTCATCCTATAGCGTTCTTTAGTGAGAAATTGAACGAGGCCCGACAAAAGTACTCCACTTATGATAGAAATATTTATGCTATAATCCAGGCACTTAGTTATTGGCTACATTATTTGTTGCATAGGGAGTTTGTTCTTTACTCCGATCATCAGGCACTCCAGTACCTTAGCTCTCAAAAAAAGCTCATTCATCGACACACTAGGTGGGTAGAGTTTATCCAGGAGAATTCTTGTGTCCTTAAGCTTTGCAAAGGGATAGAGAATGTGGTTGTCGATGTGCTGAGTAAGGTGTCCATCCTTGTCAACTTTTTAAGAGTGATGGTTGTGGAATTTGAGCACATTATCCAGGAGTACCCTACTTGTCGAGACTTTAGTGACATTTATGTTGACCTACAGATTCCTAGTTCTCCACCCTCTAGTGATTTTTGTATCCATGATGGGTATTTTTTTTAAAGGCACCCGCTTGTGTATTCTTAGTACATCGATACGTGAGTATTTATCGTGAGAGTTGTACGTGGGAGGTTTAGCTAGACACTTTGGCCAAGATAAGACCATTGTCATTGTTAAGGATAGGTACTTTTGGCCTAACCTCAAGAGCTAATCATCCTTAGGCCAATGGTCAAACTGAGGTTGTTAATAGGAAATTAGGTGATTTGATACATTGTCTTGTGGGTGATCATATGCCTACATGGGATAAGGTTTTACCTATGGATGAGTTTGCATATAATAGCTCAGTTAATCGTTCGAATGGAGCGAGTCCTTTTCAGGATTACACTGGTTTGCCTAGGAAACCTGTTGATCTAGCTCCCCCTTCCATTGCATATAGGGCTAGTGAGTCTGCAGAGTCTTTTGCGCATCACATTCATGATTTGCATGTTGAGAAAAGAAAGAAAATTAATTTGACTAATGAAAATTTTAAGTCTGTTGCAGATGTTCATTGCAGGTATCAAGAGTTTAATGAGAATGATCGAGTGATATTGTGACATCGTGCTGAGAGATTACCTCCTGACACATGGAAGAAAGTGCATGCTAAGAGGATGGGTCCATTTTGAGTTCAAAAGAAGGTTAGCGCTAATGCATACAAGTTGGATCTTCCAAGTTATATGGGTATTGGTCTTGTATTCAATGTGAAAGACCTTACTCATTATTATGGGCCTCCTGATAATTTTGCCCCCTCTTCCACTTCTTCTCCTACTTCACCACCTTCGCCCACTTCACCTACACTTGCTAACCCTAATAAGCTTATACTTATTCCTCATTTACCTGCTCCACCTGCACCATCTATTGTTCTTGCACAACAGACAACAGAGGTCATTAAGGATGTTTTTGATGAGCGGGTTGTGCCGACTAGGCAGAGTGGTTAGCGTCAGTTTTAAGTAAAGTGGCCCAATAGGCCTCCGAATGATTGTACAAGAATTGGTGTGAGGAGTTTCATCGCCTTGATCTAGGCCTTTTGGAGAGATGTGAGGTTTTCACTTCGTCATAGGCTTCGTTTTCGCAGTCGAGAAGAGTTGATAGGGATTGATCACGTCGTCGTGGATGATTCGCTATTTAGTTATTTATTTATCAGTTGTCTATTAATTTAGTTTGTTGGACTTTTTATTTATTGGTTTATTTCAAAATTGGGTTTATTTATTTAGAGGCAACGGCTTAGGGTTATTAGAGCTTATTTTCTTATAAATATGCTTGTAAGTCGTATCAAACTCTTTACACTTGGATGATGAAATTATTTTGATTATCCTAATTCTTTTAATTCTCTTCGTTCTTTTAATTCTCTTCGTTGATTTTGCCTTTTTCTATTAATTATGTTTAACAATTTTCGTCCTACAATAAAATAGTGTGAAATAATGAAAATGTTCTAAAAAAATAAGTCTAGTGTTGGACACCGACACTCGACAAGGATCTCTTGGTCCATGTAACATAACATGTTGCATATTACATGCTTGTAATAAGTTAGTCCATGCTTGATTAGCAAGGCCGCGACTAAACAAAGAGGTCTAGTAATAGTTACCCTTTCATTACCTTTGGCCTAATTAAGTTTTCGACTTTGAAAACCCAAAAGCCTGTCAAACTACAGTCCTCAATAGCCCTCTTAGAAGTCCCGAATTAGATTTCATGCAACTTGTTTGCTTTTAAATTTAAACAATTGTAAATTGTGGGATCTATATTCTAAAATTTCAATTTCTAGAATCTTTATTTCATACTTGAACTTTTGAATATAATAAATAATACTCCATTAGTTCCAAAATATAAGATCAATATTGACCTTTTGTAGTCAATTTGAGCTACTTTCAAATTCAAAATTGATAACAATTAATTTAGTTTTAGACGACACAATTATGAAAATTGAAAATTATCTAAATAGTACTACTAATTAAAAAATTTATTGGTTTCGAAAGTTAAATTGATTACATCAATTTTAAATTTGAAAATATATCAAATTGAGTTTTGAAAATTACCTATATCGAGTTAAACTTGATCTTATATTATGGAACAGAAGGGAGTATATATGAACACACGTATCATGAGCAGCTAGAATAAACGAACCTTTGCATATTGCAACCCTAGTTATTATACCAACTAAGTATACCCATTCAAATGATGTACCTACAATTTAGCAAACCACATACCCGTTCTCGCACTCCATACGAAAGTATCACGAATTGTTTCATACCAAAGTATCACGAATTGGATAACAACGATCCAGCATACTCCCATGTATCTATAATGTCCCCCACCCCCCCACCCCCCCCCCACCCCACCCCACCCCACCCCACCTCACCTCAACAAAAAAAATAAAATCAAAAGTAGGGAAATCAATTACATATGTTAAGGACGCTTCAGCATCGCCTCCAGGCATGTTTGGCCCTGCTAAGTTTTTGAAGTTGGGTTCATGTTGTGCTTCATAGAATATTCAAAAGAAGAAAACACCAATTTTGGTTAGGTAATTTTGACCCCAAGTATGGGGATTGGAACCAACAACCTTGAAGTTATTCTTCAAGACCTTTGCAATTTCTCTCACTCCTTGGGGTTACAACTATAGAATAAAATCACTATATAGTACAAGAATGTTGATCGACTGGCTGGATACGTTGAACGAAATTGCATACGAGGAACGCTACTTATGAAGAATGCACAAAGCAATTAGCTTTTTACCGCAATTGGGAACGAGTACCCATTACGCAAAATGCAGAGTAATAAGTAGGATTATCAAGTTGTCGCCTAGGCGTCCTAGTCGTCGAATAGGCGACACCTAGGCATCTGAGCGGTAGCAAGCAGCAAGTCGAAGGAACGACTTGGGAGAAGCAGCTAAGTCGTGCGACTTGGTAAAGAAATCGTCGCCTAGGCGATGCCTTGGCCGACTACCTTCCAAGACGCACGATCTGGAAAAAAGAAAAAAAAGAAACGAAAGAGAGAAGAAAAGGAAAGATCGCCACTGTCGGAAGCTTCCATCGCCGAAGAAAAAAAGAGATCGGGAAGAAAACAAAAAGGAGACTGTTTTCATCTTACCTATTTCTTTCGTATAAGAAAAGAAAGAGGAGACTGCTTCTTTTGAAAAAGAAAAGAAAAGAAAAAGGAGACTGAGATTTAAAAATATCTTGGGTGAAATACAGTTTAGTAACTCATATTTTTCTTGAACTTTAGATCTAATCCCTTAAGTTGCAGACTTTTCATTTAAGCCCTTATTTTTCTTTCATAATCACCCCTAAGTTTTTTGAGTTTACATTTTAACCTCAAGGCCCCCATATTTTCATTATTCCCTATTCATTAGTTTAGTTTTCAGTTGGTGTAAATGAGATATAAATGTGAAATAATAATATGTTTTTGTTTTTAATGCTATTTAAGAGTATTGCTTGTGAAGTAGTAACATACGTATAAAATTTACATTTTTAACGACTTGTCGACTTGCAGACGACTAGTTGAGTGCCTTGTCACCTAAGCGCTTAAGCTCCCAGCTATCGCCTCGCCTTGTCGCCTTAATAACTATGGTAATAAAAGTTCCCTGGTAACATGTATGGATAACACAAGAAATGGTAAAGTTTTGAGATCAACCGTAGAGGTAGGATTAGGAGAGAGAGAGAGAATGAGAGAGGTGATGGACATAAAACCCTAGGCTGAAACTAAAAGTCTGAATAGAACATAGGAGTAGCTAATCGGGAAGGATTCAAAGAAGGTTGGATTAAAACCAAAACCCAACCCTAACTGTTAGTGTTTTGGCTTGCCAACCCCAAATCTGACCCTGACCATTTAGAAGCTTCCCAACCTGTCCTAATAGGAGTAGGAATGGTTAATTTGTCATCTAAAATTTACAGTTGATCAAGCACTTGTTCTTTCATTGAAGTATCCTGGATGCCAGAAAAGAAATGGAAGGAAAAGATAAACAGGAGTAGGAATGGTTAATTTGTCATCTCAATTTTACATTTGATCAAACACTTTTTCTTTCATTGAAGTATCGTGGATGCCAGAAAAGAAATGGAAGGAAGGAAAAGATAAACACAAGAGATTAGTTGCAACTAATCCCCCAATAATAGTTATGCTACGAACAAGCAAAATTTTGTTATTGCTTTGTCATGAAAGAAAATCTCAACAAAGCCAAGAAATTAACTCAGAAGCTTCCAAGCATGAATGTAACAATCAAGTAAGCAAATCAGAAAACATTACAAAAACTAATTCCAAATCTCATAAACTTGGACTAAATTATGGTTAGGAAAGTAAGGGTCCAATAAAAGAAAGGGAGACTGTTTTCACTATAAAAAAAAATAAAGGGAAGACAATTTCGAAAAGCATGCTCATACCAGTGGAAAGATGGATAAAAATTCTGCTCTGTTGTAAACATAAGTGAATCCAGAAGAACAAAAATGGTCAAGCTAGATTTAATTTAAAGTTCCTCCAATATAACCAGCATCATCATGCCTGTTACGTCAAGCTTTAACAAGATGAAGCAATGACTCTTTTAAATAAAACACCTCAGAACTCAATTGAAAAAACTGAAAACATGTTTCATAACTAAAGACCAGAAAGAATTGAATAGTAAAAGGGTGATAATCAATGAAACAGGAAAATACCGCCAAATCGAAGGCATATCCAAAGCAAAGGGAAAATTAACGACAAAAGATAGCATTCTTTAAATATGTAGAAAATAGAAAAGGGCAACCACAAAATGGACAAATCATAATCCATGTCAAAGCTTCAAACATTATCATAGTCAGAAAGTCAACCAACCTTGGAAGATTTCCACTTCCTTGACAGATCATCATAAACATCGCGTGCACTTCTTCCCTCTTTATAAAAAGCAATTTTCAGCTTCCCCATTGTAGACTCATATATGTTAATCCTTTTATCAAGCATTTTGTCAGCATACCTCCTTGTCTCCGTAAGCCTGTCCATGCTAGAAAGCCCAATGAGCAACGCATTTGAACTATCATCAAGAGGTAAAATGCTGTTCTTGACCATATAGTCCCAAATCTCGACAGCTGTCTCAGGATCATCACGATCAAACAACAGTGATATGGCTGCAACACAATTTGAATGTGTCGGAGACCATTCGTTCTTGATCATCTCGAAGAAAAATCTATTTGCTTCACGATCCTTCTTGTTCTTAATCAAACATTGGAAAACCATGTTATAGGTTAAAGATTCAGGGAAAGCTCCATGGTAGACCATCTCGTCCAGTAAACGGAAGGCATTGTCAATGTCATTGTTATTGCATAGCAGACCAATCATAGCATTGTACATTATCAAATTAGGCACTAATCCGCTACCCACCATTATATCCCACAGTAGAATAGCATGAGCTGCATCATTCTGCTTAACTAGAATATCAAGAGCGTTAGTGAAGAATTTCAAACCTGGCAAGCAGTTTTTACCCTTCATAACTTGAAGAAACTTGATAACCTCATCTGCCAGCGACCCGCGGACAAGTGTGTTCAAGAATGCATCGTAAGCAGACATATATAATGGGCTCCAACCAACCCGAATCACCATCTCCCCAAAAGTATTCTTTGCCTTGGCCACATCCCCTTCTTTCTCCCACCCTTCTAACAAAATGGCAAACGAATCCGCATTTGGGGCAATTTTCGTCTTAATTTTATCAAAAAATTCAAGCCCTTTTACAGTTTGATTATCTTCCCTACAAATTGCACTTAGTAAAGAATTCACAGCAACAACATCAGGTAAAACTTCATACCTTTCCATAACATCAAATGTCATGACAGCTTCATTAAACCTTCCAGCAACACAATAGCTCCCAAAAATTGACACAAAAGTGGCCATGGAAAGCATATTTTTCTGTTTCATCGATCGAACAGCATCCCACATTGGCTCAAACATCCCATTCTTGCCAAGTAAATCCACCATTAGGTTCCACGAAAAAGCCGAGTGCTTCTGGGACACACCGCCGGCCCATCGGAAAAATTTGACGGCCGCAGACGGGCACCCATAGGAGAGCTTGAGCACCTCTTCAACAAGCTCCGGAGAGGGCAAAGCTCCGGTGGAGGCAAGCGCGGTCTCAACTTCTTGCGGTTTGGCCCTGGTAAGGATCTCGCATAGGATTCTGGCTCTTGGAGAGATATCTCGGGCTTCAAGATAAGAGGGAAAATTCTGTTGGGGTTTTCTTTGAAGTGGTTGTGTTGCAATTTGCGATGTTAAGGGGACAATTGAAGGTGGGTGCTTAAAAGGGATTTCAGCCATACCCTGCATCTCAACAAACCCTAATTGAAACAAATCAAACAATACGTGAATGCATATAAATTCAGAATTTCAGAATTTGAAAAAAACTACATAATTATATATATATATATATATATATGAGTATATATAATTTTTCTTGTGTGATTGATTTGGGAAACTGAAACTGAAACTGAAACTGAAAGATAGAATTGGGGGAATTGAAATGCGGAAATAGATAGAAAGGAAAAGGTATATAGATATAAGTTTTGCGTGAATGAATATATATATAATATATTTTTCTCTTCCTCCTTTACAACTTTTTCATGTGGCTCATTTGCAGGTCAGAAGCAATGAGTTGAGAAGTCGATGACTGGCATGGTGTTCGTACTTCGTAATTTATACTTTGGAAGATAGAAGTGGAAATACGCCTGTTTGGTTCATATACATTGTTTCGTTTTATTTTTTTATTTTTTTTATTTTCTGAATAGTATTATCTTGTTTAATTACCACTTTAGTATACTAGTAGGCATGCACAAACTGCCCGAGGCCTGCAGTCCGGCCTTGACCTGGCCTAGGCCCGACCTGGTCAAATGTAGGCCTAGTCAAAGCCTGGGCCGAACAGGCCCGGCCTGATAGGCTGCAAAAAGGCCTCCAATTTATGGCCAAAATCTGGCCTGGCCTGGCCCAATCAAAAGCCCGGCCTGGCATGGCATGCACCTATAGCCCGGCCTGAGCTCGGCCTGGCCAAATACGGCAGGCCCGGCCTGCTTAGTCAAAACCCCAACAAGGTAATTTTTGTTGTAAAGAATATGCATGTCTTATTTATACTGCCAAGTCCTAGCATAAGTTTAGTGGGTGGGTGATGTGGGACTTTCCAAAAGCCATTTTTAATGAAGTTCATCTTTTTGGCAAATGTTAAAACATGGACTTGCTTGGATTGTCTTGTTCAAATTTTTGTAGCTTGCTTGGATTGTCTTGCTCAAATTTTATTTGCCATCTTTTTGGCAAATGGTAATTTTTTTTTAATAAGGATTATGTACAAAGTTTAGCTCCTGCAACACAAATTCAACTCTATGGAAACATCCTGTTGATTTTGAAACAATGGTTGATCAAATATTTAGCAGTATGAGCTGCATTATAATAACTAACAATATAGCTAATGTGATAAGGTGGTCTTGTAGTTATCTCCTATCCAACACGATCACAATTGCTGGTACTTGTCAGTTACCATTTTTTTGATGGTCTACCAGTGCAAAACTCTTTATCGAATGGTTAGAATGGTAAAATGAAACTTGTTATAATGTATATCTCCTGGTATTTGGATGTGGGCATTATTGGAGTGAATAAGTTCTAGATGGCAGTGAAAATGACAGGCACCCTCTGGTACTAAGGCAACCAAAGCTTTGCACAAATGTTTATGTTTTGTGCTGGCAGACATATGACAAAACTACTGGCTTTGCACAAATGTTTAGGTTTTGACTGGAAATAAAAATTGAGCACAAGACTTATGAACAATTATGCAAGCTTGCATTGATGAAGTGCAACTCAAAGCAAGGATGTTAAGATTAGTAAAAAGTCCCACATAGTTTAATAACAAACTATAAGAAAAAGAGACATTTAGTTCAATTGCATTTGTTTCAAAGTCCCACATAGTTTAGTTAACATCTCTTGTCCCTACTTGTCTTCTATAAATAGAGGAGAGGTCACGTTAAATTTTTTTAATTACACTGAACTTGGGTTTGGCTAAGCATAGCTTTGTCCAACTTAGTCTAATAAAAAATTTATTGTGCTTGCCTTTCTATAAATGGAGGTCTGGCTAGTCCCACAAGGTTTGGCTAAGTCTGGCTAGTCCCACATCGTGTAGTACAAGTTTTTTTGCCCCCGCCTCTCTTAATAAACAGAGGAGAAAAGTTGAGTTAAAATTTTAAGCATGGGCTTACGTTGGACTAATGAGGCCTGGCTCGGCCTGGCCCGTAGGCCTCAACAGGTCACATTTTTTTGATCAAAACCTGGCCTGGTCTGGCCTGCAGTTAAAAAGTCAAGGTCTGACCCGGCCTGGTCAACGGCTAAGGCCTGGCAGGCTAAGGCCGGACCAGGCCAGGCCGGCCTGTTGTGCAACACTCTATACTAATATGCATGCTCTTGTCGGGCGGATCATCCACAAACTTCGGTGGCGTCAGATACTAACAAAAAACAATTAAGAATAAAAATTATAGCTATATTACATACTTTTCAAAATTCAATATAATTTCTCGATACTTAAATTTGTTAAGTTTAATATATATATATATATATATATATATATACACTAGCTGGGTCTCGTGCCTCCGGCACTGTATGGACAATATGATTTATCTCAAACTTTGAACGACCAAAATAATTTATTGAGTGAGCGGGGAATTTAAAGTCATTTGTATTTTATTAAATTATTATTAGATTATTAGATAGATAGATGTATTTTATTAGATAGATGTATGAACGGTGGGATTTATCTCAAACTTTGGACGGCCCAGATAATTTATTGAGTGAGCGGGAAATTCAAAATCATTTGTATTTTATTAGATAGATATAGAAAAAAATGTATATATATATAACTGAGTATAGTACACATGTGACTTGTTTTTGGGCTACGGCGACGGTTCAATCGTCGCCATAGATATTCTGGTATATACATATACCAGAATATACTATAGAGCTGTGTATATACATATAGCTCATATATATATATATATATATAATCATAACTTTCTTATAAGGAAAATACTAGAATGTTTTTTTTATCAACGAATTTTTTTATTAAAAACCCAATGAAGTACAAATGTGACAAATTCAAAAGATTTGGATAAGACCACACAGAATAAGAGAAAGGTAAGTAAATAGGTGTTTTGGAGTTTTAACACTTTATCTTTGAGTTTTAATTTGGAGATAAAAGAAAAGAAAATGAATGAAAACAAAAAGAGATAGTATCTTTTGAGTTTTGTAATAGAAGAGAAAAAAAATTAAGAAAAGTGGTGTCTTTGAGTTTTAGTTAGAAAAAAAATATAAAGAAAATGAGTGTATTTCTAGTCAAAGAATTTCTTCTCATTTTTTTTTCAACAACTAAAAAACTTTAAAAAGTGTTAGTTAAAAAAAGTAAGAGAGAGTACTTAATTTTTGAGCCAAATATTTTACAGGGTGTTAGTTAAAAAAAAAGAAGAAGAAGCCAGGGTGGTGGTGGGGGTGTGACGCCCCTAAATTCAGATACTCACATCTCAAATCTAGTGCATCACGTGTTAATTCTAATATCATGCTAAAATCATCAACAACGAAATAATAGAATAATTTTGTGACGCCTCAAAAATAGGTATACATCACCCATTCTGAGTCGCCAAATACATGGTACAAAAACAACTACAAAATCATTAATACAATTGTCGTACAAAATACGACAACGCATATACTGTGAGTTTAAATACAAATATTATCTTCTAGACAATATCCACACTCAGATAAAGTCATCATTACAATTATTGATACACTATTTTACAACAAAAAGTAAAAGGGTGAGCTCAACTAACCCAGTAAAGTATATTATGACTAATATAATGTACAACAAATTATCGTTAACCTTCAACAAATCAGATAAAATATAATGGACAACAAGTTTTAGATCAATATTCGTAGTGGAAATAACAATTCATTAGAAGAGTTAAGTAAAGAATAAAATCTACTATTATCAATGAATTTAGAAGTCTATCATCAATATTTTATCCATGTAACATCAATCAATATACATCTTGAATCAAATATTTATCTTTGTACTACGGGCCAAAGATATTCATTTGTATCACCAGTTAGTCATGTTCATCTCAACACCTGTCCATCTTTGCACTACGGGCCAAAGATATTCATCAGGTAATCATTCATCTTTGCACTACATGCCAAAGATATTCATTAAGTATCACCGTTAAGGACTGAAGATGATGAAAAATATTTTAGAGAACGAATCCAGTGAGATAAAAGAACAAAGATTAAATATTCGTACTTTAGATAATCTAAGTTTAAAAATACTCCATAATAAACCACAATGGAGTAGAATTTAAGAATGAAGATCAAAACATGGATACAATCAAAGATAATAACTATAATAGACATCTGGGACAAAGAAAAGAAAATTTTATCTTTTGGTGAATAGTGCCGTATACTTGAATAGTAACCCCGACACAAAAGGTAGAAATTTCATAATAAAATTAATACCAATATTTCAGCATAATGATATTGAAAGAAATAATATCATTTACGAAGAAAATAACATCTCTTACCTCAGAAGAACAGTATTTTTAACTGGAATATCGGATGAAATATTGAAGGAAACTTGCACTGAATAGTAACTCTCAAAGTATCTAAATACTCACAAAATACGCTCGATAATATAGAGAAAGAAAATTTGTTTCTGGTGTGATTTTCAATTCTAACTAAGCATCCTATTTATAGAAAAATGCTAGAACACCAAAACAGACTAAATTAATAAAATATTAATTTTTATTTATTACCAATTCTCACGCATGCCATACTTGAAATCAAACTTTGAAATTCAACAAATTCAAGAGATAAAAGGACAAGTGGGTCCCACTTCTAGAAATCTCCACCAAAATTATTTATAAAAATAATTTCTGAATCAGTCACCTCTTAAAATTCATAACAAATAATACGTTAATTATTAACGGTTCAAATTTTGTGGACATATATTCAACTTATATATGTATAACATATCCAAAAATCACAACGATCCAACGGTCGGATTAAAATTATAACTCACACAATATAACTTAAGAACACTGATTTTTTAGACTATGAGTCCTTTGGACCAGTTTCATTCAAACAGTCACCACGAAAAATCTACAAAGGATTTTTGGGTGATTCAAATTTCTGCGTTTAGCTTACTTCCAGGGCTTTCTTTTGATATATGACTCATCTCCTAACTCAATATACACAAAGAGTTATAGATTTTACAAAATCAAGTAATAAACTAATTTTTTTGAAAAATCTCCATATTTTGTTCTTCTTTTGATTTCTAGATTTATCTCATTTGATTCATACACCGTGAATTTAGTGTAAAGATATCACCATTATTATATTATCATATAACCACATTATACATTTATAATGTAATATAATAATATATTTGAATAAATTATTTTATCAGAAAAGATAAAATATCAATTTTCAACAATTGTCACTTTTTTAAAAATTCCTCCATTTATATCCCCATTAAAATAAATATTTCCTTATCATATAAATCAATAATTAATTATTCACAAATACTATTACAGAATTTATGACAACCAGGTCGTTCTCAGGAAAGAGGGGACTTTCCGATAAGGATTTCTCCTTACTGGCACGCAATTAGGTGACCAAACCCCTTTCCTAGACAGAACTTCCTTGGACATTGTCAATAATGTTATCTAATAATATTATTCAAATAATATGAATTATTGATCTGATAATAGAAAATATTGTGCAATGACAATTATTGAAACAACAATAATATAAAATATCAACGCAACAATTATTGAATCAATAAAATAAAATATTGAACAATAATTACTGTAATAATTATTGAGTAGTGCCTTATTACGTAAGAATCAATAATTCAAAAATACTGTGCAATACCGTGTGCTATTGTGCAACCACGCGTATTACTGTATTTTAACCACCAGATAATCCAACAGTGTTAACGGTAACAATTACACCGTTATATATAAAAACTCAAACATATCGTTTTCTTCATCCGACAATTATTCTATTATGGGGCCCACAAATGGTTGCGCCGTCGTACAAATATTCCCCGACAACAAGAATATTCCACGACCAGACGAATATTCCCCGATAAAAATGAATATTTTATAACCACTTGCTTAAGCATTTTGTAAAATTTGCACATTTCACCCATAACCAAAGCATTATATCAAATTAACTCCTTATTATTTCAAGATAATGAATAGAGGAAAATCAATTTTATTTATAATAAGTTGGGGTCTTATAACCTCCCCTCCTTATGAAATTTCGTCCTCGAAATTGACGTACGTACCTGGTGTTTCAAAAAGGTGAGGGTACCTCGCTTTCATTTCCGATTCCAACTCCCAGGTCATTTCTTCAATAGCATGGTTCCTCCACAAAACCTTAACTTATGGTATAACCTTTGTTCGTAGGACATGCCCTTTCCTATCCAATATCTTGACAGGTACCACCTCGTACGTTAAATCTTCGGCTATCTCGTCTAGTTCTAAAGCAATAATGTGGTTTGGGTCTTTCACATATTTACGAAGCATAGATATGTGAAAAACATTATGAACACGAGACATGCTTGGAGGTAATGCAAGTCTATAGGCCACATTTCCTATTCGGTCGAGAATCTCAAATGGACCAACAAATCATGGATTGAGCTTTCCTCTCTTCCCAAATCTTGTAACTCCCTTCCATGGAGCAATACGTAACAATACATGATCTCCAATATTAAATTCCACGTCCTTTCGTTGAAGATCATCATAACTCTTTTGTCAATCTTGTGAGGTCTTTATACGTTGCCGGAACATTTGAATCTTTTCCGTAGTCATGCGTACGAATTCTGGTCCCAACAACGTTGCTTCACCCACCTTGTCCCAACATACTGGAGAACGACACTTTCATCCATATAACACCTCGAATGGAGTCATGCCTATACTTGCTTGATAACTGTTGTTGTAGGAGAATTCCACCAATGGCAAGTACTTATCTCAACTTCTTTTTGAAATCTAGGACATAGAGTCTTAATAAATCTTCAAGGGTTTGAATAGTCCTTTCTGATTGTCCGTCCGTTTGAGGATGGTACGCCGAACTGAATCGTAAATCCGTGCCCATAGCTTTCTGTAAGCTAACCCAAAATTGTGAAGTGAATCTTGGGTCACGATCCGAAACTATGGATACTGGTGTGAGACCCCAAATTTTATGAATAAAGATTTAAATTTGTCGAAATATTTTTTTTGAATATTATGGTGTGGATTTGATATAATGTTATAGTTGTGGGTAATATTTATAAATTTTACAAAGTATGCAAGTTGTTATATAATATTCGATTGGTCGGAGAATATTCTTTTTGTCGAGAAATATATGTACGACGGCACAATCATTGGTGGACCCCACAACGGAAGTATTGTCGTGGTTAGAAAACGACATGATTATCTTTTTATAAAAATAACGACGAAAGTGTTACCGTTAAAACTGTTGAACTACCCGATAGTAAAAGTATAGTAATATGCGTGGTTGCATAGTAGCACACGGTATTGATTATTGATGCTTACGTAAGAAGTCACTCAGTTATACTCAATTATTGCTACAGTAATTGCTACATCATATCTCTTATATTATTGATTCAATTATTCTCACAGTATTATCTGTATAATATGTTATATTATTAAATCAATAATTGAGACAACAAAGTTATTTATATTATTATTTTTAATATTGACAATGTCTAGAAGTTCTGTCAATGAGAGGTTTGGTCACCTAATTGCGCGCCAATAAGTAGAAAGGCTTATCGGAAAGCCCCCTCTTTCCTGGGAACGACCTGGTTGTTAAATATTATGAATTATAATATTAATGATGAATAAGTTCGTGTTGATTAAGGATGAAATTGATAGTTCCATTGTGTTAGAATTATTAGTGTTAGTGGAAATCGACAATTATTTCGATAATAATTGATGTTTGGAGGTTATATTGACCAATCGGGTAATTAACCGGATAAATGAGCAATTAATTGCTATTGATTCACATGATTATAACTATTTGTTCACATGTGTGTACTATTGATTCAAATTCATTTACTATTAGGGAGTTGGTGCAAGATTGATAATACTGATTGTAAGACCCCGAAAATTTTTTAAATAAAAAGGAATTTCCTTTATTTATTTTTTTTGAAATAGTAAGGGTTGATTTGATTAATGCGGTTAGTTATGGGTAAAATGCGTAAATATTTTAAATAAGCAGGTTCCGGAGTTATCGAATTTTCTGGCAAAAGGGCTATTTATTATGAATTATTGAAGTTCCGGAGTTCCGAAATAATTGATTTTTGGAGGTTTAAAATATTTTAAATATAAAAAACGTTTTTTTCATTGTTGAACTCATTTAACATGTGGGTTGGTGGCTGATGTTGGGCAAAAATTGGGTGCGTAGGAATTTATATAATATATTAATATTATATTAAATTTTCTGTTTTGGTGTTCTAAGCAATTTCCTATAAATAGGTGCTTAGGTTAGAATTGAAAATCACACCAGAAACTGAAGTTTTCTCTCTCTATATTATCGAGCGTATTCTTGTGAGTATTTTGAGTATACTTTGAGTATTGCTATACGGTGCAAGTTCAAGTCATAGCCTATATCCGGTGTTTCAACTAGAAGTACTGTCTTTCGAGGTAAGGGATGTTATTTCCTTCTAAAATGATATTATTTCTTCAATATCATTATGTTGAAATGTTGGTTGGAAATTTTTATCAAATTTGGAACTTTTTCATGTCGGGGTTACTATTCACGAGTTACTATTCATGAGTTACTATTCACGAGTTACTATTCACGAGTTACTATTCAAGAGTAATATTCACGAAACGTAAAGTTGTTTTTGTGAAATTTCTATCTTTTGGTGTCGGAGTTACTATTCACGTATACGGCACTATTCACGAATACGACATTATTCACCAAAAAAATGAAATTTCTTCTTTTTGTCCAAAATATCTATTTTGGATACTAGCTTTGATTGTATCCATGTTTTGATCATTCTTGAATTTTACTTCAGTATGATTATTTATGAAGTATTTTTGAACTCGGATTGTTTAGAGTACGAATCCTTAATAATTGCTATTTTGTTTCACTGGATTCGTTTCCTTTAAAATATTTTTCATCATCCTCAGTCCTAAATGATGGTGTTACTGAATATCTTTGGCCTGTAGTGCAAAGATAGTTGATTTTATTATGAATATCTTTGGCTCGTAATGCAAAGATGTACAGGTGTTGAGATGAACATGAACAATTGATGAATATCTTTGGCCCGTAGTGTAAAGATGAACAGGTGTTTAGATGAACATGACCAACTGATGAATATCTTTGGCCTGTAGTGCAAAGATGAATATTTGATTTGATTTGAGATATATATTGATTGATGTTACAGGGATAAAATATTGATGATGGATTTTGAAATTCATAGATGTTAGTAGATTTTATTCTCTACTTAACTCTTCTAATGAATTGTTGTTTCCGCTGCAGTTGTTGATCTAAAACTTGTTGTCTATTGTATTCTATCAGATTTTTCCCTGTTGAAGACTAAGGATAATTTGTTGTACATTATCTTAGTCATAATATTCTTTACTGGGCTAGTTGAGCTCACCCTTTTTCTTGTTGTTCTATTTTTTCTTCTCAGGAGACGAGAATGTAGCGAGTACGAGTCGGGGGATGTAATGATGGTTCTAGAGAGAGTTGTTTAGTAGTCCTCACCATTTTTGTAAAATAATGTATCAATAATTATGATGGGGATTTATTTGTATGTGGATATTGTCTAGACGACAATAGTTTATATGTTGTAATAATAAAGTTGTAGTTATTTCTGTACCATGTATTTGGCGACTCAAAATGGGTTGGATGGAATGGACGTATTTTGGGGGCATCACACTGATCTTCATCGAAAGGACGTGGAATTCGATATTGGAGATCATGTGTTGTTACGTGTTGCTCCATGGAAAGGAGTTACGAGATTCGGAAAGAGAGGAAAGCTCAATCCTCGATTCATTGGCCCATTTTTAATCCTCAAAAGAGTACATAGGAACTGTGGCCTATAGACTCGCTTTACCGCCAAGTATGTCTCGTGTTCATAATGTTTTTCATATATCTATGTTACGTAAATATGTGAAAGACCCGAACCACATTATTGAGTTAGAACCGGACGAAATAGCGGAAGATTTAACATATGAGGAGGTTCTTGTTAAAATCTTGGATAAAAAGGAGCATATTCTACGCTCCAAGGTTATACCTCAAGTCAAAGTTTTGTGGAGGAACCACGATGTTGAGGAAATGACCTGGGAGTTAGAATCTGAAATGAAATCAAGGTATCCTTACCTCTTCGACATATCAGGTACGTATTCTAATTTCGAGGGCGAAATTTCATATGAAGGGGAGGTTGTAAGACCCTAACTTTTTTTAATAAAGATGATTTTTCTATAAATATCATTTTTGAATATTATGGAATGAATTTGATACAATGTTATAGTTGTGGGTAATATTTATAAATTTTTCTAAGTATGCAAGTTGTTATAAAATATTCGATTGGTTGGAGAATATTCTTTTTGTCGGGAATATTCGTACAATGGCACAATCATTGGTGGACCCTACAATGGAATTATTGTCGAATTGAGAAAACGATAAAAATATTTTATAAATAACGGCGGAGGTGTTATTGTTAAAACTATTGAACTACCTGGTAGTAAAAGTACAGTAATACGCGTGGTTGCATAGTAGCACACGGTATTGATTATTGATGCTTACGTGAGAAGTCACTAGTTATACTCAATTATTGCTACAGTAATTGTTGCATCATATCTCTCATATTATTGATTCGATTATTGTCACAGTATCATTTGCATTATATGTTATATTATTAAATCAATAATTGAGAAGACAAAGTTATTCATATTATTAAATTGCAATATTTACAATGTCTAGAAGTTCTATCAAGGAGAGGTTTGGTCACATAATTGCGCGCCAATAGGAAGAAATCCTTATTGGAAAGCCCCCTCTTTCCTGGGAACAACCTGGTTGCTAAATATTGTGAGTTATAATATTAATGATGAATAAGTTCGTGTTGATTAAAGATGAATTTGATAGTTTCATTGTGTTGGGATTATTTGTGTTAGTAGAAATCGACATCTATTCCGATTATAATTGATGTCTGGAGGTTATATTGTTCAATCGGGTATTCGGGAAACTTTTCGTGTCGGAGTTCTATTCATGAGTTACTATTCACGAGTTACTATTCACTCTAGTATTGTGCATTCGGGTATTTGGGTACAATATTATTCCATGAGGAGATGCGCTAATTTTTCAGACCGTTGGTTGAAGTTATATTAGTGAATCAATATGGACCGCTGGTGGAAAGTTATAATAGTGAATCAATATGGATCACTGGTTTAAAATTTTAATAGTAAATCAGTATTGACCGTTGCTTTAAGTTTTAATAGTAAATCAATCTGAACCGGCCGTTTAAAAGTAAATCAATTTGGACCGTTCAGGAATTAGTTACTATTCAATCCATTCTTCTATAAATAGAAGCTCATTCCTTCATTATTTCTTACGAATTCACTAAAACTCTAGAAAGAGAAATTATAGAGAGAAACAAGAAGAGTATTATGCTACTTCACTACTTCGATATCCAATGTCTTTTACGGTAAGGAGTATTATTTCTTTCGTATTCATGAAGAGAACCTCTTTTATTCCATTCTTTATTATTCTGTTGGAATAACCTGTATACGCGTTCTACCCTATACTTGGTGAAATTCTTCTGTTATTTCATTATTTATTATTCTGTTGGAATAACCTGTATACGCGGCATACCCTATACTTGGTGAAATCCTTATGTTATTCCATTCTTTATTATTCTGTTGGAATATCCTGTTTGTGCGTTTTATGCCAGACCTGGTTCCGTCTTTATTATTCTGTTGGAATAATTTGTATACGCGGACTCCCCTATACTTGGTGAAATCCTTATTTTATTCCATTCTTTGTTATTCTATTGGAATATCATATCTGTGCGTTTTACGCCGGACCTGGTTCCGTCTTTATTAATCTGTTAGAATAATCTGCATACGCGGACTCCCCTATACTTGGTGAAATCCTTATGTTATTCCATTATTTATTATTCTGTTGGAATATCCTGTCTGTGCATTTTACGCCAACCTGGTTCCGTATTTATTATTTTGTTGGAATAACCTGCCTGTGCTATCTATCACATGCCTGGTGATTTCTTTTGTTATTCCATTCCTTATTATACTCAGTTGGTTAAAGTTTTGACTTCTATACTCCTGAAATTAGTGGAATGTCATTGATATTTGCACTTCATCCAATATCTTTTCATGGAAATATTCTTCTGAGCATTCTTGAATTTTACTTTACAAAGAAGTATCATGTTGACAATTTGGACGTTATTAGTTCCTGGATAAACTAATTCTTGAACTTGTTTTATTGAATTCTTATATCATTGTCATCATCCTCATGTTTATATTTTTTTAAAGTCATCTGTGGCATGTAGTGTATAGATGGACTTGGTATGATTATGACCATGGATTATTCAGTATAATCATGACCGTAATGTTACAAATGATGTGATAAAAGTCCTCATTGGCCCGAAGTGCATTGATGGACAGTTGTTGGCATGATTATGACCAATGATGAATACACAAATATCCTTGGCCTGTAGTGCATGGATAATTTGTGGTCGTGACCCTAATGAATATCCTTGGCCGTAGTGCAGGGATGATGTGGATTATTTATTAAGCTGAGTCTCAGCGATAAAAGTGATGAAAAACTTTTTAAATCATAAAAGATAGTAGATTTTATTTTCTACTTGACTCTTTTAATGGATTGCTTATTCCGCTGCAGTTAAACTTGTTGTCTATTGTATTTTATTAGTTTAACATTGTTGAAGGCTAATGATAATTTATCCTGCATTATCTTAGTCATAATATTTCTTACTGGGCTAGTTGAGCTCACCCTTTCTTTCACTGTTTTCTTCAGGAAATGAGAACGTAGCAGGGACTAGTCGGGGGACGGAGTGATGGTCCAAAAGATAGCATCAGTAGTCCTCACTATTCTATGAAATAGTGTGATAATAATTGTAATGAGGACTTATTCTGAGAGTGGATATTGTCTAGAAGACAATATTTGTATTAAAACTCACAACTTTTGTTGTATATTTAAGATTGTATTTGTATTCTGTACAATGTATCTGGCGACCCAAGATGGGTGATGAATACCTATTTTGGGGGTGTCACATCGGATAAATCTGCCTCCCTATTACCGACGATGCACCCGAAGGGGAGACCATCCCGATTACTGAACTCTCAACTGGCTCCACTTCGGGTCCTGCCCTTCTGGATGCTTCTTTTGCCAAACCCACAGGCAAGTCAGTTTTGAAGATAGCCGGGCTGAGAAGATAGCCTTATTAAAGAAGACGAAGAGGCCTTTTGCCAAACCTTCCACCAAAGCCCCCCACATGGTCTCTTCCTTAGCCGCGCCGATACCAACTCATCCACCCCCCACACAAGTGGTGATAGTTGAAGATTCAGAGGAAACCGAAGAGGTTCCTCTCGAGCCTCGATCTAAGAAGCCCCGTGATGCTGATGTTCCAGAGCGTCAGATTATCGTGGCCGAACCCCTTCCCACTTCAACTCCCACCTCGCAACCGAGCTCTTCGCAAGGAACGTCGACCACTTATTGGCCAAAGAGCCCTTCAAAAGTGTTTCCCTTTACTCTGTTCGATCATTTCAAGCTTTCGGGCGATGACAAATGGTTTAAGGGATACTCTTCCGAAGAGTACTTGGTTGTTTACCTCTGGGCTCAATGCCAGGTAACCGCAAGGGTGCTTATCTTAGTCTTGTAAACTTGTACTTTGATTTCGATAGTTGATGTATGTGTGTGTTGTAGGCCATTGCCATTCTTGCTCGAGCTATTCCTCCTCTCGCCCGAACCACTAAAAAGGAGGTTCAGCTGAGGTCGGACGTGCTGCTGCTCGAGGCGGAGGTTCGAGGCCTGAACCCGGACTTAAAGAAAGAGAGGGATCTCCACACCGAGACCCGAAATAAGGTGACTTGGGCTGAACGTCAGGCCAACGAGCTCAAGGAACAACACTCAGTGCTTCAGCAGGAGTTTGTCGGTCTCGAAGGTCATGCCATGAAGCTTTTGGAGGAGAGAGACCACCTGTCTGAGGAGAGTAATGAACGGTTGCAGGCGCTTCATCAACTTGAGGCGAAGTTCGATGAGATTCATGAGAAGATGATGTATCTGATCCGAGAGAACAATGCCTTGAAGGATGAATGTACTGGGGTCAAGTAGCGCACCATCAAAGAATATGAAGAGTCCCCTGCCTTGACTGAGAAGATCATGGCCCAGTTCGCTGAAGGCTATAAGACTTATCAGGAAAAGGCTTGGGAAAAATTGAATGCTGTCGAGCTCGATAATTCCGTTCTTGACCCTTCGGACGAAGAATCCGATACTGGGGATGAGCCTACTCCGGAATAGCTTCTATTAGGACTTGTAATTTTTGTTCTCTTTATTTGTACTTTAACCGAATCATATACGATCGGGTCGTGTAAAAATTTGAAGATATGAAGTACAAAATTTTTGCTTGTAAATGTTTGTGATCAGTTATACTCATGACTTTTCTTGATCAGTTATGTTTTTTTGAACTTTCTGATCGGTTTGTGCCTGAAGTTAGCCTGATGAATAGTTTTAATTTTCTCGATCAGTCATACTCGTGACTTTTACCGATCAGTTATGTCGTTCCCGACTTTTTGGTTGGTTTAAGTTCGAAGTTTATCTGATTAAAAATTGTAGTTTTCCCAATCAATTATACGCGTGACTTCTGCTGATCAGTTATGTCATCTCTGACTTTCTGTCCGGTTTAAGTCTGAAGTTTGTCTGATTAAGTACAGAAAATTGTATGAATATAAATGAAGTAAAACATTTCCGAAGAAAAATCTCATTTATTTCATTGATGATTAAAACGGTTACATGAATAAAGAAAAAAATGACATAACTTTCACTGGTAAAATTTTGTAAGTCTTCCAGCATTCCATGTATTCTTTACTTTCGAACCATCCATTGCTCGAAGTCGACATGTACCTGGCTTCGGCACCTCTACCACCTCATAAGGTCCCTCCTAGTTAGGCATCATCTTGCAAGTGTTCTGGGGGGTTGATGCCTCTGACTCCCGAAGGACTAAATCCCCAACCTCAAATCTCCTCTATTTCACCTTCTGATTATAGTGTCGGGTTGTTCTCTGCTGGTAGATTGCCAACCTTATCAGAGCTGAGTCCCGAACTTCTTCCAATAGATCCAGATTTATTTTCAAACCCTCATCATTATATAGTTCCTTGTACTGACTGACCCAAAGAGTAGGGGACCCGATTTCAACTGGTATGAGTGCATCTGTCCCGTATGCCAATCGAAATGGAGATTCCCCAGTTGTTGTTCTCAGAGTAGTCCGATATGCCCACAAAACACTGAGTAACTCTTCAGGCCACCGAATCTCTAATTCGTCCAACCTTCTTTTGATGTCGTTAAGCAGAGTTCGGTTGGTGACCTCAACTTGACCATTCGACTAGGGGTGGGCCACTGAAGTCTTTCGGTGCTGAATTCCCAGTTCTTTCAAAAAGGCTTCAAATTTAGATCCCACAAATTGCCTCCCATTGTTCGAGACCACCACCATCGGGATACCGAACTGAAAAACAACCCCTTCCTTGAAAAACTTCAGACATTCTTATTCGGTGATTTTCTGAAGAGGTTTAGCTTCCACCCGCTTCGTCATGTAGTCGATAGCAACGATCACGAAATAGACTTGTCCCTTGGCCTTTGGCAGAGGTCCCAGGATGTCGATTCCCCATATAGCGAAGGGAATTGGAGATAAGACCGAATACAGCTCTTCGGGGGGCTGATGTGGGATGGTTCTGTTCAGCTGACACTTGGGACATTTTCTGACGAATTCTTTGGCCTACGTGTAGATAGTCGGCCAATAGTACCCCTGCCTCAAAATTTTGTATGCCAGTGACTTGGCCCCCATGTGATCCCCATAAATCCCATCATGTACTTCCCTAAGTGTGTAATCTGCTTCCGATGGGGATAAACATTTGAGCAAGGGGGAACTGAAAGCCCTTCGGCATAGATCTCCGTCAATGAGGACGAAATTTGAGCTTAGGTGCTTGATTTTCCTTGCCAAGATTCGGTCCAAAGGTAGAACCCCGTCCGCTAGATATGAGATATAAGGTGTGAGCCAGCAGTCAAGCCGGTCCAGAGTTAGCACGTCCGTCTTCGGGACACTTGGTTGTTCTAAGACTTCCAGATATACTGATCTGTTGAAGGAGCTTGCTTCAGTGGTTGCCAACCTGGCTTAGGGCATCTTCTACCGTATTATCTGACTGATTGACTCCCTGACAACTATGTGAGCTGAAGTACGCGAGCTTATCTAACACTTCGGCCAGATACTTTGACATTCTTGCCCCCCCGAGCCTCATACTCCCCCGATAACTGCTTGACCACCAGCTGTGAATCACTGTAGATCACCAACTTCTGCACTTCCAGGCTTTGGGCCAATCGTAACCAGTTCAGAATGGCTTCATATTCTGCTTCGTTGTTTGTGGCCTTGAACTGAAACCGAATCGCCTATTGGACTTTGAACCCTTCGGGACTTGTCAGAATGACCCCTGCTCCACTGATGTCCGAAGTCGATGACCCATCTACATATAAAGTCCACAAAGTTGACCCCTGTTGAGTTTTGGTCACTGTATTCACGTCTGGTTCGGTGAAAGAACATTCCACTATAAAGTCTGTCAATGCCTGTCCCTTGATTGCCTTTCAGGGATGATATTTTATAGCGAATTATGTTAATTCCATTGCCCATGCGGCTAACCGACTCGACACTTCTGGCTTGTGTAGTACTTTCTTTAACGGCTAATCTGTATATACCACCACCACCCAACCCTGGAAATAATGCTGAAGCTTCCTACTTGCAATGATCAAGGCATAAGCGAACTTTTTTAGGTTTGGATATCTCGTTTCTACGTCTCGAAGGACGTGGCTGACGTAATATACCAGAAACTGTTTTCCTCCCTTGTCCCTTACTAGTGTCGCCCCTACAGCTAACGGGCTGGCAGTCAAGTATAAGTATAAGGGTTCCAAAGGGATTGGTTTCATTAATAGAGGTGCTGAAGACAGATATTTCTTAATTTCTTGGAACACGTCTTTGCACCCTGAAGTCCACTGGAAACTCTTCACGTTCTTCGGCCCTTTGAGAGTGTCAAAGAAGGGTAAACTTCTTTCTGCTGATCTTGACATAAATCTTCGAAGGGCAGCTATCCGGCCCATCAACCTCTGCACATCTTTGTATGACTTCGGGGATTTCATGTCTAAGATCGCCTTAATTTTCTCTGGGTTTACTTCGATGCCTCTCTTACTGACTAAATATCCCAGAAACTTTCCTGAGCCCAATCCAAGGTACATTTTGTTGGGTTCAGCCTTAGCTTGTGTCTCCTTACTGTTTCAAAGCAGCTTTCTAGGTCCTCCAGATGATCCCAGACTGACATACTTTTCACAATCATGTCGCCCACATACACTTCCATGCTTTGGCCTAGCTGCTTCCTGAATACGAAGTTCATCATTCGCTGGTATGTTGCCCCGACGTTTAGTAACCCGAAGGTCATCTTCTGATAAGCATAGATGGCCCGGTGAGTAATGAAACTGGTCTTTGGGATATCCTCCTTGCTCATCGAAATCTGGTGATATCTCGAGAAGGCATCCATGAAGCTCAACATACCATACCCCGATGTGGCATCAATTAACTGATCTATGCTAGGCAATGGATAGAAGTCTTTCGGGGCACGCCTTGTTCAGATATGTGTAGTCGATGCATAGCCTCCGCTTCCCGTTTTGCTTCTGAACCAATCCCACATTAGCCAACCACTCGGGATAGTCGATCTCGAAGATGAAGTTTACTTCCAGTAGTTTGGTGATTTCTTTGTCTATGATTTTTTGCCTTTCTGGATCAAAAATCCTTCGTTTTTGTATGACTAGCTTCTTCTTTGGATCCACATATAACCTGTGTAATGCCACTATTTCGCTTATCCCAGGCATATCACTAGGCTCTCATGCGAAAATGTCGGCATACACCCGAAAAAGATCTATCAACCATGTTCGGAATGGTTCTGTCAATCCCGATCTGATCTTGATTAATTTCTCTGAATTCCATAGTATCAACTCAACATCTTCAGTCTCTTCGGCTGGTAAAGCCAGTGGTTCAGTACTACTTTCAGTGAACGACTCTATTTCGATGGTCGTCGTCTGTTTGTGCTTGCATGACCCCGACACCCAAAGAAATCAAAGTATTTCGATAGCACCTTCGGGCAATGTCAAGATCCCCTTTTACCTCCCCAATCCCGTTCGGTGTCGGAAAATTGATTTTGAAATAGGGTATGGATGTTACTACCTGCAAAACTGCTAGGGTCAGCCTTCCCAGGATGGCGTTGTAGGCCGAATCCAACTGTACCATAAAAAATCTGGCCAGAATCTCTGCCTGCTGAGGAGTTATGCCGAACCTGACTGGAAACTCAATGGTCCCTGACACATGCACTGGGTCCCCACTGAAGACGTATAACGGGCCTTCTCCCCCTAACTCCATCTTCTTTCCTTCTAAATCCATCCTTTAATAGGCGTGCGTATATAGTATGTCAACCTAGGACCCATTGTCGATCATCATTCTTTTCATGTCCACCAGTCCGACCTGTGCTGTTATTACCAACGCCCCGTCGTGTGGCTCTATCAGATCCGTTGGATAATCTTCATCTGAGAACGAGATGGATGTCCCCGGATAGACCCGATCCTTTCTGGGCGAGGATCCTACTACTGACAGCACGACCTCGAGATGTCCGCTTCTCTTCTTCCCTGTTACACGCCCTACCGAACCGCCTGAGATTACGTCAATCACACCTCTTGGTGGCTAGTTTGGTTTTGACTGTGTATCTCGAGTCGGACCCTCTATTTTTCTCCCGAGGAGTTTCTGATCCTTTCCGACAGACCACATACTATACCAACTGCCCATTCTGAACATTCTTCTCTATCAAGTCCTTCAGGTCATTACACATCTCTGTCGTATGCCCGCGGCTTTGGTGGTACTCATAGTTTTTGTCCCGACCCCTCTTTCCGGACTTCGGGTGCGTCGAACATGGCTCGAAAAAAGGCTTGTTCCACATCTCTTCCAATATCTTCGCCCGGTAAGTGTTGAGGGTGGTGTAAACCTTGTTGACATTCTGATTCGGGTAGGGTGGTCGGCCACTTCCCGAACCACTTGCATTGTTACCTTTCCTCCCATAGTTGTTAGATCTCCCCTGATTATCCGACCGCTGATAATTTTGCTTATCCCGATCCTTGGACTTCTTGTATGACTGGGAGTGCGGTCTGAAATTTCCTATAGCTTCCTCTATCGTAATAAACCCCTTTGCCCGATGCAAGGATTCTGTCAAATCTGTCGGAGGATTGATCACTAGATCCTTCATCAACTTCTTCGATTTTCCAATATCCAAACCAGACATCAAGAATCGCAAGGCCTGTGGCGAGTTTAACTCTACTACCGAACCAACAGCCTCCCGAAACCTCTTGACATATTGGCCTAGGCTTTCATCTGACCTCTGTCGAACCTGCATGAGGGAAACAGTAATCTTTCCCCGTCTCCTCTTACTTCTAAACCGAGCGTGAAACTTCTGCCGAAGGTACTCCAGGAGTTAATTGAACTGGCTGCTAAGGTCCCCATCCATTCTCGGGCGCTCTTCGTCAGGGTTGTTGCGAATATGTGACACTTAGTAGCGTCTGAATGTCCATAGTAGGTCATCAACCTATCGTACCCGTCCGAATGATCGTTTGGGTCTCCCAGCCCGTCATATGTCTCCAACGGGGGCATCTTCTTTTTGGGGTCGGCCGTCACATGATTGATTTCAGGCGAGAAGGGTGACCCTATGCAAGCCGAAGGTGTCCCCATCGAGTTCTTTGCTGTCAAAAACTTTTCCAACTCAGCCACCCTTCGAGCAAGGGGGTCAGACTCCTCTTTATGAGGGGACGATTTGGGTTTATCCCTCCCGTATTCAGGAGACTGCATCCCTCCTCCTCTGTCCCGATCTGCCTTGGTGATCTGATCTCCGTTCTGCCGAACGGCTCCTTCTACTTCGGCCGTCTCGAGAGCGACTTCTGTGCCTACTCCTTTCTCTTTTAAGCCTCTCCCCGTCGAGGTGACCGGGATCAGCTCTGATGTCTGCGCCTTTTTGAAGACGCCTCTAGCTCTCCAGCCATCTTCGCCATCTGTTATTCGAGCTCCTCCTGCTGAAGACGCAGGGCCATCATGGCATTTTTGTTCTGTTGCATCTTTTTCTGCAAAATAAATTCCCGCTGGTCTCGGCAACATTCTCCTCACTCTCGTTCTTGCCCCATGAGAGCCCGATAGTGATTTTCATCGGCCTGACTCACCTGGTTGGGCGTGTGTTGGCTGTCATGTAAGAGTTTACGCAGAAGGGAAAGGGGCTGGCTCTTCCTGATCCCCATGAATTCTGGAACCCAGCCTGCCTTTGACCGACCCTCTCACCTGGGTGGTCTGGTGTGTCTTCGCTTTTTCTTGGTTAGTAGCATCCGTATTCCTACTCTCCATGACTTTCTACTGGAAAAGTTGGTTATGATTGAATAAGCACTAAAAAGGCCCTCCTTCTAGCGCCAATGTTAACGCCAAGTTTTGCCGGCGCGTTCAATCACAGAATCCACGCGCTAGAACCTGTACAATAACAGATCACACAAAAGCTTGACGGATTGTGCCGTCGAGGGATAGCTCCAGTGTGAGAATAAGTACAGGCCGTTCACAAGGTTTAACAATAAAGGCTAAGTATTTAGTGCTCAATGAAAGTATTACCTGTTAATTTTAACCTTGGCCTTGTATTTATAGTACTCTCATCACCTCAGAATCCTTTTCTGAGTCGGATTAGGATTCCTAAACATGGCAGTTACCATAATTTGGGTCCAACACAATCTCCTTAAAAGGTGGAAGTGAATCCAATCCAATCACTACCTTTGGAGTTACCTTATTCAAATACGGTTAGGACCTCAGGCTCTGTACGCAGGACAACCCACTGTACAGGCCCAATCCAACCGAGCTCCCTACATGGTCCGGACTTCGGCCCAGAGGACTGGAAGGTCCGACCCCGAACTTTATCCTTCTAGAATAGGGTTCCGGCCCAAAGGACTCGGATTCCCGAACCCAAAAGCCTTGAGGGCTTTGGCCCAATGGGCTTAACATCCCCTTCTAACACCAGGCCTTCGGCCCGCTTGTAGGTCGGTAAAATGCTCCCGAACAGCCCCAATTGGAATTCAGATGCAAAAGTTATGCTCATTTCCCCAAATGACGTTGCAGTAGAAAATTCTAGATTTTTGCCCGGCGTCGCAGCTCCCTTTCCTAGTGTATTTTAGGTATAGCAGCTCCCCTGGGAAGTGATTCAATGTTCTGAGCAGCACCACAACATCCGTTTCAGGCCAAATTTGGGCGCCGCAGCGCTGGGTCACGATTTTTGATAGAATAGGGCTATTAAATGACTAACTTAATGACCCATTTACTCATTTTACTTCTTCATCATCTAATTTTCTGCAAAAATAAAGTGAGAAAGGAGAGAGGAGGCAGCTAGGAACACAAGAGAGTGAGGCCATGGACTTTTCAAGAGCTTCAAGTGCATCAATGGAGGAGCTTCAAGAACAACAATGGTGGGCCTTCATCTAACAACCAAGGGAGCCATCCTTTATCTTTCTTTTTCCTCTATGTAATTAGTTTGTGATCTGGAAATGTAATTGAACTCAATGCCTACTTTGAATTGATTTGTTCTCCTTTTGATTAGCACCATATGATTTGGATCATTGTATTTTTGAGCTTAATATTTAATTGGTAAGGAATTAGTGGTTGGCTTGGTTTTCTTCATGAAATTGAAAAATGGATTCTAGATTTGGACCATGAATATATTGACATATGATTATGCTTGTTCTTCTTAGGATGGAATACATAATTTGCATGTAGTATAGGAATATACCTATACGCCATGTGTAACCAATTTGGGAATTTATTTGTAATGACTCCTTGCCTACTTTATTTCACATAGGAATATAGTGATTTATTTAGAAGAGGGATATTCATATGACCATTGGAAGAGGCTTATGAATACTTCGAATTCTCGGTTGACAAATCATCGTGACCATTATGATTAATTGGATAGTTAGGAGATTCAAATGAAGCATTACACGCCAAGTGTTTGACAAAATACTTGTGTGGGGATATTGTATTCTTAGCATCTATATCTATTTTATTTATGTTATGTATTGATGTTATTTAGTTTAATTGTAGTCCTTAGTTTCTATTACTTAAATCAAATTGTTTAGATAAGGTTGAGACGATATAAATTTAGTACTTGGAAATCATTAGAGATAATTTCTTGTAGGATCGACATTCTTCTTATCACTTTATTACTTGTTGACCGCGTATACTTGCGCGTGTTTATTAATCGTGAAAACGACCAATAAGTTTTTGGCACCGTTGTCAGGGAATTATTTTTCTAATATTTTTCAATATTAATTTCAATCGAATTGACTTTAATTTAAACTTGTTTTTTCTGTTTTAAATAAAGTCAGGCTGAAGACTATAAAATAAGAACTAATTAAGAGGTAACCCAAGTTTTCGCAAACTCATTTTTTTGGTATCTTAGCAAATAGTAGGAGTCGATTGCGGAAGGCAATAACTGGATGATTCTTTGTCAGTTTCAAGTTTGGAGTCTTCTACGTTTTGCTTTTGATACGTTTTGTTTTGATATGTTTTGTGTTTTAGTGTGTTTTGTTTTGATATGTTTTGTTTTAGTATGGGTTTTAATTTCAATTCTAATATAGGTTGTATCTCTTGACCATTGATTTAATATGAATTGAACTATATTTTATGATCAGTTAAATGATTGTTTAGATGATATATTGGGAAAACTGGATGACTATTGTTTAGTTTATGTGCTTGAGCTTTTGTTAGCATTGCTTGTGATCGTTGCCACGTATGAGCACTTACTCATTTGTAATGAACCAATTGCATGCTTAGAGAAGGCTTATACGACGGAATGCTTGTAGGAGATATAAATAAGCTCTAGAACTCGTTTAATCATCACTTGACGCAATGTACCCAAGTTTGATTAATTGGTCATGTGGTGGGTTGAAATGGAACGTAAAACGCACTCATTAATAAACACATGCTACATTGCAGTGAGTGATGTCTTAAGCATGCATTTTTGTAGTTTATTTTGATTTATGTCATAAGGTAATGTAGTTGTATACGCTCATTCGAGCTATAATTGGTTTAGTGCAAATGGGTACACACACATAAATGGTCTTAAGAGGGATATGGTCATAAAGCATGTTGAAATCCTAAACGTCGCGCTATTTTGTTAGTTTTTTTAGAGTCATCATATATTGACATCTTTGAGGTCATTGCTAAAAAAAAAACGCTTATTGGGATCAACCAATGTTATAAATTTGTGTGTTAGTTAATTTCAGGTACCAAGTATAGTATCGAGCAAAATGGAACGCGCTCCCAGCTTTGAGGACTTGACATCTTTGAGGTCATTGCTCAAAACAAACGCTTATTGGGAGCAACCAATGTTATAAATTTGTGTGTTAGTTAATTTCAGGTACCAAGTATAGTATCAAGAAAAATGGAACGCGCTCCCGACTTTGAGGACGATGTTGATAACTGACATGTTCTCAGGACATAATTTTTCCTATCTTTACATTGAAGGCAATGTTTGTTTTAAATTTGGGGGTAGTACTAGTGAAGTTATTGGTGCTTGAGCTAGTCTTATGTTAAGGCCTATGATAAAAACTTTGTGGTCATATGGCTAGCTCTGGTGAAATTTTTGAGCATGCTTGTTTAATTTTTAACTTGGGTGTTGGTTCTATGATATTTATGATGCTTTGAGCTTTCAAGGCACTTGCATCCAATTGTTGAGTTAGTTCTTAGAGATTTTATATAGCTTAATTCTTGTGGAAGATGTTATTTAGATTCTAGGAGCTTATTTAAGCATCAATTCCCATCAGAACTGATCACACACGATCGGATAACCCGATCCAAACTTTTGAGAGTTGGCTCTGACACCATATATAACAATCCGGGTCAAATCCCGAGTCCGGAACTAATCTTGGGTCAAATTCCAAGTCCAAATCGAATCAAATCCATCTAAATAAGGCCTTAAATCATTTGACCCAATAGTATCTTCTTAAGTTATCTTAGCTCACCACAAGCTCACTCAAAAAGTCATGACTTGAAGGTACTATTGATAGTAACTTAATTCCCTATATATAGACAAATTTTTCCTATATCTTTCGATGTGGGACAGGGGTATTATAGGTAATGTATAAATATATATATGTACTAGAAGGAAAAAAAACTTTACACGTGTCGGAACGAGACTTGATAAACAACTGGACATGAAGTTCATCTGTTCAGTTATGATTTTTCTCCCATTTTTTCTTATTAGTATTTGTAGAATCTTAAGATCTCTGTATTTATTTCTTCTGAAAGAATTTTATGAATGTTATTCTTATCTTACTCCGTCAATCCCACTAGTTGAAACATTCTTTTGATGTGTGTAGTACGGATTTTAAAACATACCAGAAAACACATTTAAAAGATTTATTTGATAAATTTGATGGTGTAGTTTTATTTTTTAAAAAATAAATTAATATGTTTCAGTTACGTCTTAAATTCATGTCACATGCCAAAAAGAAAGTAGCAACTAAAGTGGCATAGAGGGATTACAACGTACACATTAACATCCACTACTTGATAATACCTAGTAATATAAACAGCTTGGTCACAGTCTTACACATTATGTAAAATTAAAGAACTGAAGAAAATTTGAATCCCAAATCATATCAGCCACATCAAAAATCATCCTAGAATCTACATGCATGACTAAATATGGACATTCAACCCCCATAACTTGAATATTTGCAATATTAGCTACAAGAAACACTGGTCTACAAAAAAGCAGTGACACTACTTAATTGTTCGTTCTCATTTCAAGTCATACCAAAAACCAAAAAAAATTGCATATCTTCCATGCTCATCACTTCTCTATCACACCAAAGTACCCACAGCTTACTGGCCCAAAAAATATCCTCTCACCACTTTTTTTATGCATTACTACCTTAAAAATGACTGTCATATCAAACTTAATTTATCCCCTCCACCCCCTCATCATGTCCCAAATTGAGGGTCTACTCTCAAAATCACTGTACCAAGTCTCTTTATATTTATTATTTTTCTAATCTTGATCATTAATTATGTTAAAATAAAGCATTTTTACCAATTATTATAACTTCAAAATAGGACTCTCAATTTGATTAGGAAAAAAAATACCGAAACATAACAATACTAATACACACAACTACGATATAGGGCCAAATAGCTATCGAAGAGGGGAGATCCACCACATTCATAACATTCCACCACACACAACTACTAGTTACTCTATTCCACATGCTCAACCCACAACTGTCCTCCAAACCTATATTAACCTAACATTGATATCCCATACTATAAATATGAGATCTGCCCCATATGACAAGCTCTTGATATTTATAACACTATAATATTAGACCAGCAACAATTTCGCACAGATATAATCAAGGATTGTTAATCATATTCAATCGCATTATCAACCTTATCAACCTAATTGAACAATGAAAAAAGAAAATCCCTACCCTACAAATTACAACACAAAGCATCACATAATAGTACAGAATAAATGAAATTAAGTGTAATCTGACCTGGGACACCTAATCAAGACCATATTTTTCACTTTTTACATGTGTTTTTCATAGTCGTCAATCAACTCATTTCTTCTTCAAAACAAGTACAACTAGAAGATGAAGCAGCTGCTCCTTTGACATGGAAAGCCAGCCTTGACAACCGAAGCCAATCGTTGTTGACATGGGTTGGAAGGAGCAGTCCTTGCAATAATTGGATTGGGATTGGTTGCAACAAAGCTGGAAGTCATGTATCCCATATAAACCTCAGAAGTTACGGTTTATGTAACACCCCCAAAATCGGATCTAAACTACATTACGACTTCGGTGTGTACGATACTATCTTGAGTCAACTATACTTCATAATTAAATGAAATATCAGTTGAAAATGCGGAATAATTAAAATCTTTTCTTATCTTTTTCACTTCCGTTCCCTGAATCGCAACCTTCACGATTATATATCGAAGTAGATATGAATATACACAACTCAAGTCTACATTCAGATTTATTCTTATAGTATTATCACTATATTGCTTTACTCTATAAACAATTCAAAATAATGGATTTAAAACAAATACACTTGTATATAAATTTAATACTTCAAGTTTACATCGTACATCATCATCTTGATAAAATAAAATTTCTAAGTAAAGGAAACAGTATTCCTCTATGCATCTTGTTGACATTATCATCTTGAAAACTAAAGTCTGACATTGCATCCTGAATCTGCAAAAGATATGTTTTTGCAAGGTTGAACTCGGCACACATAGCATGTAGTTCTACATTTTCAACATAATACATATTTTCTTATGATATGCATTTTATACAAGTTTCATGCTTTATACATGCTTCATAACGTTCATGCTACACATCTCTCAGATCATACAGTTCACATAGAACAATTATCAACTGAATATTAACAGTTATTGCATACAATGCACATTGAAACAAGTTCATAATAGATGCACTTAATATTTACAATCCACAAACACAATAGAACATAAAAACTTTCCTCGTAAGTTGATTACAACTTAAAGCTACCTGCGCTTCGCATATCCTACATAGTTTAGTTCACACACATAGATATATGTTAATCATACATTCAAAACGTAAACATAGATTCAATTAGTCTACATTAACTTTCTCTATTTACTAGTTTCATTTAGAAATTTCCTTAACTTTTCCTCCCATCCAATCTCTACTCGACATAGTTGTTCCATATATGGACCTACTACATAGCATACTCAACATATATTCTTGCTTACAGGACTCTATTACACATGCATCTAGGTTTGGTTAAATAGACAAGACTTCTTGGTCATTCTACCATGTGGCGCTACGACAAAGTAGTCGGGGGTCTCGCTCCCCGGTGAGCGAGCAGCTGCCCAGCTCGCCGGTGAGTTGGCAGGGGTTACAGGGGGACAACACCCCTGGAAGCCAAGCGTAACCGTTTAGTTGCACTTGAATTTCCTTATCAAACCATGTTAATTTAAATCAATTCCTTCATGGTCAGTCTAAACATCATAAAAGACACATTAAAGTTTAAGGGTCTTCAACACATACGCTTGAATACCCAGAACTTAAGAAAAATAATCTTGGAATGACTGCAGAACGAGCTCAGAATGAGCTTGGGAGCATCGCAGATGCGCCCAAGCTCTTCTTCATTTTGTTTGACAGACCAGCGCATCTACGCTGGTTTTGGCTTGGGAAGTGGCACAACTGCGCAACTTCGCGACTGGTTAAAGATGTACAGACCAGCGCAGCTGCGCTAGTCTAGTCTTGGCTTAGGAAGCACCAATTCGTAGCAGATTCAAACATTACTCTGCTTCTGCAGAGTTCAACTTTCTTCCAAATTGGGTTAGTTCTAAAGCTTATAAACCCAAAATTCACCTCCTTATATCTCCGCACAACAACAACTAATCTCCATAACTCTAATTCCCATCAATAACAAAACCAAATATCAAAATTTACTAAATTTTGAAAATTTGATAAATAAAATGGGTTACCTCATTATCGATGATTTCTGTTGGGTCATGATATTTCCCCTCTTTGGGCCGAGTAAATTGGGCTTACTTATTTAATTAATCTATTGGGCCTTCATTATTGAACCTTGAAAGTCACCGGGCCTAGTCACCATATTACTTCTATTTAACCCTATGAAACCGGGTCGGTTCATTGGACTAACCCATTAGATATTTTAATATCTATTACTTTAACTTGTAATGATGAAAAAGCATGACAGTTGACTAAGACACCTGCCATGCATTAATGTGGATGGGATTATAGCTGGTCGACAACATAAACAGTGATCAAAGGTAGTGGGTAGGCTGCATGCAGTCGGCAGAGCCCATCAGATCAGGGGGCTGTGTCAGATAGTAGTGGGTGGCATTGTAATCCGAGAAAAAAGAGTATAACCTATCAACCAAGTCTTCACAAACAGGTACGTACACATTCATATTCACATACACACAACTGAGAATTATTATTTCTCTCAATACACTAGACATTACATCCTCCATTGTTAACCTTGTGAACACGTATACTGACTCTCATGCCTGAGCTATCCCCCGACGGTCTAGCAGTCAAGCTTTTGGTGTCTTATCGTGTTTACTGTGCAGGATCAGGACGTCTTACGTGATTGAGACGTTAGAGAAGATCTTGGCGTTAGCATTGGCGCTAGAAGGAGGGGTGAGTTCTAGTGTCATTGAAATTTTTAATCACAATCATTTAACCTACTTCGGAAGATGGTGAGGAGTAGAGATGGTACGCCAGAAGGGCAGGCGATGGCTGTTAGTTCGTCACTGCCTCGTGTTTCGGTAAAGGATCGTCTGGGTCCTTCTAAAAGTGCTCACAAGAGCACGACCTCTAAGCATAATTCGGGTGATCTCCGTCCAAAGATCCATGGTGGAGCCAGACAGAGGTTGGTCTTTGATGCGAATAAGGGGCATGATCGTGGTCAGGGGCGAGCAGAGGGCTCGCCGACTAAGACTCATCGTCGAAGTGGTCAGGAGGACAGAGCTACCAAGTTGGCGAGGATGGCAGACGAAGCAGATAAAGCCTTGGAGGTTTTATTTGACTTCAATTCTTCATTGGATGTCTTCACATCTCCTTTAACTTGGGCCAACTCTTTTCGAAGACCTTCATTTGTGTGAAGAAATCTCTCACGTTGAGTCCTTTCCCGAGCCAGAGCAGACTTCAGGATGACATTCTCCTTTCTCATTGCCTCTTCTTCGGCTTCAGCTTCGATAGACTTTGGATGCAGGCGTCCAAATACAGCATTCGCCTACGCATATTTAGAATTATTTGACCAATTTCAAATGTCTAAACATGAAGATAAGTACGGAAATTGCAGAGAAAACCACTTTACCTTCGCCAGATAACTCATGCCTTCCTTGAGAAGATCCATGTTTGAACTATTACCAAATCGATGGTCATCGGTGTCACGGACGAAAGCATCAAATAATTGGATGGGGAAGTTGGCATTAAATCGAGGCCACATGGTTGGAGAGGCCATAGAATCATGCTGAAATTCAGAAGTTAACTGTCTTAGAGGAGAAGGCAAAGGCTGATCGCGAGTTGGTGGCGGATCCGTATATATATTTTCTGGAGAAGGAGATCGAACAGGATTAGGTTCGTGGACTGGTGAGGGAGCAGGGGATGAACCTGGATGGCTGTTTGATGGTTGTTTCCTTTTCCTAGAAAGGACGGGGATAGATTCGACCAATTCATCATCAGGCACTTGAATTTCAGCTGGGACTATTGGGGGAATGTCAGTCGAGGACGGAGGAACTCAAAGCTCATCAGCGGTTAAAGGGGTAATCTTTGTCCTCAGCTTCTTAGCACGGAGGACCTTCGCCCAATCGTGTAAAGGTATGTCAAGCAGGCTTCTCTTAACCGGAACAGGTTCAGAAGGTACAGAACTAGGGTTGGATGAAGGGGTTGTTTGTGGAATTGCTTCTGGAATTGTTTCCGGATCGCTTTCAGGATTTTTTTTCGGCTGGGTGGATTTAGATTTCTTGATGGCTCTTTTCCTTCGACGAGGTCTGAGAGATTCTTTAGGAACAATGGGTTCATCAGTTTGGGGTTCGTCATTCCGAGGAGAAAGAGCGGGGGGATCAGCTCGGGGAGATTCTTCAGTCGGAGGCTCTTCACTTGCATCCGTAATCTTCCCTATTAAAAAGTCTTCCAACTCTTTTACTTCTGAAAAAGTTGGTTTGATCAAAGACACTGCAAATAACCATGTATCAGAACCCATGTCACTTAAATATCTCAAAAAACTGTGTTACAAAGTTGTTCGAAACTTACATTTATGGTCATATAACCAGGCTTGCTTAGTCAGAAGTGCAAAACTCCATTCCTTCAAAGGAATCTTCTTCAAAAAATCTGTCATTTCCTTTACACGCTCTTCCGGGATATCTCCGAAGTCAGCAGAGATCTGATCAGAGATAGTCCAATCAGGAAGAGAAGAGATTTCGGGTCCTGTAACAAAAAACCATTTTTCGTGCCAACCCTTGTTGCTTGAAGGGGTATCCATCAGGGGTCTCTTCTCAAATCTGGCGTTGGGTTGAGGAGACTATTTGCTCAAGATTTTGAAACCTCGTTCTCGGGATCTACCGGCTGAGAAGAGGGTGAAGAAGATGTCGACAGATGGAGGAATCCCTAGTTCGCGACAGAAGGAAATGAATGTCAGAATGTGGATATATGAATTAGGAACCAACTGGGCAAATCCCACTCTTATAAACCCTAGGAGGGTAACAACGAAGGCATGAAGTAGTAGGCGAATTCCCTTTTCGAGAAAAGTAACTGGCATGACAATCCAACCATCCGATCGATGGTACATGCGTTCTTCGGGAGCAAGAGCCCTTGTTGTGTACATATCCGGAATCTGATAGCGAGTCCGGAGGATACGTATCTCAGCTTCCGTAACAGTAGAGGGGGTATTGGCATGAAGAAACTATTCCTCATCCTTAAAGAAGTCAGTAGGTGGCAGAGAAGGTATCGAGGACGAATTCTTTCCCATGGTTGCTGTGAACTGGGGATTTGAACTCCAACCCTCTTGATCAAGGTTTGGATTGATGGAAACGATGTTAAGGGGAGTCACTAAGAGAGGAGAACTCTGATTGGTATTCAGAACCACCATTTTTGAGATTTCGTAGAGAGAGGGAAAGAAGTTTTGGAGAGAAGAAGAAAGCTCAAAAGTTCAAAGTTGAAATTGGCAGGTAAAATTGTCAAAATTGGTAAAGTTTATCTTTTATACTGACGGTTACACGGTATACAAGGCCGGCACATTAAATGTTAGTAATGATTTAAAATTTGAATGGGAAGCGTCCAGTTCCGGGTCCAGATATTTATCAGATAGGGCCTTTCTGATTTGGGCCTCCGGTCTCCTCTCATTTCATTTCATGAACCATAACCGGGCACATTTCGATTACTTCTCATTATGGACCATTAGTAAAATATCATGAACCATTAATTTATAGTTTTCTATTAAACATTTTGTTCAACAAAAAACTAGGGGGTAATGTTGGGTTATGATATTTCCCCTCTTTGGGCTGAGTAAATTGGGCTTACTTATTTAATTAATCTATTGGGCCTTCATTATTGAACCTTGAAAGTCACCGGGCCTAGTCACCATATTACTTCTATTTAACCCTATGAAACTGGGTCGGTTCATTGGACTAACCCATTGGATCTTTTAATATCTATTACTTTGACTTGTAATGATGAAAAAGCATGACAGTTGACTAAGACACCTGTCATGCATTAATGTGGATGAGATTATAACTGGCCGACAGCATAAACAGTGACCAAAGGTAGTAGGTAGGCTGCATGCAGTCGGCAGAGCCCATCAGATCAGGGGGATGTGTCAGATAGTAGTGGGTGGCACGGTAATCCGGGCAAAGAGAGTCTAACCTATCAACCAAGTCTTCACAAACAGGTACGTACACATTCATATTCACATACACACAACTGATAATTATTATCTCTCTCAATACACTAGACATTACATCCTCCATTGTTAACCTTGTGAACACGTATACTGACTCTTACGCCTGAGCTATCCCCCGACGGTCCAACCGTCAAGTTTTTGGTGTCTTATCGTGTTTACTGTGCAGGATCAGAGCGTCTTACATGATTGAGACGTTGGAGAAGATCTTGGCGTTCACAATTTCTAACGATTCAATGCTTTCAATCTCTCCTTAAGGCTTCTAATTGCTTGCTCAAACTCTCACTTGCTCAAATGAATTTCGAATTTTGAAAATTGAAAAGGAGAAGGAATGCTTCGGATGAAGCCGTGAGAGAGAAAAATGGAAAACTGAGTATTTGGCTTTGGTTTTATAGCCGAGATTTCCTTGATGGCTACTCAATTTTCTTGATTGCTACTCCACTTCTTTTTCTTGCTGCTCACGAACTTTTCATGCTTGGAGGCTACTCCTTTATTTTCCCCGCGTGCTTCTCATTTTTCTTGGAGGTTACTCAGTTACATATATACATATACAATACATACATACATTATATAATACATATAATATATAGGAAAAAATGTGTGTACACAATTGTGTATTACACAGTAGGCTATGGTGACGATTTTTTTGGGCTATAGCGACGGTTTCACCCGTCGTCATAGCTATTCTGGGCTATGGCGACAGTTTACCGTCGCTATAGCCTAAAAAATCTATCGTCCTAGGCTTGCTGTGTAATACACAGCTGTGTGTATATATATAGCCCTAATATATATTACACATAATATATATTACATATATCCTCCGCACACATCGCATAATAAATAATACACATTAAATATTACACCCAAAAATATTTTCCAGAACAATGGAGGCCATACATTAAATAAAAATATTAATCTCATTAATAACATAAATTATTTCAAATCACCTAATGTAATGTATAGATAAATTAAATGTATTAAGCTTATCATATTAAAATATTTACATAAATTATTTTAATAAAAACTTATTTCTTTTTCTTTAAAAACAAGTATATAAAAATATATTCAATTGTTTTCTTTTCCTATAAATTGTTTTCACACAATTTATTTAACTATAGTAAATATATACAATATATTTACTATATCAAAAACATACTCTCAATAATATCATTACAACATTATTTCAAATAGAACGGAGGTTATTAAATATATTTAATACCATCAATTTACTATATTAAAATAATTTAATATAAATTATTTTAATAAACCTGTAATATTTAAACATTTCACGCATCTCAATAAATTGTTTCTACAACTTATTTACATAAAAAAAACAAATATATAATAATATATTTATTATTCATACATATCACATATTACATATCACATTATATTACATAACATATCGCCAAATGAGAATTTAATTTATTTAATTCTTATTTAAATATTATTCAAAAATTCGGGTTATCACAGTTTAAAAGGTACGCTTCACCATCTTAATTTCTCATCTTTTCCACAACTCATAAGTCTTACCCTTTCTAACAACTCACTCTACGGGACTATCCCTTACGAGATAGGGTTGCACACAAACCTTACTCTACGACATGTATGGGAACCAACTCAGTGGTTCCATTCGGCAAGAAATTGGAATGATTAGCTCTCTCGAGGAATTGGATATGGATACCAACAATCTCACGAGATCAATACTGCCTACCATAGTGTGCTTGGGCAACCTAACCATTCTCTATTTCTCTAACAATTTACTTGTAGGCTCTATTCTGAAAGAGATAGGGAAGCTAAAATCTCTCACTCGTCTTTCTTTGTGGCAAAATCACCTCACTAGACCATTCCCAAAGAGATAGGGTTGCTCACAAACCTAAGAATTTGCTACATGTCTAGGAACCAGCTCATTGGCTCTATTCCGCAAGAAATTGGAATGCTCAGCTCACTTGAGGAATTGCGTCTGGATACCAACAATCTCACGGGATCAATATCGTCTACCATAGGGAGCTTGGGAAACCTAACCATTCTCTATCTCTTTAACAATTTACTCGTAGGCTCTATCCCTAAAGAGATAGGGAAGCTAATATCTCTCACTGGTCTTTCCTTGTCACAAAATCACCTCACTGAGACCATTCCCCACAAGATAGGGTTACTCACAAACCTTAGAATCGGCCACATGTATTTAAACCAGCTCAGTGGTTCCATTCCGTAAGAAATTGGAATGCTCAACTCTCTCGAGGAATTGGAGTTGGATACCAACAATCTCACAGGATTCATACCGTCTACCATTAGGGAGCTTGGGCAACCTAACCATTCTCTATCTCTTAAACAATTTACTAGTAGGCTCTATCCCTAAAGAGATAGGGAAGCTAATGTCTCTCACTGGTCTTTCCTTGTCGCAAATTCACCTCATTGGGACCATTCCCCACGAGATAGGGTTACTCACAAACCTAAGAATCTGCCACATGTATTCGAACTAACTCAGTGGTTCCATTCCGCAAGAAATTGGAATGCTCAGCTATCTTGAGAAATTGTCTTTGTATGTCAACAATTTCATGGGATCAATACCGTCTACCATAGGTAGCTTGGGCAACCTAACCATTCTATATCCCTTTAACCATTTACTTGTAGGCTCTATCCCTAAAGAGATAGGGAAGCTAATGTCTCTCAGTGGTCTTTCCTTGTCACAAAATCACCTCATTGGGACCATTTTCCACGAGATAGGGTTACTCACAAATCTTAGAATCTGCCACATGTATTCGAACCAACTCAGTGGTTCCATTCCGCAAGAAATTGGAATGCTCAGCTCTTTTGATGAATTGTCTTTGTATGTCAACAATCTCACGGGATCAATATCGTCTACCATAGGTAGCTTGGGCAACCTAACCATTCTCTCTATAATAACCAAGAATTCTAAGCCACATTGTAAATAAATATATTAATGATATTAAAAATTTTGTGACATATAGTGAATTATTATGTGAATGTTTAAATATAATAAATATTTATCAATGATGATAAATATGTTATGACTTATGTGGGATAAGTATGAGACTAAATAAATGTATATATTATAAATGTGTATATATATTTATTTATTTTAAAAAGAGAACTATAAAGAAAGCCTTATAACCTAATATTATATATTAGGAAAGATAATTAAATAACCTAAGGGTTATAGTTATTGAGATATGCTAGTATTTAATTCATATGCTAGTAAACTAACCCTAAGAGATTTATTTTTAATATCTCATTTAATTAATTACTTTAACCTAATTAAAGAAAACCTAATTTGGTTATATAATTAATTCTAGTTAGGTAAATATTTAAATTCAAAAAATGAGTGGAATAGAAACCCTAATTAAATAATTAGGTTAAGATAAAAAAATTAAATTATTGAACCATGCTAATTCACATGGCTCAATTATTTTAATTAGAGAGCCCAAACAATTAAGGAGATGGCCCAATCTTAAGCCCACTGCAAGTGAACCTTCTAGAAATTAAAATAAGCTAAAGTTAGCAATTAAATTAAATCAAAATTTGGCTAATATTGGGGTAGAATGGATCGGGAGGAAGAGTGAGGGAACTGAGCATGTGATATGTAAATATTTTCAACAATTCTTACTAACTCTCTTATGTGTCACCCATTTATTTAGCCACAATATTTTCCCTAGATTGTAAGCGAGATTTGCAAGATTACGAGAGAGAAGATGAAGATTGTGGGAGATATGTATACATACACATATGATATACCTATACATTAATTTTGTCAATAAATACCCCTTATATGCTTCATCGCATATTTCGGAAGAAGAAAGTGTGCATTCAAAGCTAGAAGGTGTAATCCTTAACCTTAGTATGAGACCTTCATTTTTGATTTACTGTATGATAGTTGAATATCATTGTTTTCATGTTTGTGGTATGTTAGTATCTCCAGTTAACTAGGTCATGTCTGAAGCTGACTATTTTGACTGGCCTGAGTCACGTTAATCAGATAATAATAGAAGTTAAAACTGTAGTTGGTAGTTACCTTGTGGTTATGTTCATGGATAGTAGAACTCACGAACTGGCCATATGAGGATAGTTAAGTTCGGACCAAATCATGGGCTAATCGTAGTATGACCTCAACTCCCGAACCCAAAGGTTGGATAATTGTATTGGGTTTGGTTGTATAAAACCCAAATAATAACCATAAATTGTTAAGATCGTATACCTTATGACCTAATCATGAGTTTATCTGAAGTCAAGTATACAGTTTAGTTGAGACCTGATCCCGATCTCGATCCCGAACCACGAAGAGGTCCCGAAGTAGGGACCTGAGGTCCCGAAGAAGGGATTGGTCATCTGAACCGAACTAAAGTAATGACTTCAAACAACGAGTTCGCCATCCGAACCATTATCCTGACATTCCGTAGTTAAGACGTCAAATTCCAAAGGGTCCTATCATTGGATTCGGAACCCTAAAAAGAGAATGCCGAAGCTAAAGTCCCAGAGCCTACTCCCGAGCCCGATGTCACCCACGCCTAAACTAAGTAAGATTTTCAAACAAGCCTCTAGTAATCAACTATAATCATTACACTACATTTAACAAGATTGACCATTAGAATTATATGTGACCTATAGATTAGAGATAAGAAGATAAACAACTAAATCATATCGCTCATAAGGTAAAATATTATTAAAGGATTAATGATATTAGGCGAGAGTTTAAGATGATAAACATATGGTAGTAATATTATCGATCAAAGTATGGTAATGATACTAAGAATTTAAGATGATATCTGATATTTATTATGTGCCTAAATGTTAAATTAAGTGTTATAAAACTAATAGTGTTATGAGATGCAATGTGTTATGCCTATTAAAAGATCCATCTGATTAATGTTAGGACTTTCAAAAGAGGATTAAATTGAGATTGTTTAAATAATAATCAGCGGATCAGGCAAGTTCTTTAACTCAAACTTGAGCTATTATTTTTCCAAGCATGTTAGTGGATAATTATTGTTGATTATTTCACATCCAAAATGATTACTGTTATTCGCACTTTGTGCAATTGATTTCCTGTTCTATTATTTGAACTGAGAAATAAATTAAAGTTCTTTTATTTATGAACTATTTATGAGCTAGATCTATGCTAGTTGTGTCAGCTAGATCAAACATGTTTAAATTTGATTAATTCAAATAATTTTTAAAAAGCTGTTCTTAATCAATTAATTTGGTAAGAACTCTTGACTGAGAAAAAGAACAATTTTACTAAAGTATTATATTGGAAAACGATTGTTGCTTATTTATTAAGTGTTTATGCATAATTCACCGGGTATAAAAGGCTAATCCCCTTGATTACCAAAACTTATTAAAAGGACCGGTTTAAATACTGATAACCTTAGTATATGTTCATGGTTATTCCTAACCACTCAGCATCTATTATTCAATTATTGAGACTTAATTTATGTTTTTTTGCAATCGATTTCTATTATTGAACATTGAAAGCTAATTTCCTTTCTACAAAGTGGTGAGGAAAATCCTGTGGACGACAATGGGGCGGCTGAAGAGGCAACTCCTGAAACGGAGATTTCTGAGAAAGATGGGGGTGACGCAAGTGGTCAAGACAGACCCCCGACACCATCTCCTCCTATCACTGCAATACATCGGCCTCTCCCTCAATTACCCTTCCCCCAGCGGATGCAAAAGCAGAAACTAGATAAGCAATTTTCCAAGTTCTTAGAGGTGTTCAAATGATTGCACATAAACATTCCATTTGCAGAGGCGTTGGAAGGAATGCCCAGTTACGTAAAGTTCATGAAGGACATTTTGTCCAAGAAGCGGAAATTGGGAGACTATGAGACGGTGGCTTTAACTGAAGAAAGTAGTGCAATCCTCCAAAACAAACTTCCGCCTAAGCTCAAAGATCCGGGAAGTTTTACAATCCCGTGCACAATTGGGGACCAATTCATTGGAAAGGCTCTGTGTGACCTAGGGGCCAGCATAAACTTGATGCCCCTTTCCATTTACAAAAAATTGGGTCTTAATGAAGCCAAGCCGACTAGCATCACCCTGCAATTGGCTGACAGATCTTTAATTTATCCGAAGGGAATTGTGGAGGATGTGCTAGTGAAGGTGGACAAGTTCATATTTCCGGCAGATTTCATAGTTCTTGATTTTGAGGAAGATAGAGAAATCCCGATAATATTGGGAAGGCCATTTTTGGCAACTGGAAGGACCCTGATTGACGTCCAAAAAGGGGAGCTAACAATGAGAGTTCAAGACCAAGAGGTGACCTTCAATGTTTTCCGTGCTCTGAAATATCCTAACACCCCTGAGGATTGCTTCCAGGTCACTACGATTGCTGAAGCAGTGAATGGGGTCTTCTCAGAGACGTGCATTAAAGATTCTCTAGAAGCTACACTAACAGGGGCGAGTACTACGGTAGAGCCATCGCATATTGAATGTGCCATGTGGCTTGATGATCCGCTAAGATCAAGGCATTCGCACCGCCAATTCGAGTCTCTTAAAGATGATGAGGCATCAACTTCCAAGGGTTTACCGTCAATCATTGAGCCTCCAGCTCTTGAGCTAAAACCGTTGCCTAACCATCTAAGGTATGCATATTTGGGAAATTCTCTTTCATTACCTGTGATAATTTCTGCTTCTCTAACCAAGTGTCAGGAAGAGAAGTTGCTCATTGTGCTGAAGAAGTACAAAACGGCGTTGGGATGGTCGATTGCAGACATAAAAGGGGTCAGTCCAACTCTTTGCATGCACAAGATCCTATTGGAGGAAGGCTCAAAACCTTCTATAGAGCACCAGAGGCGGCTAAATCCGATAATGAAAGAGGTCGTCAGGAAAGAAATCATTAAATTGCTTGATGCAGGCATTATCTACCCCATCTCCGATAGTCCGTGGGTTAGTCCGATCCAGTGTGTGCCCAAGAAAGGAGGCATGACAGTTGTGCCCAATGAGAATAATGAGCTTATTCCCACCAGGACGATGACTGGGTGGAGAGTGTGCATGGATTACAGGAAACTGAACAAAGCAACCTGTAAGGATCACTTCCATCTTCCTTTCATTGATCAAATGCTCGATCGGTTGGCGGGACATGAATACTACTGTTTACTGGATGGATACTCGGGGTACAATCAGATTTCTATTGCCCCGGAAGATCAGGAGAAGACGACATTCACATGTCCATATGGGACTTTTGCCTTTCGGAAGATGTCTTTCGGGTTGTGCAATGCCCCCGCTATGTTTCAGCGGTGTATGATGTCAGTCTTCTCTGACATGGTTGAAAAGACCCTGGAGGTCTTCATGGATGACTTCTCTGTGTTTGGGAGCTCGTTTGATAACTGCCTAACAAATCTGACTGCAGTTCTCCATCGTTGCGCCGAAACAAACCTTGTGCTAAATTGGGAGAAGTGTCACTTCATGGTTGAAGAGGGCATTATTTTGGGTCATCGGATTTCTGCTGGAGGTATTGAGGTTGATAAGGCCAAGATAGATGTTATCAACAACCTTCCCCCGTCCACCTCAGTAAAAGGGGTAAGGAGTTTTCTCGGGCACGCCGGATTTTACAGAAGGTTCATCCAGGACTTTTCGCGCATTACCAAACCATTGTGCACCCTACTGGAAAAAGATCAGCCCTTCCACTTTGATGCCGCCTGCTTGGGCGCTTTTGAATCCGTAAAGACAAGACTTGTCACAGCACCTATTGTGGTAGCTCCTGACTGGACCTACCCTTTTGAGCTTATGTGCGATGCTAGTGACTTTGCTATAGGGGCAGTTTTAGGCCAGCGAAGGGAGAAGGTCTTCCACACTATCTACTATGCCAGCAAGACACTGACGGACACGCAGTTAAACTATACTACCACTGAGAAGGAGCTGTTGGCAGTAGTGTATGCTTTTGATAAGTTCCGTTCATACCTCATCGGGACGAAGGTGATCGTATACACCGATCACTCGGCAATCAAGTATTTGATTGAAAAGAAGGACGCTAAGCCGAGATTGATACGATGGGTTTTGCTCCTACAAGAATTTGACTTAGAAATCAGAGACAAGAAGGGAACTGAGAATCAAGTTGCCGACCATTTAAGTAGATTGGAAAATACTACTTCGTCTACTGAAGCCGACAGGGCTATAAATGAATTCTTCCCAGACGAGCAGCTCTTATTGGTACATGGCAAAGCCCCGTGGTATGCGGACTTCGCAAATTACGTCGCTTGCCAAGTTATCCCTTAAGGCCTGAGTTTCCAACAAAGGAAGAAATTCTTTAAAGATACCAAGCAATATTTTTGGAACGAGCCTTTCCTATTCAAACAGTGTTCGGATCAGATCTTGCGTAGATGTTTACCTGAAGAAGAAATTGAAGACGTGTTGCATCATTGCCATTCATCTAATTATGGAGGTCATTTCGGAGGCCAGCGAACTGCCGCTAAAGTGCTACAGTCAGGATTCTATTGGCCCACCCTTTTTAAAGATGCTCACGCGTATGTGATGCATTGTGACAGATGCCAACGGGTGGGCACTATTTCGAAGCGGCATGAACTGCCGCTGCAAAATATTCTGGAAGTCGAGTTGTTTGATGTCTGGGGCATTGATTTTATGGGACCTTTCCCTTCATCGTTCAACAATCTCTACATCCTGGTGGCAGTTGACTATGTCTCAAAGTGGGTGGAAGCAGTTGCCTTGCCGACAAATGATGCGAAGGTGGTGCTTCAGTTTCTCAAAAAGAATATTTTCACCCGTTTTGGCACACCTCGGGCCATAATTAGCGATGAAGGGTCGCACTTCTGCAATAAGTATTTTGAAGCACTTCTAGCCAAGTATGGGGTAACTCATAAAATAGCCACTGCTTACCACCCTCAGACCAGCGGCCAAGTTGAAATTTCGAACCGAGAGGTGAAACGAATCCTGGAAAAGATCGTTAACCCAAACCGTAAGGATTGGTCGAAGAAGCTTGATGATGCATTATGGGCCTACCGCACAGCTTATAAAACACCCATCGGAATGTCTCCTTACCGACTAGTTTATGGAAAATCTTGTCATCTCCCGGTCGAATTGGAGCACAACGCTTACTGGGCGATTCAAAAGCTTAACTTTGATCTTGAGGCAGCCGGTGAAAAACGGCTGTTACAACTGAATGAAGCAGATGAAATTCGTCTGCAGGCATATGAAAACGCCAAGTTGTACAAGGAAAAGACCAAGAAGTGGCACGACAAGAAGATCCTTGAGAGGCATTTTGAACCGGGTCAGCAAGTTCTTCTGTTTAACTCCCGGCTAAAATTGTTTCCCGAGAAGCTAAAGTCCCGATGGTCGGGCCCCTTCACTATAGCTAAGGTTTATCCCCATGGAGCAATTGAGCTTATGGATCCAAATTCCGATTCCACATTCAAGGTGAATGGGCAACGTTTAAAGCACTACTGGGGCGGCGAGGTTGACCGTCAAAATACCTCCATTACACTTGGAGACCCGACCTAAGTCGGGATGAATAGTCAAGCTGACGACTATAAAACACGCGCTTGGTGGGGAGGCACCCCCATCTCGGTATAAAAATTATTTGTTTCTTCACTGATTTCCAGTTTTCAGTGATTGTTAATTTTATCATTTAGCTTAGCTGATAGCTTTTATATTTTGTATTGAACATGTTGCCAATAGTGTTGTTTGTGTTTTTAACAATGTATGTTTGCTTGTATAGTGTAGTTGTTGTGCTTATTGTGGTCTTTGCAGATAGCAGATAAAAAAAAAAAAAGGAGGGGGGCTCAGAGTTCAGGAACTCGCGCCGCGGCGCCATCCAATGAAGGGAATCTCGCGCCGCGGCGCCACCAAATATGCCCAGCTACTGCTAACTCGCGCCGCGGCGCCATCCAATAAAGGAAATATCGCGCCGCGGCGCCACCAGAAGTGCCAGTTACTGCAAACTCGCGCCGTGGCGCCAATCAATGTACAATATCTCGCGCCGCGGCGCCACCAGCGAGATTTTGTTTTCCCAGTGCGTTATAAAGCAAACTGATCGGCTAAGTCTCTTGCTCTTCTCAACCATCTCTGCAGTCTCCCTCTTGGCATCCTGCGCGCCTACGATCCATCAGCCGTATAACTGTATTCATCGGTCGTGCCTCTACTCAGCCTCTAAAATCTGATTTGAGCATCAATTCATCAAAGGCTCCCCCCACTCAAGTGCTAGGGTTTCCTTCCTCAGGTAATTTTGGGAGTTTTCTTTGGATCAGAGATTTTGTTTAAGTTCTTTTCTGTGCTCTTCTTCTAGTGTGATTTGGGGTGATTTTCACTGACGAAAATCGGGTTAGAGCTAGTTCAATTAAGGGCTGTCCAGGTTTGTTTGGGCATCGCACGCAAGGTGTTTGATAAATTGCCTGAACCAAAAGTTTAGGCCAATTGGGGCTGTCTTGGTCTATTTTTCGCTGGGTTTGCTTTGGGGTTGAGGTTGGCCGTGCTTCTGGGGTCGTTCCGCTACAGTTTGATTCAAGCTTACTGTTACCATGGCACCAAAAAGGCAGCGTCTTAGTGTCGGTGGATCTTCGTCTTCTGCCGCGGCACCGCTACAGGCTTGGGACCCTGCCAAGTTTGTCAGTGAGGCAACCTGGAAGCGGTACAGAGACTCCTTTGGAAAGCGCAATTTACTTCCTGAGCGGGGGTTGCGGCCCGATAGAAAGGACGGGGAGCTCATGAATATGATTATCGAGCGGAAGTGGGTAAACTTCACCAAGCCGCCCGTATCTGCTGTTGTGCCTGTGGTTCGGGAATTCTATGCCAACGCCAGTCCTGATGGTCCTGCTGTGGTTATTGTCAGGGGTAGACCGGTGTCATTTGACAGTATAGCTATCAATGCACTGTTCGAGGCACCCAACTACGCGGGTAATGATTATATGCAGCTGGGGCTCCGCAGTTATGACCAGGAGGATGTTATCAGAAGGCTCTGCAAGCCTGGCACGGCGTGGAAGAAAAATGATTATACCGGTGAGAAGACCAGCTTCCCGGCTGCTGCGCTCAGTCGCTACGGGAAGGCGTGGTACAGCTTCATTTGCGCCTCCATGCTACCGACCCGTCACCTAAGCGATGTGACTAAAGACAGGGCGATTCTGCTTTTCGCCATTGTCACGGGCTTGAACGTGGATATAGGAGTTCTCATCCACGACTCGATCATTAAGGCAATTAAGAGTACAGTCGTTTCGGGACTTCCCCATCCATCTGTGATCACGACATTGTGCAAGCATGCAGGGGTACAGTGGGGGCTTGATGAGACAGTTTCGCCGCCCATGACTATAATTGACCATCTGACGATCAAACGCTTCACTGTTTGGGACGGGGCAGAATCTCATGTAAGGGGAGAAGGGTATGGACCGCCTACAGCACCGCCTCCTTCCGCCGAACCAGAGCCTCCTCAAGCACCTGAGTCAGGACCGGCTAGTCAGGGTCTTTTGACAGACATCATGGCATCCCTTACCCTGCTGCATCAGAAGCAGGACGCCGAAGCACTGAGGCAGCGGAGGCATATCGCTGCTGTGGCTCAAAGGCAGGAGATAGCGATGCAGTACCAGGCTGAGCTGGTGAATATTATGCAAGGGATCTACACTGATTATTGTGGCTAGGGCATTGACTTCACGCCTTACCAGTTTCCCGACCCTCCCATCTTTCCACCTTACCCTCCTCCGTCACCGCCCGCCGAAGCTGACGGCGCTAATGAAGATGAAGCTGAAACTGCTGCGGAGTGAGCGATCTCCAGGGAAGCCCTCTTGTGTATTCAACTGCTTTACGTGTTAGCAATGGGGGCATTGCTCTCCTTAAGTTTGGGGGTGTTTCTTTTAAGTTTTATCTGTTTATCTTAGTGCTACCATGTTAGGACTGCTGTCTGACTTTATTTCCTTATTATGTTTTGGTGCAGTCTTTTGAACTGCGGGATTTGGTTGATTATCTTTATCATTATGGATGCCTGAGCTGTTTTTGGTTTTATGTTGATTTTATTTAGCATGATTGTGGTTTCTAGCCATCTTTTTGGGGCTTTTACAGGTTCGGATGTTTGTGCCATGTTAATGGCCTTTTCACCCTATTTTGAGCTGCTATTTAGCAAGGGTGTTATATTTATCATTGCTAATTTTTGTTGGATTGTGGCTATGTCTAGCGCCAAATGAGTATATATCTCGTAGAATTGTGTCAAGCTTGCCTTGTGCTAGGGGTTTATGAATTGACAAGTTTAGACTGTTATTGATCCGTCCTTCTAGCAAGCTCTGACCAGCTGTGTTAACTAGTTATTCTTCGAATTTAGTTTGTGTGTTGATTGTGTTGACTAGTTGTTCACTCTTATAAAATTTCATTTGTGCAAGGTAATAGAAGACTTGGGTGTCTATTCAGTTTTGGATCTTGGTTTCTAGCTAAGGGTGTTTATATCGAAAGTTGTGCGGTGGGTCGAGATGGAGCGTAAAACGCACTCGCCTCTAAACGCAGAGCCGATATCGAGATGGAGCATAAAATGCACTCGTTTGAAAAAAAAAAAAAAAATTTATATCGAAAGTTGTGCGGTGGGTCGAGATGGAGCGTAAAACGCACTCGCCTATAAACGCAGAGCCGATATCGAGATGGAGCATAAAATGCACTCGCTATTAAATTTTCGTTCTCGTTGTGAAGTCTCAGTTGGCTTATGTTGATTACGTGGCCTTTACTGCTCGAGTTATTAGATTCTTCGGGGTGTTCTACACCTAGTGCCCTAAAGTCGTCTGGCTTGGGAGTCGCTGATCAAAAGCTCATTCATGGGTAGTTCTGATTAGCCTAAGGTAATTAAGTACTGTCCGAGTCTGATTTTACTATCGGCTTGCTAAAACCTTTTGATCTTTCCCTGCATTTGCGTCTAGTTCTTAATGCTTGTTGAATGTTTAAGTTGCGGAATGTGCGTGGTTTTAACAATCAACTGTGCGAGCTTATTTGGGCTATGATTAGTCAGGACGGTTGATCTTCACACGCGTGCATATTGGATCGATTATAGTCTTATGCTTCATATAGATTAACCCCTTGTTCATCCCCGTGTTTGACTCTTTCCTTTGGGGGTAGTTTTTATAGATAATCGTAGCTGCGATGCTAGTATATATTTTTATTTTCCTGTCGCATTCTTAGTGTCTATTGTTATTATTGTGTTAGATAGTTTGCTCGAGGACAAGCAAAGACTTAAGTTTGGGGGTATTTGATGAGTGGGATTTAAACCAGCGAATCGGATATTTTCTGCCTTAGTTACTTGCCTGGATTCATAGTTTTTATATAGTTCTATTGGGAATATAGTGTTTTTGTATTTAATCGTTGCATTGCAGAGCTTCGCAGTGTTTGTGCTGCTTTGAAGGGGCAAAACTGTCTTTTTCTGGTTTCCCGCGCCGCGGCGCCAGTGCCAGAGTCATTGGCCGCGCCGCAGCGCCACTTTCTATCCATGCTGACAAAAATCCGCGTCGCGGCGCCACTTTTCATATGCTGGCTCGCGCTGCAGCGCGAGCTCCGTGTCCCAGATCCTTAGGCCGCGCCGCAGCGCGACTCAAGAGCTTCGTGTCCCGCGCCGCAGCGCCACCTCCGGTTCCCAGGCAGACAGGAAGTGTTTGACCTAGCAAATGGTAAGGATAAAAGGGGAGAGAGGCGGCTGTTAGAGGAAAGGAAGAATAGAGCAGAAAAAGATAAAGAAAGCTAGAAAATAGAGAAGAGGAGAAGAGAAAGCTTGTTGAAAAGAGATCCGTTGCTCTCCATTTTCTCAGATCGTGCAAGTGAAGAGATTGTTTGACTGAAGAGTACTCCTTTCTTTAGGGGTTTTTCTTATTTCAAATCTTTTATTTATTGTATTTGTCTGAAATGGGTGGTGTATTAGAACTATGTGTTAGTCTCATAGTTATGAACTAACTCCATTGTTAGGATTGCAATGTAACTTTTTGAATAGCTTAATCGACTTTCTCTCTCAGTTTTATATAATGAAGCATTTTGGAATGGGTTGTTGTATTTTGCTTATAATGTCTTATTTCTTGATAAAGAAATAGGTTTTGATAGTAGTGGAAATTGATAAATGGATATTACTGTCTTCCTTTAAATACAATGACACTTGTTTTGTCCTGACATTTAATTGTGGGCTTATTGTGCTTGTAGGATAGACATATCCTCACTTGCCTTGTGTGACCTTGGAGTTGAGCATAACGACCTTGGTCAGATTAGATTCACCAATAGACATATTGTGTTCTAGCTTGTCAAGGATTAGCATTTGACCTTCGACAGAAGCTTATGCTTACTTTAATCTCGGTTGGCCATTCCTTGATTTGTTTATATACGGAGAGTTAGAAGATTAGGCGAAGCATTAGGGGAGTTGTAATCCTATCTTTATTTCTTAGAGCTGTTTCTTCTCGCAATTTGTTTGTCCTATAGAATTTGTTTAACCAACCATCTATTTCTTTTGTTTAGATAATATTAGTAAAGGCTTTATCTTAGTAGTTGTTTCCTGTTAAGTCTTTGTCCTCGTGGGTTCGACACTCTCTTATCACTGTATTACTTGTTAGACCGCGTATACTTGCGCGAGTTTTTCGGTTGCGAAATCGACCAACAATATCTTTCTTGTATTTAAACTTGCGGAGCGAATTAGTTGCTCATTATTGCTATATCATGACAGTTTATTTCAGCAAGGACTGAATGTTCGAAGAAGAAAGAAAGGAAATGGAAAAGTGCAAGAATAGATAATGGAAGAGTTAAATTATTAAATTATCTGATGTAAAGATTATTATGTAAACCTTTTGAATTATTAAGGTATATATTAGGTTAAGGTTGTTAAACCTGGGATTTAATATAGAACCTTATTGTAACGATCAATGTATGTTTATTATTCCGCAATAGATTATAGAATGTGTATGATGATGATAGATCGTGAGCACCAAACCCGAGGTTAGGAAACCCGGATTCGGGGGCGTCACAGGTTGGTATCAGAGCTATAGGTTATAAACATTAGGATACGAAACCTAGGTTATAACTTTAGAAAAAAACTCGTATAGAGTATGTTAGGAGATGATTTAAGGAAATTCATCGAGTTTTGGTTGTACCTAATAAAATATTGTTTCATTGTATCAATGAATATATTTTATTGTGGCACTGATATTGTTTAATTGTGATTATAAGATGTCTCAGGATAGCCAAGGTAGCCACTCTGTGGATCAGGATCCAGTAAAGCAAGAAGTGATAGAGGATACTCCCCAAGATGCCTTGATTGGAGATTTGGCTAGCAAGAAATTATGAGTTGGAAGAGAGGGTAGCACAGTTAGAGGCAGAAAATCACTCTATCCAGTACTCCGAGCAACAATATAAGGATGTTGCATACCAGTCATAGATAGAGTTAGCATTGTTGTAAGGAAAGATTGAGTTGACTGAGTCAAAGATGGGTAAAGTGATGATTGAGAATCAAGTTCTGAAGTACGAGTTTGATTTAGAAAAAGCTGACAAGATCAGTGGAAGATGCTTGGGTGGATGCAGCAAGGCTGGTAGATCAGCTGTAAGAGGAGATAGGGGAGAAGGATGTTAGGATTAATACTTTGGGGCGAGCCTTGGATATGGCTTACATGAGACAAAGAGTTGGGGTGAGGAGGCCACACTTCGAGGTAGGCGAGTCGAGTCGATCAATTCGATGTCGGGGAAATGAAGGTGTACCCCGTGATCTGGCTCCAGAACATGTTCTTGTTGAGATGGTTCAGCAGGATCTGCAGTGATGTGTTAGTTAATGGTTATGTATATAGATGCAATTGTATCCTTTTTGTTATTAGGGTTATGTTACGTATGATGTAAACCTCAGACAATGAGAGGTAGTATGTAAAATATGATGTATCCCCACCTTATGTGTATAGGGGAGTATAGTTTTTGGTAGATCCCATATTTTGTTGTTTATACTGGAATAGTTAGCATTTATGGCATAAATGTAATATTTGATTTATGAATATAAATGCAATGACATGATCATATATTAAGTAAATAAGTTTTGAAAATTAAGATAATAGGCTGTCTATCTGATAATATAATTTGATAATTCAGTAAACTGAATTCATTAATCTAGTAAACAGATTTTGTTAACTCAGAAAATTGAATTTGTTAATTTGGTAAACTGAATTTGTTAATCCAGTAAGCTGAATTTTTAAATCCGGCATCCTGAATTAAAAAAAATTAACATAAATACAACATTATGATTATATGATTGTCCAAGTTTAAATTATGTGTTAAATTTTAAATGTTAACATTAAATAAAATGTGGCATAAAATGTAAAAATTTAAGGTTTTATGTAATCAGATAATGCCTCCAAGAAGAGAACCACGATACCGAGGGATGGAAGAATTTCATATTAATGAAGAAGGTCAAGTAAACCCAATGCAGAACTTAGTGAATATGTTAGCGGAAGCAATGTAGAATCGAGCACCAGACGCAGGAAATCAGTTGGAAAATCGTTTGGCAAATTTTAAAGACTTTAAAGAAGTAGGTTTGCTAGAGTTCAGGGGAACAACAAATCAAATCGAAGCTTAAACATGGGTAAAGGAAATAGAGAAAGCCTTCATTATTACGAGAGTTACTGAGGAGTAGAAAACGACTTTTGCTACCTACTTGATGAAGGGAGAGGAGAACTTTTGGTGGGAATCGAATCAAAATAGAGCTGGAGAAGGGATTGTAGCATGGGAAAGATTTAAAGAATTATTTTTCGAGAACTACTTTTCCCAAAGTATGCAAGCAAGAATGGAGGTTAAGTTTTTGGAGTTGAAGAAAGAAAACATGACACTTCCGGAGTACGCTGCCAAGTCCAATGAATTAGCAAGGTTCGCACCACACCTGGTGGACACTGAGGCACGAAAGGCGCGACATTTTTGAGAACGGATTAAAGTCGTGGATATTCAGCAAAGTAGCTGTGTTTTAGATTGATTCATTTTCAACTGTTAGAAAAAATGATCATTGCAAAAGGAGGGAGTGAAGCAGTGTCAATGTACAATCGAGAGAAGAACAAGAAAAAAAATGAAGGTGGAAATCAGAATGTCAACAGTGGTAGAAACAACATCAAAAAGCTCAAGTGGAATAACAGTGGTAATAATTCAGAGAATCAGCAAGGGAAATCACAATAGAAAAAGAAAGCATGTGTTCATTGTGGAAAGAATCACTCTGGGAGTATATGAAAGAGAAGAACGTGTGCTACAATTGTGGTGAAGTAGGGCATATTTCTTCAAATTGTCTTAAACCAAAGAAGGGAAGTTGCTTTTCATGTGGAGGAACGGGTCATGGATTTAAGGATTGTCCATTAAAAAAGAATATTGATGGAGGAAGCGGCAACAAGAGAAGTAACAATAAGTTAACCATTCGAGTACCAGTTCAACAGAGCAAGCCGACAGCAAGAACATTCAACATGATCGTGCAATATGCAGTGGCATCAAAGGAGGTTGTGTCAGGTATAATTCTGATCAATGATATAAATGCTTATGTATTATTTGATTCGAAAGCGTTCATTTGTATCTGATGAATTTTCTAGAAGATTAAATTTACCTCGTGAAAAGTTAGAAAACCAAATGAATATAGAAGTTACAAATAAAGAAGTGATCACTGTTGAATATATCCATAGAAATTATTGTGTGGAAATAAGGGGACATAAGTTAAGTGTGAATTTAATTCTGATACGCTTAGGAGAATTTGATGTGATCCTAGAAATGGATTGGTTGTTTAGCCATGAGGCAGTTATTGACTTCAAGAAAAGGAGCAAACACCTTAAGACACCAAATAAGTCTAAGGTTGTATTTTATGGTAGCAAGTCGCCAAAACAAACGAGTTGTTTGACGATGATGCAGGCCAGGAAGATGTTACAAAAAGGATGTCAAGGATATTTGGCTCATATAGCGGATACACGGATAGTGAATTCTGATATGAGGCAGATACCTATAGTTAATGAGTTCGTGGACGTCTTTCCAGATGAATTGTTAGGACTTCCACCAGGCAGAGAGATAGAGTTTGTGATTGATTTGGTACCGGGGATAGAGCAAATATCGAAAAACACCGTATATGATGGCTTCGATAGAAATGAAAGAATTAATGGCCCAATTATAGGAATTGTTGGACAAGAAGTACATTCAACCGAGCGTATCTTCATGGGGAGAACCGGTATTAATGAGGTTATGCATGGATTATCGGGAACTGAATAAGGTGACGATCAAGAACAAGTATCCATTACCAAAAATAAATGATCTGCTTGATTAACTTAAAGGAGTGAAGTATTTTTCGAAGATTGATTTGAGAACTGATTATCATCAGTTGAAGGTGAGGATAGAAGATGTACCAAAGACAACATTTATAACTTGTTACGGTCATTATGAGTTTTTAGTAATGTCATTTGGACTGACGAATGCACCAACCGCATTTATGAACTTGATGAACAGAGTGTTTAAGCTATACTGGGATAAATTTGTGGTTGTGTTTATTGATGATATATTGGTATATTTGAAAACTGAAGACGAACATGTTAAACATCTGAGGATAGTGTTAGAGATATTAAGAAAGGAAAGGTTGTACGCAAAATTTTCAAAGTGTGAATTTTGAATGAAGAGAGTTCAATTTTTAGGACATGTTATTGATGAGGAAGGAATTTTTTTGGATCCTGCAAAGGTAGAAGCAGTGAAAAATTGGGGACAATCGAAGACATCAATGGAGGTCAGAAGTTTCTTGGGATTGGTAGGATATTACCGTAGGTTTATTCAAGATTTCTCGAAGATAGCAACGCCGTTAACTAATTTGACTAGGAAGACTATTGAGTATGTGTGGACGGAGAAATGTGAACAAAGTTTTAAAGAGTTGAAGAAGCGACCAAGCGAAGAACCTGTGTTATCCTTACCAGATAGTACGAGAGGTTTTACAGTGTATAGATCGCGTCTCACAAGGGACTGGGTTGTGTGCTGATGCAGAACAAAAAGGTTATTGCATACGCATCACGCCAATTAAAGGATTACGAGAAGGGATACCCTACCCATGACCTGGAATTAGCTGCGGTGGTGTTTGCCCTTAAAATTTGGAGACATTATCTTTATGGGAAAAAGTGTGAGATATACACGGATCACAAGAGTATGAAGTATATCTTTACACAAAAGGAGTTGAACATGAGACAGAGGAGATGATTAGAATTAATTAAAGACTATGATTGTGACATTTTGTACCATCCAGGCAAGCCCAATGTAGTAGTAGATACTTTAAGCAGGAAAAGTAGAGAGTAGTTGTTTGTACTGACAGATCAAGAGGAATTAGTAAAAGAGACAGAGAAAATGGAGTTAGAGGTGAAAAATCTGAAGGAGTCGGATAAAGTAATAGAAATGGAAGCAAGTCCGACCTTATTGGACAAGGTGAAAGAGGCTCAAAAAAATGATAAAGAATGTAGTAACATGAATAAGCGGTTAGCTGAAGGTGAAGAGTTAAAGTATAAAATCGATGGCACTGGATTGCTGAGATTCGAAGAGCGAGTTTGGGTACCTTCAGTATCAAAATTAAGAGAAGAAATTTTGCAAGAAGCGCACAATACAGGATACTCAATTCACCCAGGAAACACGGAGATGTATCAAGATTTGCGTCAAAATTATGAAGAGAGAAGTTGCAGAATGTGTTAGTAAATGCCCAACTTGCCAACGAGTCAAGGTAGAGCATCAACGACCGAGTGGGATATTGCAGCCATTAGAGATTTCGAAATGGAAATGGGAGCACGTCATGATGGATTTTGTGGTGGGACTTCCAGTAACACAAAAAGGTTATGACGCCATATGGGTAATTGTGGATTGTCTTACAAAGTCAGCGCACTTTTTGCCGATCAAGATTAGGTAAAATCTGGATCAACTTTCTATATTAAGGAAATAATTTCAAGACATGGAGTATCAATATCAATTGTATATGATAGGGATCCGCACTTCACGTCAAATTTTTAGAAGAGTCTTCAGGAAAGAATGGGGACACAGTTAAGGTTAAGTACCACATATCATCCGCAAACCGATGGGCAAAGTGAGAGAACCATTCAAACATTAGAAGACATACTCAGAACCTGTGTGATGGATTTCAAGGGAAGCGGGGAAGATCATCTTCCGTTAGTAGAGTTTACGTATAATAATAGTTATCACACAAACATTGGAATGCCACCATAGGAAATACTGTATGGGAGAAAGTACAGAACGCCCTTATGTTGGGCTGAAGTAGGTGAGCAAAAACTGTTGGGCCATAATTGGTACAGCAGACCGTGGAGATCATTAATGTGATAAGAGCTCGTTTAGTTGTGACTCAAGACCGACAGAAGAAGTATGCAGATTTGCATCGCAATAAAAGAGATTTTGAAGTAGGAAGTTATGCGTTTTTGAAAGTATCTCCCTGGAAAGAGAAAATAAGATAGCAGTCGGCAAAACGATAGTGGTCATACCAGTGGCAGCAGTCATCAAAGTGGTGATAACAAACGTGGAGGAAATCATTATGCCAGAAATGGTAACCACTTCGGTGGTAATTCTGACCAAGATAATAGAAGAAATGAGTAAAGTGGAAATTTTAAAAAGAGAAGGTTCAACAATGATGGAAAGACAACAGCACCAGCACCCATTTTTAAGGAAGGAGAACGACCACCAGTCGTATTCTACAAATACGGACAGGCGGGACACGTCAGTCCAAACTATATGTAGCAACCCAAACTGTGTTTCAATTACATAAAGGAGGATCATTTAGCTCAATTTTTTCATATAGTGAAGTCAAGTCCAGCTGGGATAGTGGCACCAAAGGCTGTCATGAACAAGTTAAAACCAGTAGTTCAAGGGAGAGCATTTGTCATAACCTCCCAAAGAGCGAGGAACCCTATCAAAGTTATCACAGGTAAGCTAATCATAAACTCTTGCGAAGTCTATACCTTATTAGATACTGATTCTACCCATTCTTTTATTTTACCTGCTTGTGCTCAACGTTTAAATTTGACTCTAGAGAAATTAGACTTTGACTTATCTGTTGAAACTCCGTTGGGAGAAACTTTCATTACATCCACCATTTATAAATCTTGTTTAATTCAAATCGATACTTTCATATTACTTTTTGATCTCATCTCTTTGAAAATACTTGCATTTGATGTGATTTTAGGGATTGATTGATTAACTACTCATCATGTTAAAATTGATTGTTTTCGTAAGGTCGTTAGTTTTCATATTCCTAACCAACCTATTATGCTAATTCAAGCAACCAAACCACTAAAGTCAATCATTGTCATATCAAGCCATAAAGCCATAAAGCCATTCGTTATTAAAAAATGGATGTCAAGCTTTCTTAGCCCATGTTACAGATTTAAATAAAAATACGTCAGATTTGAATAATATTTCTATTGTTAATAAATTTCCTGATGTATTTCCCCGAAAAACTTCCTAGCCTACCCCCAGAGCGTGAAATTGAATTTTGTATTAACCTTGAACTCGGTACAAAACCCATTTCTAAAATTCTATATCGAATGGCTCCTATTGAATTTCAGGAGTTAAAAACCCAACTGCGGGATTTGTTAGACATCGGTTTCATTCGTCCTAGTACATCTCCTTGGGGTTCTCCTGTTCTATTTGTAAAGAAGAAAGATGGGAGTATGCGATTTTGCATTGACTATCGAGAGTTGAATCATGTCACCATCAAAAATAGGTACCCGTTACCTCGCATTGATGACTTGTTTGACTAGTTGCAAGGTGCTAAATTCTTTTCAAAGATCGATCTTTGTTCTGGATATCATCAGTTAAAGATTAAAATCGATGACATTCCAAAGACTACTTTCAGAACTCGGTATGGGGATTACGAATTTAGTAATGTCTTTTGGATTGAATAATGCTCCTGCTGCCTTCATGGACATGATGAACCGAGTATTCAAGGAATATTTGGATAATTTTTTGGTTGTCTTTATTGATTACATCCTCATTTACACCAAAAGCAATGAAGATTGTGAGCAACACTTGAGGCTGATACTCCAAAAGCTTCGTGAAAACAAGCTATTTTCCAAGTTGAAGAAATGCGAGTTCTGGCATGAGAAAGTAGCATTCCTTGGGCACGTGATATCAAATCATGGAATATCTATTGACCCAGTGAAGATTGAAGCAATACAAAGCTGGGAGCAACCTAAGTCAGTAACTGAAGTGCGTAGCTTTCTGGGCTTAGCTGGTTATTATCGGAGATTCGTGGAAGGATTTTCTCGAATTGCCACTCTGTTAACTCAGTAGACTCAAAAATATGAAATTTGGTTGGAGCGAGGAATGTGAGAAGAGTTTTCAAGAACTCAAGAGGAGACTCATTTCAACACCTATTCTGACAATACCATCTAGTTCGGAGGGATTTGTCATATACAGCGATGCTTCAGGCAAAGGTTTAGGATGTGTTCTCATTCAACATGGGAAAGTTATAGCCTCTGCCTCACAACAACTCAAAGAATATGAGAGGAATTATCCTACTCATGATCTAGAGTTGGCAGCAGTCGTTTTTGCGCTTAAGATCTGGAGACATTACCTGTATGGGGAGAAAGTGGAGATCTATACATATCATAAAAGCCTCAAATATTTTTTCACCCGAAAGGATCTCAACATGTGGCAAAGACGTTAGCTCGAGTTGCTGAAAGATCACGATCATAACATTTAGTACCATTCTGGAAAAGCGAATGTAGTAGCTGACGCATTGAGTAGAAGATTGTATGAGGGTAACAATGCGATATTGTCAACGCAAAGGCTCATTTTGTATAACTTGCAAAGGATGGAGATAGAGTTAAAGACTCCAGGGACCCACGTGATGATGTTAAATATACTAGTAGAACTGACTTTAATCGATAAAGTTAAAGCTACTCAAGCTACAGACCCGGAGTTGATGCGTATGAAGAATAAAGTACAAGAAGATGCTATTCTAGAAGCAATGATCTATGAAGAAGGAATACTTCAAGTCAACTCCAGACTTTGTGTTCCTAACGACTCTGATTTGAATTATAAAATCATGATGGAGGCACACAACACACTGTTTGCAATCTATCATGAGAGTACCAAAATGTATCATGATCTTCAACATACATTTTGGTGGAGCAATCTGAAGAGAGAGATCACGAAGTTTATCTCAAGGTATTTAACTTGTCAACGTGTCAAGGCAGAGCATCAAGTGCCAAAAGGTCCATTGCAACCACTTGAAATTCTAGAATGGAAGTGGGAACACATTAACATGGATTTCGTTACTGGTCTTCCCAAGGTTTCTCAAGGCATAGATGCAATTTGGGTCATTATCGATAGATTAACCAAGTCTGCTCATTTCTTACCTATGAGACACATATTCACTTGAACGTCTTGCTCGTATGTACATAGATGAGATTGTGAGATTGCATGGTATGCTAGTATCCATAGTTTCTGATCAAGACCTAAGATTCACTTCACGATTTTGGGTCAGCTTGCAGAGAAAGCTATGAGCACTGATTTATAATTCAGTTCTGCATATCATCCTCAAATGGATGGGCAGCCGGAGAGGACTATTCAAACTCTTGAAGATCTATTAAGACTTTGTGTCCTAGACTTCAAAGGAAGTTGGGAAAAATACTTACCATTGGTGGAATTTTCCTACAACAATAGTTATCAAACAAGTATAGGCATGGCTCTATTCGAGGCGTTGTATGGACGAAAGTGTCGTTCTCCAGTATGCTGAGACGAGGTGGGTGAAGCAACGTTGTTGGGACCAGAATTGGTACGCATGACTACTAAAAAAATTCATATAATCCGGCAACGTATACAAACCTCACAAGATCGACAAAAGAGTTATGCTGATCTTTATTGAAGGGATGTGGAATTCAATGTTGGAGATCATGTGTTGTTACGTGTTGTTCCATGGAAAAGAGTTATTAGATTAGGAAAGAGAGGAAATCTCAACCCTCGATTCATTGGTCCATTTGAAATCCTCGATCCAGTAGGATCTGTGGCCTATAGACTCGCCTTACCACCAAGTATGTCTCGTGTTCATAACATTTTTCATATATCTATGTTATGTAAATATGTGGAAGACCTGAATCACATTATTGAATTATAACCAGATGAGATAGCAGAAGATTTAACGTATGAGGAAGTACTTGTCAAGATCTTGGATAAAAAGGAACATATTCTACGTTCAAAGGTTATACCTTAAGTCAAAGTTTTATGGAGAAACGACGATATTGAGGAAATGATCTGGGAGTTAGAATCTGAAATGAACACAAGGTATCCTCACATCTTCGACATACCAGGTACGTACATCAATTTCGAGGACGAAATTTCATAAGGAGGGGAGATTGTAAGACCACAAATTTTATAAAATAAAAGTATTCAATTTTCTTATAATTATTATTCTATTTAGTAAATGGTTAAATTGATAAAAGATTAAAGTTAAGGGTGATATGTGAAAATTTTACAAAGTAAGCAAGTTGATATAAAATATTCGTTGCGTCAGGGAATATTCGTTTGGTCGGGGAATATTCTTTTGGTCGGGGAATATCCGTACGAAGACACAATCATTGGTGGACTCCACAACGGAATAATGTCGGATATAGAAAGTGACAGAAATAACCTTTTTATAAAAATAATGGCAAAATAAACTGTTGAAATGTGACGCCCCCAAAATAGGTCCAATCCATCCAACCTATTCTGAGTCGCTAAATACATGGTACAGAAAATAACTACAACTTTATTACTACAATTGTCGTACAAAATACAACAACACATATACTGTGAGTTTTAATACCAACTGTGACTCATGTCCCAACTATGGACATCACCTCACATTGATACATTACATAAAGGTACATTCAATAACTATTTTAGAAATTAAAATCTTTGGAAAGTGCTCAAGAAAACCTTCGTACATGGGAGGCTATGCGTCTAGGTTATGATAGATATCATATGACTCGAGAATTATTCTTGGTTGACCTAATAGACCCTAAAGAAAAACGAGAAGATTACTATCATGTTCCTTCTAATGGTGAGTCTTCTCTTAACATATAACTATCTCCACTGTCTGCAATTGAGAATTACATTTCAACCAAACTCCAAGATCATATAGGTAGTGCTCGTAGATATACTCAGCAAGTGGATGTGCATAACCCTGTCTTATGATAACACGAGATTGTATGTCATTAGACATCTTATATGATAGTGTCAAAACCCCTTCCAAAGTTGGGTTCACTTCACCCTATTTGGTTTACCAAAATTAAATATCAAATGATGTATACAATACGGCACACTTATCTAACGTTCTCAATAAAATTATTTCCATACTATTTAGGGAGAACCTCATCAGCTATAGACCACCGTTCTATTCCCCTATTATCCCCGCTCGACCCAACTACACTCTTATTATCTGAAAGGAATTGTGAAGCAAAAGAGTGAGCACAACTAGCTCAGTAAAGAATACCATGACTAAAGATAATTAAATTATCAATAGCCTTCATCAGTAATAAATTATAGATTTAGAACATATGGTAGATGATAAAACTTTTCAACCATAATTGCAGTGGAACGAGCAATCCATTAGAAGAGTCAAATAGACCATAAAGTCTATTATCTTCTCCACATTAAAAGTCCGCCAACAATGATTTATCCCTGTAACATAAATCAACAGTTACTTTCCACAATCATATGAATAACTCATAATCATAATTGTGATTCTAATTACTCTTCTCATCCAGGACGAAGATAATTTTCATCACCTATCTTTACCTGAAACATCAAAGATCATGGTTATACCAAATCACAGTTCCTGTTCATAATCATACTAATAAATTCATCTTTGCACTATGGGCCAAAGATATTCATTAACAGTTCATCTTTGCACTACATGGCAAAGATATTCAGTAACATGTCATCTTTGCACTACGGGCCAAAGATATTCAACAACAGGTCATCTTTGCACTAAGGGCCAAAGATATTCATCAACACTTCATCTTTGCACTACAGGCCAAAGATATTCAACAACATGTCATCTTTATACTATAGACCAAAGATATTAATATCTCAAAGAAATATATAATCATTTCAGAATTTATATAAACAATAATTATAACCATGTTGATCAATTCACCTTTGCACTTAAGCTAAAAATATTCAATGGTCATGATCATACCAGTCAACGATTCAACTTTCCACTACTGGCCAAAGAGAACTCATAGTCACGATCATACCAATAATTTACCCATCTTTATACTAAAGTCAAAGGAAAATTTCTTCACCAAGATTATAAAAATGTTATATATGATAATAAAAACAATATGATCAAAACACGGATTTAATTTGAAGAGTAAGATTCATAAATCAACTATAATTTGGTCAGAAAAAGAAACCAATTTTGTCTTGAATAGTATCCTGTGAATAGTAACTCATGAATAGTAGTTCAGGAATAGTAACCCCGACATGAAAAAGGTAGAAATTCTACAATAAAATTCATACCAATATTTCGGTATAATGATATTGAAAGAATAACATTTCTTAAACTTATAAATAATTTATTTCAATTGTTTACACTTTACTAATTAATGCATTTAATCATCCTAAAATACCAACCTCATAAGATTTCATCACCAATAACCAAAACCTTTGTCAAAAATCTGCATATACCTCATATAGGATTCTCAAGCCATAAAATCCTATTTTCTAAATTTTTTTACTTCACATAACATATTTAATTCATTTACTCATAACTAGTCCATTTTCATGAAAAATACCAAATCAGTTCCAAAAATATTTCTTTTCTGGGATTTAGCAGAATATAGTCCCATATTGAACATATATTTTTCTCAGAATTTTTAAAATTCATTTACTATTTTTCACATGGCCAAAACTGTCGAATATTTAGATATTTATCATAAATTGTACTTTTATCCAAAAATTCCAAAATTTACAGGGTATACTGATATTATATAGATGTACTCCCAATAAAAATTTTATCAATTTTGGATTTAATCACAAGGAATTAAAAGGGTTTACTTTTAAATAGTCTTTTCTCATAAAATTCATAACTCTTAATCTATACATCCAAAAATTACCATTTTTGGACACAATCAAGAAAACTCATCAAAATATTATTTTAAATTTTTCCAGAATTTTTGAAGGTCAGAAAAATTACGAAACTGAAAAACATAATAACCCTTAAAATCCCTTACCTAAAAAGAGTAGTACTTCTGACTGGAATATCAGATGAAAAGCCGAAGGAAACTGGCACTGAAAAGCAACTCTCAATGTATTTAAATACTCACAAAAATATGCTTGATAATAAAAGAGAGAGAAAACTTATGTTTCTGGTGTGATTTTCAATTCTAACTTAGCCCTCTATTTATAGAAAAATGTTAGCACACCGAAGCAGACTTGACCTGCTACCTGATGGCTTTACCTGCTACTATTGCCACCCACCACATTTGAAATTCAATTTGAGCACATTTTTCACCAACCAAAAGTGGGTCCCGCCAATTCTAGAATTTTCCACCTAAATGATAAATTCTGAAACTTCAACAATTTCTGAATCAGTCACCTCTTAAAATTCATAACAAATCATACGTTCATTTTTAACGGTTCAAAATTTGTGGACATATACTCAACTTATATATGTATAACATATACAAAAATCACAACGATCCAACGGTCAGATTAAAAATTATAACTCGCACAATATATCTTAAGAATACCTCCAATCCGACAAAATACTGATAAAACACCTCAACATTAATTCCTTCATTTATACCCACATAAATAAATCCATCAGTTATATCCGCATCAAATAAATATTTCTTTATCATATAAATCAATAATTAATTATTCACAAATAATATTACAGAATCACAATTATGACAACCAGGCCGTTCCCAGGAAAGAGGGGGCTTTCCGATAAGGATTTCTCCTTACTGGCGTGCAATTAGGTGACCAAACCTCTCCTTGACAGAACTTTCTAGACATTGCCAATAATGTTATCTAATAATATTATTCAATTAATATGAATTATTGATCTGATGATGGGAAATACTGTGCAATGACAATTATTGAAACAACAATAATATAAATTATCAACGCATCAATTATTGAATCAATAAAACAAAATATTAAACAGTAATTACTGTAACAATTATTGAGTAGTGCCTTCTTACGTAAGAATCAATAATTCCAAAAATATTGTGCAATACCGTGTGATACTGTGTAACCACGCGTATTACTGTATTTTAACCACCGGATAATCCAACAGTGTTAACGGTAATGATTACACCGTTATTTATAAAAACTCAAACTTGACATTTTCTTTATCCAACAGTTATTCTGTTATGGGGACCACAAATGGCTGCGCCGTCGTACGAATATTCTCCAACAACAAGAATATTCCATGACCAAACGAATATTTCCCAACAAAAATGAGTATTTTATAACCACTTGCGTATTTTGAAAATTTTATATATATCACCCTTAACTTTAAACTTTTATCAGTTTAACCATTTACTGAATAATAATTATAAGAAAAATTGAATACTTTTATTTCATAAAATTCGGGGTCTTACATGAAATATCCGGTGATAAAAGTATAGTAATACGCGTTGTTGCACAGTAGCACACGGTATTGCACAATATCTCTGATTATTGATGCTTACGTAAGAAGTTACTCAGTTTTATTCAATTATTGCAACAGTAGTTGTTGTTTAGTATCTCATATTATTGATTCAATTATTGTCACATTATCATCTGTAAAATATTTTATATTATTAAATCAATAATTGAGATGACACAGTTATTCATATTATTATTTTCATTATTGGCAATCTCTAGAAAGTTCTATCGAGGAAAGGGGTTAGGTTATTTAATTGCGCGCCAATAAGGAGAAATCCTTATCGGAAAGCCCTCTCTTTCCTGGGAATGATTTGGTTGTCAATATTGTGATTTATAATATTAATAATGAATAATTATTGAAATATTAAAAATATGTTTATTGAAGATAAGTGAATTACAGAAGTCAAAGGGGAATAATGCAAACTTGGAAAACTTTAGGGGTAACAAAGTGTAATATGTTAACCAATCCATGTGAACTTGAATTAACCAATTAGAGAAGAGATGATGCAAACATGATGTAAGCATGACATCATCCTTAAAGAAACACAAAGATGATGTAAGGATGATATCATCATCACGATGTCACATGGACTAAGGTACAATTAATGAGGTACTAAACTGTAATAAATCGAGCCTCTAACGTGCAATTATCAAAAATATGTTTTCCTATAAATAGAAGATTATTTCTTCTTTCATTCTCACCAATTCACTAAGGCTCACAAGAGAAACTGTAGAGAGAGAAAATATAGAGAGAAAGAAGAAGAGTATTCTACTACTTCACTATTGCAGTATCCAATCTTTTCTACTAAGGTAAGGGGTATTATTTCTTTCGTATTGTAAGGAATATTATTTTCGTTAAATATTCGTAAGAAATATTATTTTCTTCCATACTCTATAGTATGTAAATAATATTATTTCGTTTCATATTTCTAAATCTACACTTATTTTGATAAGTATTGCTTTTATACTCCTTGAAATTAGTAGAATATTCTTGAATTTTGTGCTTCATCTAGTATCATTTTATTAGAATATTGGTCTAAACTTTCTTATTAAATTTCAATAATTTCATTCGGGGTACTATTCACATGGTACTATTCACTCGGGTGTTATTCACGGGGTACTATTCACTCGGGTACTATTTGTTAGTTCTAGAGGCACAATAGTTATCTAGAAAGGGGGGTTGAATAGATATTTTAAAATTTTCTTTTATAAAATATTTGTCAGATTTGGTAATGATTTAATCACAGCGGCATTTGAGATTTGTTTGTTTCCCTTTAAGATAAACCAAGTTAATAGGTGATAAGCAGTTATGACAAAAATAGCAGTTATAACAGGAATATAAAAGACACAGTGTTTTTAAGTGGTTCAGAGCACTCAAGGCTTATAGTCCACCCTTCTACTCCTCGAGTAGGAAATCCATTAAGGATGCCTTTACAGTCTTCAAATAACTTAGATTCATTTAAGACCAGCAGTCTTAGAACTTCTTTGTTCACTTAGAACTCTTCAAGTCCAGCAGACTTGGAACTTCTTACTTCACTTTACGAGAGTTAAGTTCTTAAGTTGTGGTACTCAGTTGTCGTTAATCATATATTCGAAAGAACTGAGTAGCTGAGCAAGCTTTCTTTCTAGATCATAGAGTTTGGCGTTTGAGTGTTCTTCAACTTTTTATTGTGTGCTTGCTTAATTTCTTGCATCTGCATCTGATTTGTATATAAGGTGCCTTTGAAACATGTCCGTTTGAAGGCATCCGTTGAAGCATTAATTGTATTTAACATTTCTGAGCACTGATAGTGAGTTCCTGGAAGTCTTCTGTTCAGCCGTCTGACCCACTAACATAGCAGAATGCTATCTCACCTAACACCAGAAAATGTGTTTTCAGCTGACATGTAGTACTTTCCTTAGCTTCTTCAATACGTTTCTTCGTTATACACTAAGGATGAGTGTTGGGTCATTTGAATTCTCGAGAGTCTCAACGTCTATAATCCATTCCCCATTTGTTGTATTTTATTCTCTAACAAATGGACAAAGCTCGATGCTTCTGATGCAGATAGATGATGCATTACATCCTGATCGTGGTGTCTTGTCATATTCGTGCTTGATTCAGACTAATAGAGGAGAACACTACGATTTCTCTTAAGCACTGGTAGACTAGGATCTTTGCTTGCTTGATTTGCAGACTCTACACTTCCAAGAACAGACTGCGATTCTTGATTTTGCTCGGCAGGCATTTGGACCAACTCTACAATTTTGAGTGAGGCCCTCCAAAGTAGACTATGATTTTGTAGCAACTTTCTTGATACTTTACGATTCTGCCTTGGCTTTTGCAATCCCTCAGCTAGCTCGATAGACTACGATTCTGTTGATGCCTATCTATTACATCTCAAAATAGATCATCCTAACAACTTTGATCTTTTCTTCTATACATTCATTTACAGAATGATAAATATAAAGCACAGATCAACCTAACAATTTTGATCTATCATCTAAGTCCTTGTACATATGTTCTTTGAAGGACTTTACATATAAGCATGATTATTTACTTTCAACATCAAATTTAAATATGCAATACCCAACAATCTTCCCCTATTAGATGTTGACATAACCAAGGAGATTTGTATCATAATCATCAATTTCTAGATGCAGTTGCTAGAAAGTAAATATGACTTAGTGTTTCAGTGAGCAACTGAAATCTCTAGAGAATAAGCATGAATTTATTGATGTTTGTAAAGATAGATATTACAATAAAGCATAGTTACATCAATAAGAAATGAATTTCAACTTATCTCTATTTCTTCTGCCTTTTGCTTCTTGGAGGATTGGCATGCTCTGCAACTCTCCTTCTTCTGTTAGCTTCATCTCTTCATGCAATGTCTTCCATCTCGCTTTGACTTAGCCATTTTCCATGGTCATGTCTGTTCATAAAGATAGGGTCTCTAATCGGCATGTTCAAGCCAGTAGTGGTTACCCCTTGTGAGTTAAGAGATGGCCCTCGACTCCTTAGTGGTTGCGCTATGAGAATTGGCTAGCGCTGCTGCAGTTCAGGTCGTTGAGTCTGATGTCGAGGCTTTCTTAAGGGAGGAATTCATGAAGATTGAGCAATTTGTTTCCCTCTTCCTTTCTCTCCTTCCCCTTTATTCTCCCCCTTTATGTCAACATCATGGGTTTGAATGTCTTCATACAAACGATTCACGCCTTGGACAAGTTTGTAGAACTGATTCCTAGATTGAACAACGTCTTCACGATTTCCGTGAACCAGAGAATCAATTTGAGACTTGTGTTTTTTTAGAATGGCCAAGATAGTGTCTGTTTGTTGCATCTGACTCATAGAGTATTCTTGGAATTCTTTTAGGGAAGATCGCAGGCTTGAGAGGCTCTCCATAATAAGTTGGTTTTGAGCACTACAAGAAAAAGGTTTAGCAGCGACCGCACTCAGTCGCAAATAACTATCAACGACCAACTGTGGTCGCTGATAGGCGTCGCATAAAATTTGGTCGCTGGGATGCAAATCAGGGACCACTATTAGTGACCGATATATCTGCGACCAAAATGAGCTATCGAAATGACAAATTTTTGTCGCTAAGCTGAGTCAGAATGGTCCACGACCAAAGTTGACGTGGTCCACGTGGAAGCAACTGCTATCAGTGACCGCATGCGGTTGCTGATACCCTCAAATGTTTAGCATTCACTAATAAATGAAAACCAGATTTTTGCTGTTTTACAGAATTCCCAAAAACCTGTACCTGTTTTGTACCTGCTGTGACGCCCCCAAAATAGTTATACATCACCCTTTTTGAGTCGCCAAATACATGGTTCTGAATACAAATACAAACTTAATTATACAAACGTCGTGTAATATACGACAAAACATAGCTGAGAGTTTAAACAGGAATATTGCCTTTTGGACAATATCCACTCTCAAATAGAGTCCTCATTATACTTATTGTAACACTATTTTATAGAATAATGAAGACTACTATAACACCATCTCGGACCATCACTCCGTTCCCCGACTAGTCCCGGCTACGTTCTCATTTCCTGAAGAGAACAATGAAAGCAAAAGGGTGAGCTCAACTAGCCCAATAAGAAATATTATGACTAAGATAATAGAGGATACATTATCATTAGCTTTCAACAATGTTAAACTGATAAAATAAAATAGACATCAAGTTTAAATGCAGCGGAATAAGCAATCCATTAGAAGAGTCAAGTAGAGCATAATATCTACTATCTTTTATGATTTAAAATGTTTTCATCAATTTTTATCGCTGAGACTCCGCTTAATAAATAATCCATATCATCGAGTCATCCCTGCACTACGGGCCAAGGATATTCATTAAATCATTAATGGTCATGACTATACCGAATAATCCCTGGTCATAATCATACCAAAAACTGTCCATCAATGCACTACAGGCCACTGAGGACTTTTACCACATCATTTATAACATTATAGGTCATGATTATACCGAATAATCCTTGGTCATAATCATACCAAGTCAATCTATGCACGTAAGCCAAAGATTACTTTCATCACAATATATAAGCATAATGATGATGACAATTACATAATCATTCAATAAAAAAAGTTCAAGAATAAATTTTAAAGATTTATAAGTTAATTTATCCTGAAATCAATTACGTCCAAATTGTTAACATGATACTACTTTGTGGAGTAAAATTCATGAATGCTTAGAAGAATATTTCTATGAAAAGATACTAGATGAAGCACAAATATCCAGGATATTCTACTAATTTCATGGAGTATAGAAGCCAAAACTTTAACCAACTGAGTATAATAGAATATATGAAACTGCAAATGGATTTTGCCCACCATGCGGTAATCCACATAGACAGATCATTTCCACAATTTAATAAGGAATGAATACGAAGGATCATTCACCATGCATGCGGTAATCAACATAGACAAGTTATTCCAACAAAATAATAAATAATGGAATAATAGAAGAATTCACCAGGCATGCGATAGACCGCACTGACAAGTTATTCCCAACAGAATAATAAAGAATGGAACCAGGTCATGCGTAATCCGTACAGACAGGATATTCCAATAGAATAATAAAGAATTGAACCAGGTCATGCGTAATCTGCACAAAACGGATGTTCCAACAGGATAATAAAGAATGGAATAACAACAGAATTCACCAGGCATGAGATAGACCGCACAGACAAGTTATTCCAACAGAATAATAAAGAATGGAATAATAGAAGAATTTCACCATGTATGCGGTACTTCCTATAGACAGGTTATTCCAACATAATAATAAAGAATAGAATAACAACTCTTACGAGTATTGAAAGAAAATAACTCTCTTCATGAATACGAAATAATAATACCCCTTACCTTAGAAGAATACTAGATACTAGAATAATGAGGTAGCAGACTTCTCTTCTTCTTTCTCTCTATAATTTCTCTCTATAATAATTACTCTATAGCTTTAGTGAATTGGTGAGAAATGAAGGAAGAATGAGCTTCTATTTATAAGAAAATATAATTTTGATAATTGCTCGTTTTGGGGCTCAAAATATTATAGTATAATACCTTTCTCTTTTTCTTCATTTTTAATTTAGTCTTGCAAGTATTATCAATCTTGCACCAACTCCCCTAATAGTACAAGAATGTTAATCAATAGTTCACACATGTGAACAAATAGTTATAATCATATGAATTAATAGCAATTAATTGCTCATTTATCTGATTAATTACCCGACTGGTCAGTAAAACTTCCAGACATCAACTAATATCGGAATAAATGTCGATTTTCACTAACACTAATAATTTCAACATAATGGAACTATCAATTTCATCTTTAATCAACACGAACTTATTCATCATTAATATTATAACTCACAATATTTAACAACCAGGTTGTTTCCAGGAAAGAGGGGGATTTCAGATAAGTATTTCTCCTTATTGGCGCGCAATTATATGACCAAACCTCTCCTTGACAGAACTTCTAGACATTGTAAATATTGCAATTTAATAATATAAATAACTTTTGTGAGACCCCAAATTTTATGAATAAAGATTTAATTTTCTCGAAAGATTTAATTTTATGTTATAGTTGTGGGTAGTATTTATAAATTATGAAAAGTATGTAAGTTGTTATATTATATTCGATTGGTCGGGGAATATTCTTTCTGTCGGGGAATATCCGTACAACGGCACAATCATTGGTGAACCCCACAAAGGAATTATTGTCGGATTGAGAAAACGACAAAAATATTTTTATGAAAATAATGGCGAAAGTTTTACCGTTAATACTGTTGAACTACTCGGTAGTAAAAGTACAGTAATACGCGTGGTTGCATAGTAGCACACGATATTGATTACTGATGCTTATGTGAGAAGTCACTCAGTTATACTCAATTATTGCTACAGTAATTGTTGCATCATATCTCTCATATTATTGATTCGATTATTGTCACAGTATCCTCTGCATTATATGATATATTATTAAATCAATAATTGAGACGAAAAAGTTATTCATATTATTAAATTGCAATATTTACAATGTCTAGAAGTTCTGCCAATGAGAGGTTTGGTCACCTAATTGCGCGCAAATAGGGAGAAATCCTTATTGGAAAGCCCCCTCTTTCCTGGGAATGACCTGGTTGTTAAATATTGTGTGTTATAATATTAATGATGAATAAGTTCATGTTGATTAAAGATGAATTTGATAGTTACATTGTGTTGGGATTATTGGTGTTAGTTGCAATCGATATCTATTCCGATGATAATTGATGTCTGGGGGTTATATTGATAAATGGGGTAATTTATTGGATAAATGAGTAATTAATTGCTACTTATTCACATGTTTATATAACTATTTGTTCAAATGTGTGTACTATTGAGTCACATTCATTTACTATTAGGGGAGTTGGTGCAAGATTGATAATACTTGCATGACTAAGTTAAAGACGGAGGTATAGATGGAGGTACTATATTGTAATTAATTTTTTCACATGTTTAGAACTATTGAGTCACATGATTTACTATTAAGTCACATGATTTTACTATTGATTCACATGATTTACTATTAGGGGAGTTGGTGCAAGATTGATAATACTTGCAGGACTAAATTAAAAATGAAAGAAAAGTTGGAGATATTGTACTGTAATTTTTTGAGCCCCAAAACGTGCAATTATCAAAACTATATTTTCCTATAAATAGAAGCTCATTCTTCCTTCATTTCTCACCAATTTACTAAAGCTTTAGAGCCATTATTATAGAGAGAAATTATAGAGAGTAAAAATAAGAGAAGTTTGCTCCCTCAATATTCCAGTATCCAGTCTTCTTTAGAGGTAAGGGATATTATTTGTTGTACTCGTAAGGGGTATTATTTTTCTCATATTCATGAAGAAAACTTCTGTTATTCCATTCTTTATTATTCTGTTGGAATAACCTGTATATGCTGTCTACCCTATACTTGGTTAAATTCTTCTGTTATTCCATTATTTATTATTCTGTTGGAATAACCTGTCTATGCGAAGTACCGCATACATGGTGAAATTCTGTTGTTATTCCATTCTTTATTATTCTGTTGGAATGTCATGTCTGTGCATTTTACGCTGGACCTGGTTCTGTCTTTATAATTCTATTGGAATATCCTGTTTGTGCGTTTTACGCCAGACCTGATTCCGTCTTTATTATGGAATATCATGTCTGTGCGTTTTATGCCGGACCTGGTTCCATTTTTTATTATTCTGTTGGAATAACCTGTCTATGTGAAGTACCTCATACACGGTGATTTTTGTTGTTATTCCATTCTTTATTATTCTGTTGGAATATCTTATCGGTGCGTATTACGACTGACCTGGTTCTGTTTTTTATTATTCTGTTGGGATAACCTGTCTATGCGAAGTATCGCATGCCTGGTGATTTTTTTTTTATTCCATTCTTTATTATACTCAGTTGGTTAAAGTTTTGACTTCTATACTCGTCATGAAATATCATTTTATTTGGTATTTTCTATTACGAGTTACTATTCATGGGTTACTATTCACCTGGTTACTATTCACTCTAGTATTATTCACTCGGGTATTCGGGGCACTTTTTATGCTAAAATACTATTCTTGAGTTACTATTCACGAGTTACTATTCATCTGAATATTATTCACTCGGGTATTTGGAGTACTTTTCATGTCGGGATACTATTCACGAGGTACTATTCCCAAAATACTATTCACGACAAAAAAATGATTCTTTTCTGTCTAAATTATTTTTGGTGCATGAATATTATTCTTGAATTTTACTCTACAAAGAGGTATCATGTTGACAATTTGGACGTTATTAGTTCCTGGATAATTTAATTCTTGAACTTGTTTTATTGAATTATTATATCATTGTCATCATCCTCATGTTTATATTTTGTTGAAAGTCATTTATGGCCTGTAGTGCATAGATGGACTTGGTATGATTATGACCAGGGATTATTCGGTATAATCATGATCGTAATGTTACAAATGATGTGAAAAAAGTTCTCATTGGCCCGTAGTGCATTGATGGACAATTTTTGGTATGATTATGGCTATGGATTCTCTTCGGCCAAGGGAGCAAAGATGAATTGTTTTATGGCATGATCAGGACCGTTGATGAAAACACGATTATCTTTGGCCTGTAGTGCATGGATAATTCGTGGTCGTGATACTAAATAATATCATTGGTCTATAGTGCATGGATGATTTGATGATATGGATTATTTATTAAGTTGAGTCTCAGCGATTAAGTTGATGAAAAACTTTTTAAATCATAGAAGATAATATATTTAATTCTCTACTTGACTTTTCTAATGGATTGCTGGTTCCGCTGCAGTTAAACTTGAAGTCTATTGTATTTTATCAGTTTAACATTGTTGAAGGCTAATGATAATTTATTCTGCATTATCTTAGTCATAATATTTCTTACTGGGCTAGTTGAGCTCACCCTTTCTTTCACTGTTCTCTTCAGGAAATGAGAATATAGCTAGGATGAGTCGGGGAACGGAGTGACAGTCTAGATGATAGCATTAGTAGTCCTCACTATTCTGTTAAATAGTGTGACAATAAATGTAATGAGGACTCCATTGAGAGTGAATATTGTCTAGAAGGCAATATTCTTGTTTAAACTCTCAGCTTATGTTTTGTCGTATGGTACATGACAGTTGTATTATTAAGTTGTATTTTGTATTTTTGTACCATGTATTTGGCGACCCAATGTATACCTATTTTGGGGGCGTCACAACTTTGTTGTCCCAATTATTGATTTAATAATATAACATATTATGCAGATGATACTGTGACAATAATCGAATTAATAATATGAGAGATATGATGCAGCAATTATTGTAGCAATAATTGAGTATAACTGAGTGACTTCTCACGTAAACATCAATAACTAATACCATGTGCTACTATGCAACCACGCGTATTATTGTACTTTTACTACCGGGTAGTTCAATAGTTTTAACGGTAACACTTCCGTCGTTATTTTTATAAAAAGATAATTCAGTCGTTTTCTAACTATGACAATACTTCCGTTGTGGGGTCCACCAATGATTGTGTCGTCTTACGAATATTTCCTGTTAAAATGAATATTCCTTGACCAATCGAATATTATATAACCACTTGCTTACTTTGCAAAATGTGTAAATATTACCCACAACTATAACATTATATTATATCCACACCATAATATTCAAAAATATATTTCGAGAGAAATTAATCTTTATTCATAAAAGTTGGGGTCTTACAACCTCACCTTCTTATGAAATTTCGTCCTCAAAATTAGGGTACGTACCTGGTATATAGAAGATGTGAGGATATTTTGACTTCATCTCAGATTCTAACTCCCAGGTCATTTCTTCAACATCGTGGTTTCTCCACAAAACTTTGACTTGAGGTATAACCTTGGAGCGTAGAATATGATCCTTCTTATACAATATTTTAACAGGTAATTCTTCATACGTTAAATCTTCCTCTATCTCGTCTGGTTCTAATTCAATAATGTGGTTCGGGTCTTTCACATATTTACGTGACTTAGATATGTGGAAAATGTTATGAACACGAGACATACTTGGCAGTAAGGCGAGTCTATTGGCCACAGTTCCTACTCGTTAGAGGATTATAACTGGGCCAATGAATTGAGGTTGGAGCAACACGTAACAACACATGATCTCCAATATTAAATTCCACGTCTTTGCCTTAAGTGGTTTTGGCTCTCTAAAAAACTCTGGGGGTCCCAGCGACTTGAATTGCTTAGTGTTCACCGTCCGAGAGTTATCAATGTTTCCACCTGCATTTTGGACAGGAGCCGCCTTCGCCTAATGTTGCATGAATTGCATAAAACCTCTGAACATCCCATCGTTCATCATTTGATCGTTGTTGTTTACTTGTGGATTATCTTGGGTATTAATCTATGGTGACTCAATGGTCTCATGTTCTTCGTTGCTTATCTCAACATTTTCGGATATTATCTTGGGTATTTTGGACATGTTTTTCTGCCACAAAACAAGGGTTAATTATCATATCACATATTATCTCTATACTCTGACCGACCAATTAAATACCAAATATACTTAGGTAGGTCATATTAGCGAAGGAATTCCCCGTCTCCCCCCTCCTAGTTCTTGTCTCACATCTCAAGCAGGGATCATATCCCTAAGCTTTGATACTAACTGTGACGCCCCCAAAACTGGTATATATCACCCGTCTTAAGTCGCCAAATACATGTTACAGAATACAAATACAAACTTAATTATACAAACGTCGTGTAATATACGACAAAACATAGCTGAGAGTTTAAACATGAATATTGCCTTCTAGACAATATCCACTCTCAAATAGAGTCATCATTACATTTATTGTCACACTATTTTATAGAATAGTGAGGACTACTATAACACCATCTTCCCCGACTAGTCCCGGCTACGTTCTCATTTCCTGAAGATAACAATGAAAGCAAAAGGGTGAGCTCAACTAGCCTAGTAAGAAATATTATGACTAAGATAATGCAGGATAAATTATCAATAGCCTTCAACAATGTTAAACTGATAAAATACAATAGACAACAAGTTTAACTGCAGTGGAATAAACAATCCATTAGAAGAATCAAGTAGAGCATAATATCTACTATCTTCTATGATTTAAATTGTTTTCATCAATTTTATCGCTGAGACTCAGCTTAATAAATAATCCACATTATCGAGTCATCCCTGCACTACGGGCCAAGGATATTCATTAAATCATCAATGGTCATGACTATACCGAATAATCCTTGGTCATAATCATACCAAAAACTGTCCATCAATGCACTACAGGCCACTGAGGACTTTTACCACATCATTTATAACATTATAGGTCATGATTATACCGAATGATCCCTGGACAAAATCATACCAAGTCCATCTATGCACGTAGGCCAAAGATGACTTTCATCACAATATAAGCATGAGGATGATGACAATGACATAATAATTCAATTAAACAAGTTCAAGAATAAATTTTAAAGATTTATAAGTTAATTTATCCTGAAATCAATTACGTCCAAATTGTCAACATGATACTGCTTTGTGGTGTAAAATTCAAGAATACTCAGAAGAATATTTTCATGAAAAGATACTGGATGAGGCACAAATATCCAAGATATTCTACTAATTTCATGGAGTATAGAAGCCAAAACTTTAACGAACAGAGTATAATAGAATATATAAAACTGCAAATGGATTTTTCCCCGCCATGCGGTAATCCACATAGACAGATCATTTCCATAATTTAATAAGGAATGCATATGAAGGATCATTCACCATGCATGCGGTAATCCACATAGACAAGTTATTCCAACAGAATAATAAAGAATGGAATAACAGAAGAATTCACCAGGCATGTGATAGACCGCACAGATAGGTTATTCCCAATAGAATAATAAAGAATGGAACCAGGTCATGAATAATCCGTACAGACAGGATGTTATAACAGAATAATAAAGAATGGAACCAGGTCATGCGTAATCCGCACAGACAGGATGTTCCAACAGTATAATAAAGAATGAAATAACAATAGAATTCACTAGGCATGCGATAAACCACATAGACAGCTTATTCCAACAGAATAATAAAAAATAGAATAACAGAAGAATTTCATCATATATGCAGTACTTCGCATAGACAGGTTATTCCAACATAATAATAAAGAATGGAATAACAACTCTTACGAGTATTGAAAGAAAATAACTCTCTTCATGAATACGAAAGAATGATACCCCTTACCTTAGAAGAAGACTGGATACTAGAATAATGAGGTAGCAGACTTCTCTTCTTCTTTCTCTCTATAATTTCTCTCTATAATAATTGCTCTATAGCTTTAGTGAATTGGTGAGAAATGAATGAAGAATGATCTTCTATTTATAGGAAAATATAGTTTCGATAATTGCACGTTTTGGGGCTCAAAATATTACAGTATAATACCTTCCTCTTTTTCTTCATTTTTAATTTAGTCCTGCAAGTATTATTAATCTTGCACCAACTCCCCTAATTGTACAAGAATGTGAATCAATAGTTCACACATGTGAATAAATAGTTATAATCATGTGAATTAATAGCAATTAATTGTTCATTTATCTGATTAATTACCTGACTGATCAGTAAAACTTCCAGACATCACTTAATATCGAAATAAATGTCGATTTCCACTAACACTAATAATTCCAACATAATAGAACTATCAATTTCATCTTTAATCAACACGAACTCATTTTTCATTAATATTATAACTCATAATATTTAAAAACCAGGTCGTTCCCAGGAAAGAGGGGGCTTTTCGATAATGATTTCTCCTTATTGGCGCGCAATTAGATCACCAAACCTCTCCTTGACAGAACTTCTAGACATTGTAAATATTGCAATTTAATAATATAAATAACTTTGTCGTCTCAATTATTGATTTAATAATATAACATATTATGGAGATGATATTGTGACAATAATCGAATCAATAATATGAGAGTTATGATGCATCAATTACTGTAGCAATAATTGAGTTTAACTGAGTGACTTCTCACGTAAGCATCAATAACCAATACCGTGTGCTACTATGCAACCACGCGTATTACTGTACTTTTACTACTGGGTAGTTCAACAGTTTTAACGGTAACACTTTCGCCGTTATTTTTATAAAAAGATAATTCTGTTGTTTTCTAACTACGACAATACTTTCAGTTGTGGGGTCCACCAAAGACTGTGCCGTCGTACGAATAGTTTCCTATTAAAATGAATATTCCCCGACTAATCGAATATTATATAACCACTTTCTTGCTTTGCAAAATGTATAAATATTACCCACAATTATAACATTATATTATATCCACACCATAATATTCAAAAATATATTTCGAGAGAAATTAATCTTTATTCATAAAAGTTGTGGTCTTACACTTTCTTTATCCCAACACACATACACAACAAGATAAACAACATGCACAACAATATAAACATCCATCGTTCATCGACACATACTCCAAACTAGTATATAAACTATATAAACCTTTAAAAACCAATATGAATTAAATAAATCTAATTAAATCTAATAATGTATAAGTAAATAGGTAGACGTGGAGTTCTTTCAGGATAACGCTCATTCAATAAACGCTTATAAGTATCCTGTCATCATGTTAACAATTAAATAGTTAAAAATAAATTCTGAAAGCATTGCTAAACAAGATCAAGTTGTTAAAACTTATTACCGCTATCTGGATAGCATCAAGAAGACCATCACGAGTTCCACGTACACATCCAGCCAATGGATAGGCTGACCTTGAGACTAAGACTCCTATACAAAAAATAGCACAATATTACTAAGTAAAAATGTGATATATTTTCTACAATTCATGATTGTAAACATATTATAACTTGTAAATACATACCCTGGTAGTGATATGCTGCAACTGTGAAATACTGCCGCCCTTGTATGTTCCTTTAGCCTTTTCACCATCAGGTACACCCGAGGATCTATTGGTGGCGGCAGTCTTTCTTCTTTTCACCCAGCTCTTAGCTCTCTATTGGGCACACATCTCAGCCCATATGGATTGGGTGCACCACCAGGGGCTATGCTCGTGCATGTAGTCCTCTCCTTGGCCTGAATGGTCGATCTCGGCATTGTGAAAGGCTTTTTGTCGTTCTTTGTTCAAATTATCCTTGGTGCGGACGACGCACTTCTGCCAGAATAATGCCTGAATCACTAAAGCTTGCGCGTCCTCCCATCTATACTTTTTCTGTAAATAAAACAATAATAATAACATTACTAAACAATTATCCTTAATTAGAATATTATATTATCTGTCATAATTAAAAAAAACATACCTGGAATTCAGCCCAAATAGCATCCTTGTGGGCGATAGCTGTGCTCGCCCACGTAATCACAAGTGTAGGCCAATTCTGTAAACACAACTGTGATATGTACTTGGCGATCTTATTATCTGAAAAATCACTATAGTATACAACAATTTACATCAACGATAAATATATATATTAAAGCAATTTACATCTAAGTTCATTATATATTGTATAAATAGAATCTAAAATGCTTATATATAAATGATGCGGGACGTACGTGCTATTCGGAGGAGGGAAAATCTGAATAAGAATCCGATCATCCGGATTAGTAGGGGCCTTGGGCACATGATTAGGTCCCCTACCCAAGCCGCGCTTTTTCTGCGTTCCTTCAGAAGCCATCTTTATATTACAAATTTCATGATGTTATTATGAGTTATATTTGATTACATGTATATATGAATATATAAAATGACAATAAACATGACAGTGATATAAACATGTATATATATGAATATAAAATGACAATAAACAAAAGTTGCATTTAAATAGTTTAGTACATAAACATGACAGTGATATAAACATGTATATATATGAATATAAAATGACAATAAACAAAAATTGCATTTAAATAGTTAAGTACATAAACATGACAATGATATAAAAAACATGTAATGCTAAACATACATTTCATTTGTTCAAGTGTCAATGTATGATTCAGAATCATCTTGTATACGTGTTGCAGATTCATAACCATCATCTGCTTCAGATTCAGTCAATAACTTTTCCTCCTCAGTATCAATGTCATCTGACACAAGTATTGACTCAAGATCTAATTCATGTGGTTCATCTCTACCATCTAACTGGATTACTTCATTGTTGTCCTCCACATTTATTATAGTTTGACTATGAAGCATCTACTCTTGGTAAATCTCCCCATCAACTACATCTACATGACTACGCGCGGGAGTATGAATTACAAATTGCCAATCTGTTGGTGGTTTATCCCTTTTCCTAACAGGACTAGGAGTGTAGTATACTTGTACTGTTTGAGTTGGTAAAACAAATGGTTCATTGGAGTACGCAGATCTATGGAGGTCAATATCGACGATTCCATGTCTGTCATAACGTATCCCTTTTTCTAAATCAAACCAACGACACTTGAACAAGTAAATATGACCCCCGTACGTGCCCTTGTACGACAACTCTACGATTTCCTCCAACTCCCCATAGAAGGCACGACCAAGCTCATTGTAACAATCTCCTTGGATACACATTCCAGAGTTCATTATTCTTTTACCGCGCCCATATGCCTTTGTATGAAATTCACAACTATTAATTTTGTAACCATTGCGGCTGACTTGGTCCCTGTCTGGTCCCATAGCTAGGACTTGTACATTAGCCGGAAGCATTGATCCCTCAGTCAAAACCTATAAAAACTCCATCTTATTAAATGAAGTCATAGTTAATATGTAGTATATATATATACTACGTGCTTAAGAAATTGAACTTACTTTGTCCTTTAGCCAAAGTGCAAATTTTTATCACGATTGATTTGAATATCTTTATCAGTTATGTCGGGATGCTTCACTTTTAACTCGTCATCGTACAATCTATACCATGTTATAAACATTAACATATTGGAATAAATTTTTAACTTAAAAGATAAATTATCAAGTTTATATGTGTACCTCACAAATTCGCCAATCTCCTCGCAATTGAGAAGAATGTAAGTATGTATAGCATGTAATTCTTGCTCAGAGAGGAATATGCGCTTCCCTTTTCCATAAGCGCGACCCGATAGACCAAATACAGAGAGCCGGCCATTTAGTTCAACATTTCCCCCATCATCATGTCTCGATACTCTATTGGCCTTTGTCAAGACTTCGTCTGAAAAATAGTCTGAGACAAACATAGATATCTCATGGAAACTGTATGCCTCACATATCGACCCCTCGACATAAGCTCTATTCTTCACCTTCCTCTTAAGGTTTCCCATCACCCTCTCGAAAGGGTACATCCATCTATATTGAACTAGACCCAACACGAGCTTCATAGGGAAGATGGATTTGCTAATGCTCCATGGAGTCAAAAAAACTAGGTGGGAATAGTTTTTCCAATTTACACGTGATCTCTATGATGTTCTTCTCAAGTACAGACATGTCCTTCTCATTTAATGATTTTGAACATAAGTCTTTGAAGAAATGACTAAGATCCATCAAAGCACCCCATATTGGTTTATCAAGCAGATCCCGAAATGCTATAGGCATGAGTCTCTCCATGAATACATGACAGTCATGACTCTTCATCCCTTGCAATTTTTCACCCGCAACACACCTTGCAATGTTTAACACATATCCATCTGGTAGTTTCAGAGACTTAACCCATGTGCACACGTCTTCAACTTGCTTTTTGGACAATGTGTACCTTGCATGCGGTTTGACAATCTTACCATTAGGAGATTCATAAAGTTATAATCCAGGACGCTTAGAAATATCTTTCATGTCTGGGTGACTATACACATACTCCTAATACACTTGGCAACTAGCTCTAAATTCAACTGTAGCACCTATCTGGGCACTTGACTTTCGTTGTGCCATCCAACTACGGTCTGAATAGAGGTCCATGATTCCACGGTACCTAATACAGACAACATTATAAATGTTAAATATGACTTGAGCATACTTGTAACCATATGACTTGAGCATACTTGTAAGCATGCATATGATTAACATTTAAGCATACTTGTAAGCATATGACTTGGGCATACTTGTAACCATATGGCTTGAGCATACTTGTAAGCATATGATTAACATTTAAGCATACTTGTAAGCATATGACTTGATAACATACTTGTAATCATATGACTTGAGCATACGCGCGGGACTAACTATTGAGGACATCTAAATTCAGGTAGCAAGTATTTTAAAGAGCTCGTTAATTAATAGTAAGCACATAAAGATCTCGTTAATATTATAAATGTTAGCACCTACCCGACAAACAAAAAAATTTCGCCAGAGTCTCCCGTAAAATATGGACTAGCCATATGCACGACAACATGCATATATGGTCATTTCTAGGCACCCAAGACATAAACCAAGAGAAATATAAAAATTCCCAATACAATAAGACCAAAATAATAACGATTGAATGCAAATTAAAGCAGTAAAAAATTCAGCAAATTAAATCAAATTCTTTGTTGAGATAAGGATGTTAGAAAGGACTCTATTTTATGTCTTATTGAACACTCATGGATTCTGAATTAGACACAGTCATATAAATCTGGAATGAAGCCAAAATCACAAAATATATATTTCCCCCATTTGTAATGGCAAACTTAAAGTACCTATTGAGGAAGTATTGTTAGGATTGACACGTACATACTCCAACAGTTCCGAATAATAGTCACTACGACAGGGTAGTCGGGATATCACTAAATCATGTGGATATGAGTTTGGTGATTTATTAGCAAGTTAATCTTGAGCTTATTTAATAATTTAAGTTTTATGTATTTGATCTCATGTTATAGCAATTATGAGTTTTTAGTTACTTATAATCGATGTTTGATGTGTTAATTATTTTAGAGTGTGCCAGACATATTAATAAATAAATAAGGCATATAAAATTAGTCATAATTTAATGAATCTAAATATATCATATGTTATTTACTTTCTAATCTTTATATAATTTTTGCGTGATTGTGGTTAATATGGAATCTTAAATCTAACAATTATTGTATTATATGTGCGTGTAAATTCAAAAGCTTCTTTTCCTTAATATAGTCATTTATGCTAGCAGTCACATCACGCTGTGACAACTGATAAATCATCATTCACATTTATACCAATTGATTCCTAATTGCTGAAATATCACCAATGCTTCCTTCCAATATCTATTTGAACAATACCCTGAAATCAAACTATTCCAATCTAGCATACATATCAATCAAAACATTACCAATATACAAACTACTTTAACCAATGAGACCCATATAAGCTAATTTCTATATATAGGAACAAATAACACAATCAACAGAACCAATTCCATAACATCCTATTCAAATTCCAACTGATTAATTAGAGCAACCACAGTTCATATCTAAGTCAAACAAACCAAAAGTTCAAGCACCAATAATAACAAAAATGAAAAAAAAGTTAGGCTATGTTTCATAATAATAGTTTATTTTATAAATTTTAAAATAAACTTTAATTAGTTTATTGTCATTAGTTGCCTTTTAATCTTAATTAACAGAGAGAAACAGTGCTACAGATTATAATCTCTTAACAGAGCAAATGTGGCAACACTTGGCTCTTTGATTGGCATATTCATTTTTGATCTAGGGTTTGTCTAAACCACATTCAATTAACGAATTAACAATATATTCAAGGTTTCTAGTGGATTTCAAGTGAGTTATCTTTGTAGAGGCGGTAGCAGGTGGGTGGTACGTGGGTGGCAGGTGGTAGGTGGCGGCGGCGGCCGAACTTCTTCTGCTTCTTCTCTTTCTCCCTCTTCTCTCTATTTCAGACCTCCTTCTTTTCTTTTTCCTTCTGTGTTCTGTGTCGAGCGAATATTGGTTACTGATAACATTATATTTGATCAGCGACCGCTATCAGCGATCGCATGTGGTCGCTGAATTTTAATGACATGGACTTATCAGCGACCGCCTACGGTCGCTGATTATAAGGGGTCACAAAAAACCTACGCGCCAACATTTCCTGCCAAATTTTGGGAGGGAAATTTGTTCTAGCGACCGATCTGCGACCGCATCAGGTCGCTGATATAACTTAGCGATTGGATTAAAGAAGGGTCACAGATGTCGATCGCTATTACGAATATCAACGACCGGATATGCGGTCGCTGATATTATTGGTCGCTGTTAGGCCTTTTTCTTGTAGTGGAGTCTCCCGAGTCTACTATAGAAGGGTAACTGCTTCCTTGTGCTTTTGGGAAGATTGAAAGTGAATTTGATCCCTTTCATTTATGTTTTGGATCATTTCCTTGATGATCTCCCGAAGCTTCTTTGTGAGCTCAGAAATCAAATTGTGAGGAAGAGTGTTGGCAACATCTATCAAGTGGTTCAACCTTGTATGAACAAGCAGAGAGTGAGATTCAAGATCTTCTTGAATATCTGAAATCACTTTCTGTGATGCATTAGACAGCTCAGATTTGGTGGGAAGGTCTGAGAGAAGCTCAAGTATTTGCTGGGTGCTTGGAGGAGAGGCTCTTATATTTTAGTTTTGCAGGTTTGAGAGAGCAAGAGCAAGATCAAAATAGTTGTTGGTTGAGGAGGAAGGAATGTCCGAAGGAGGTTCAGGTTTTAGGAGAAGGTGTTGTTGGCGCTAGTTGAGTGGGTGACTCTACGATTTGAATAAGATCGATATTCATAGAGTGAAAAATGATGGGAGATTGTATCAATATAAAGTTAGGTATATTTGGTTTATTAGTTATAGAATGTTGGGATTCTGTAGCTAGAAATTGGTTTAGTGGGCAAAAAATCACTTCCAACCATCTTGGCAATTCGTAGAATTGGTTGAAATTTGATGGAGGACAGTGATTAACTCTGAAAGAGATGGGAATTGATTGCACCTCACACCCAATTTATGAAGAAGGATGGTTAGTGATCAGCTTTTGAGCAAATGTGAGGTTGCCTAGGAATCCATGAGCTAGCACTGAGATTGCTGGATAGGCTTTGAAAGTCCAGAACATGTGATCCCAGAAGATGAGAATTTGGGCTCTGTGATATGGCATATATCATTGGTAAGTAGGAGAGCAGCTGATTGTACTTTGCTCTCCTATATCCATCCCAGCCCACTGCTATAATCTCAACTTTATTATCCTCTTCTTCTTCCCGATCTTCATTTTCTTCTTTTGAAATTTCCACCACTTCAAATATCTCCTCATTTCTTGTCTGATCTTCAGCCCTTTCTCTCTCCATAGATTTCACACCTTTGATTTCCATATCTTCTTGAATCTCCCTCTCAGCTGTAGCACTTTCTGGAAAAGGGACTTCGAGAGTCTCCCCCTCAATCTAATCATTCATTTGTTCTTCAGGCAGCTCCCACTCAGTTGGAGCACTTACTAGTGCAGGAATTTCAAGAAGCTTCTTTTCTTCAGCTATTTTTCTTTCTTCTTCCTTCAAGGCTTTCTCATTTTCAAGAACATATTTTTTTACAACCTTTCTCCTTGTCTTTCTGGGCTGAGCTGCAGCCTCAATGCTCTCTTCAGCTTCAGCCCTAAAAGTTGGTTTAGGCTGAGATACTGCTGCAGCATCCACTTCTAGATTGATTGTAATTCTGCACTCTACGATCAGTAATGACTCTATGATCGAGGAGAGTAAAGACTTCTTTGTCTTGTGGCCGCGTTTTCCCTTTTTAAGCAGCTGAGAGATGGTGGCTCTGTCTTCTTCCTCTTCAGACTGTAGCTTCTTCATCTCCATTTCCTTCAGAATTTTAGTGCTCGAACTTTCTTAAGGCACATTAGTGGTTAAGCCTTGAGGCTCTTCTGTTGCTTAAACATTCACTTTCAGAACCTTTACTTTTTCTGGTACCAAAGCAATGGGTTCCTTTTGATTGACTTCTCCTTCTTCTTTGACTTCTTTCACAATTGATGTGACGCCCCTAAAATAGGTATACACAACTCATTTTGACTCGCCAAATACATGGTACAAAATTCAAATACAAACTTAATTATACAACTGTCGTGCAAAATACGACAAAACATAAGCTGAGAGTTTTAACACAAATATTATCTTGTAGACAATATCCAAACTCAAATAGAGTCATCATTACAATTATTATCACACTATTTTATAAAATAGTGAGGACTTCTATAGCCACCATCTCGGACCGTCACTCCATTCTTCGACTAGTCCCAACTATGTTCTCATTTCCTGAATAGAACAATGAAAGTAAAGGGTGAGCTCAACAAGCCCAATAAAGAATATTATGACTAAGATAATGCATAATAAATTATCGTTAGCCTTCAATAGTGTAAAACTTATATAATACAATAGACAGTTTAACTGTAGCGTAATAAGCAATCCATTAGAAGAGTCAAATAGAGCATGATATCTACAATCTTCTATGATTTAAAATTCATCATCAATATTTTATCGTTGTAACACAGCTCAATAAATAATCCACATCATCGAATTATCCATGCACTACGGGCCAATGATAGTCGTTAGTATCGCATCCACGAATTATCCATGCACTACGGGCTAAGGATATTCGTTATTATGGCCAATGGTAATGATCATGCCAACAACTGTCCATCAATGCACTACGGGCCAATGAAGACTTTTACCACATCATTTGTAACATTATAAGTCATGATTATACCGATATATAATTTTTGGTCATAATCATACCAATCAACAGTCCATCTATGCACTACGGGCCAAAGATAACTTTTATCACAATATAAGCATGAGGATGATGACAATGATATAAGAATTCAATTAAGTGAGAGCAAGGATAAATTTTAAAGATTTATAATTCAATTTATTCAGAGTTCAAGAGTGTCCAAATTGTCAACATGATAACTGCTTTGTGGAGTAAAATTCAAGAATAATATTCATGTATCAAAAATAATTTTGACAGAAAAGAAATCAATTTTTGTCGTGAATAGTACCCTGGGTGAATAGTATCCCAACATGAAAAGATTAAAATTTAACAAGAATGTCCAGAAAAATATTATCGTGAAAAGATACTCGATGAAGCACAAATTTCAAGGATATTCCACTAATTTTAAAGGAGTATAGAAGCAATACTTACCAACAGAAGTGTAGAATTAAGAATATAAAACGAAATAATATTACTTACATACTATAAAGAGTATGGAAGAAAATATTATTTCATACGAATATTGAACAAAAATAATATCCCTTATATTAAAAGGAGATTATTTCTGACTGGGATATTCTTGAAAAAAAACTTATACTATTTTCTACACTCAAAGCTCCCTTAAACTCAAAAAAAAATACACTCAATATTATAGAAGAAGAATTCTATGAATCTGGTGTGATTTTTATTTCTAAATTAAGCATCGTATTTATAGGAGAATGACAGGATACTATTTGAAATAATCACGGGTGAACAGTGGGGGGAAATCATGGGCGAATTCACAGACGCGCACCGGCTGAAACTTTCAAAAATTTTGATTTTACTATGCAGTACTATGCATTACTATGCAACATTATGCAGTACTATGCAATAAAATAAAATATATTCTATTTTATATAAAAAAAACAAAACTTATATATATGTGTGTATATATATATATATATATATATATATATATATATATATATATATTTACGGTCCGAATCTTAAGCTCACCCCTTATTTAGCTCACCTTTCTCACCTTCCTTTAGCGACGGACCGGGCGACAAATTCGATCCGTCGCTATATACAGAACCCTGGTCTTAGTTTTAAGCGACGGACAACATATAGCGACGGACAACATATATCGACAGACCGAACATATAGCGACAGACCGAATCGTCGCTCGATCCGTCGCTAAAGGGGGGTGATCAAGGTGAGCTAGATAAAGGGTGAGCTTAAGATCCGGACCTATACAAAAAAATTATATATATATATATATAAGTAATAAAACAAAATTGGGATAACTTTTTGCCGACGATTTTGAAAAATGAGAAAGTTGGGGTCCATGTAATAAGCCAAATTTACAACAAATACTTCATAAAAAATCCCTCTATTTATTTCAATTCACGTGGCTTCACTAAACATATTTATTCATCATTAATATCATAACTAGCAATATTAACAACCAGATCATTCCTAAGAAAGAGGGGCTTTCCGATAAGGACTTCTCCTTATGGGCGCGGAATTAGGTGACCAAACCCCTTTCCTCGACAAAACTTTTTAGACATCGTCAATAATGTAAATAATAATATGAATAACTTTGTCATCTCAATTATTAATTTAATAACATAAAATATTGTGTAGATGATACTGTGAGACCCCAAATTTTATGAATAAAGATATAAATTTCTCGAAATATTTTTTTGAATATTATGGTGTGGATTTGATATAATGTTATAGTTGTGGGTAATATTTATAAATTTTGCAAAGTATGCAAGTTGTTATATAATATTCGATTGGTCGGGGAATATTCTTTTTGTCGGGGAATATCCGTACGACGTCACAATCATTGGTGGACCCCACAATAGATGTATTGTCATATTTAGAAAACTACAGAATTATCTTTTTATAAAAATAACGGCGAAAGTGTTACCGTTAAAACTGTTGAACTACCCGGTAGTAAAAGTACAGTAATACGCGTGGTTTCATAGTAGCACACGGTATTGATTATTGATGCTTACGTAAGAAGTCACTCAGTTATACTCAATTATTTCTACAGTAATTGTTACATCATATCTCTCATATTATTGATTCAATTATTGTCACAGTATCATCTGTATAATATGTTATATTATTAAATCAATAATAGAGATGACAAAGTTATTCATATTATTATTTATAATATTGACAATGTCTAAAAGTTCTGTCAAGGAGAGGTTTGGTCATCTAATTGCGCGCCAATAAGGAGAAATCCTTATCGGAAAGCCTCCTCTTTCCTGGGAACGACCTGGTTGTTAAATATTGTGAATTATAATATTAATGATGAATAAGTTCGTGTTGATTAAAGATGAAATTGATAGTTTCATTGTGTGGGAATTATTAGTGTTAGTGGAAATTGACATTTATTTCAATAATAATTGATGTTTGGAAGTTATATTGATCAATCGGATAATTAACCGGATAAATGAGCAATTAATTGCTATTGATTCACATGATTATAACTATTTGTTCACATGTGTGTACTATTGATTCACGTTCATTTACTATTAGGGTAGTTGGTGCAAGATTGATAATACTTGCATAACTAAGTTAAAAATGGAGGTATAGATGGAGGTACTATACTGTAATTTGTATTTTCACATGTCTAGAACTATTGATTCACATGATTTACTATTAGGGGAGATGGTGCAATTTTGATAATACTTGCAGGACTAAATTAAAAATGAAGGAAAAGAGGAAGGTATTATACTGTAATATTTTGAGCCCCAAAACGTGCAATTATCGAAACTATATTTTCCTATAAATAGAAGCTCATTCCTTCATTATTTTTCACCAATTCACTAAAGCTATAGAGCAATTATTATAGAGAGAAATTATAGAGAGAAAGAACAAGAGAAGTCTGCTACCTTACTATTCCAGTATCTAGTCTTCTTCTAAGGTAAGGGGTATTATTTCTTTCGTATTCATCAAGAGAGCTATTGTTATTCCATTCTTTATTATTATGTTGGAATAACCTGTCTTTGCGGTCTATCGCATGCATGGTGAATTCTTTGTTATTCCATTCTTTATTATTCTGCTGGAATATCTTGTCTGTGCGGATTGCGCTAAACCTGGTTCCATTCTTTATTATTCTGTTGATATAACCTGTCTGTGCGGTCTATCTCATGCATGGTGAATTCTTCTGTTATTCCATTCTTTATTATTCTGTTGGAATATCATGTCTGTGCGGTTTACGCATGACCTGGTTCCATTCTTTATTATTCTATTGGAAAATCCTGTCTGTGCGGTTTACGCATGACCTGGTTCCATTGTTTATTATTTTGTTGAGAATAACATGTCTGTGCGGTATATCGCATGCATGGTTAATTCTTCTGTTATTTCATTCTTTATTATTCTGTTGGAATAAATTGTCTATGTGGATTACCGCATGCATGGTGAATGATCCTTTGTATTCATATGAATAGTATTTTCATTCAAAAGGGGTTTCTGCCAGGGGAAGTTTCATAATTTTTTTGACCCTCAAAAATTCTGGAAAAATTTGAAATGATAATTTGATGAGTTTTCTAGATTGTGTCCAAAAATGGCAATTTTTGAATGTATAGATTAAGAGTTATGGATTTTATGGGAAAAGACTATTTTAAAAGTAAACCTTTATAATTCTTTGTGGTTAACTCCAAAATTGGTAAAATTTTTATTGGGAGTACATGTATATAACTGGAGTATACCCTGTAAATTTTGAAATTTTTGAACAAAAGTATAATTTATGATAAATGTCTAGATATTCGACAGTTTTGGCCATATGAAAAATTGTAAATGAATTTTAAAAATTCCAAGAAAAATATTTGTTCAATATAGGACTATATTCTGCTAAATCCAAGAAAAGAAATATTTGATATTTTCATGAAAATGAACTAGTTATGAGTAAATGAATTAAATATGCTATGTGAAGTAACAAAATTAGAAAATAAGATTTTATGGCTTGGGAATCTTATATAGGGTATAGGCAGATTTTTGATGAGGGATTTGATCATTGGTGATGAAATCTTATGAATATGGCATTTTTGAATGATTAAATGCATTATTTGGTAAAGTGTAAATAATTAAAATAAATTATTTATAAGTTTAAGAAGTGATTAAAATATTGTTATAATATTAATAATATTAGATGATGAGTTTATTAAGTGATTGATAATATTTGGATAAATTTAAAGTCTTTAATATTTATCCTTGTTTTCATTTGATTAATGCTTATATCATTGTCATCATCTTTATGCTTATATTGTGATGAAAGTCATCTTTGGCTTACGTGCATAGATGTACTTGGTATGATTATGACCAGGGATCATTCGGTATAATCATGACCGTAATGTAACGAATGATGTGGTAAAAGTCCTCATTGGTCGATAGTGCATTGATGGACAGTTTTTGGTATGATTATGAACAGGGATTATTTGGTATAGTCATGACCATTGATGATTTAATGAATATCATTGGCCCGTAGTGCAGGGATGACTTGATGATGTGGTTTATTTATTAAACTGAGTCTCTGAGATAAAAATTGATGAAAACATTTTACATCATAGAAGATAGTAGATATCATACTTTACTTGACTCTTCTAATGGATTGCTTATTTCACTACAGTTAAACCTGATGTCTATTGTATTTTATCAGTTTAAAATTGTTGAAGACTAATGATAATTTATTCGGCATTATTTTGGTCATAATATTTCTTACTGGGCTAGTTGAGCTCACCCTTTCTTTCACTGTTCTCTTCAGGAAATGAGAATATAGCTGGGACGAGTCGGGGAACAGAGTGATAGTCCAGATGATAGCATTATTAGTCCTCACTATTCTGTTAAATAGTGTGACAATAAATGTAATGAGGACTCCATTGAGTGTGGATATTGTCTAGATGACAATATTCTTATTAAAACTCTTAGATTATGTTTTGTCGTATTTTACACGACTGTTGTATAATTAAGTTGTATTTGAATTTTGTTCCATGTATTTGGAGACTCAAGATGGGTGATGTATACCTGTTTTGGGGGCATTACTGGTGGTATCAAAGCTTAGGGATATGATCCCTGGCTAAGATGTGAGACAAGAACTAGGAGAGGAGAGACGGGGAATTCCTACGCTAGTATGACCTACCTAAGTTTATTTGGTATTTAATTGGTCGTTCAAAGTATAGGGATAATATGTGATATGTTAATTAACCCTTGTTTTGTGACAGTGTTTGAAAATGGCATATGAAAATATTGAGATTAGCAATGAAGCACATGAGACCGTTGAGTCACCAACGATTAATATCCTAGATAATGTGCAACAGGAAGACAATTATCCTGGTATAAACAACAACAACGTCGACCAAATGACGAACGATGGTATGTTTAGGAACTTTTTAGAATTCATGCAACAAAAAAGGAGAGAGACTCATGTTCATAATGCAGGTGGAGTCAATGGCAACCCACGACTGGTCACTGCTAAGCAGTTCAAGGAGCTGGGATCGTCGGAGTTTTTGGGAAAGCCAGAACCACTTAAGGCGGAGACGTGGTTAAAGCAGATCACCAAGATATTTGATGTCTTGGGATGCTCCAAGGTGCAAAAGGTTCCCTTCGCCACCTTTATGTTACGTGAAGAGGCAGATTACTGGTGGGAATCTTTAAAAAATACCCAGCCTAACGCACTCAAGATGTCTTGGGAGAAATTCCAAGAGCTGTTCAACGACAAGTACTTTCCCGAAAGTATTCGTCACATGAAGGAGGTGGAATTCATCAAGTTGGAGAAAAACAATATGACCGTGTCGCAATACAAGGCTAAATTTGTGGAGTTATCCTGATTTGCGTCCCATTTAGTCGATAATGAGGAGCGAATGACGCGAATGTTTCTAAGAGGTTTGAAACCCGATATACGTAAATACCTCATTTCTCAAAAACTTTGTTTATATTCAGATGTTGTGAATATGGCTTAGTTATTGGAGCGAGATAATGAGTCAGCACAACCAAAGGATAACGAGCAACAACACGATAATAATTGTACCGGTGGCAACGGCCATCGGAACAATGATAACCATCATGGGGGAAATTATCATGCCAAGAATGGTAACCACTTTGGTGGTAATCATGGCCAAGATAATAGGAGTGGAAATTTTAAGAAGAGAAGGTTCAACAACGATAGAAAGACAGCAGCACCAACACCCGTTTTCAAGGAAGGAGAACAACCACCAATTGTATGCTTCAAATGCATAGGGAGGGACATATCAGTCCAAGCTGCACGATGCAGTTCAAAGCATGTTACAATTATGAAAAAGAAGGTCAACTAGCCCGACTTTATCGTGCACCAAAGTCAAGTCCGGCTAGGACGGTGGCACCCAAGGCAGATACAAACAAAACAAAGTTGGTGGTATCAGGAAGAACATTTTTTGTGACTTCTCAAAAAGTGAGTAACCCAAACGAAGTTAGCACGGGTTAGTTAAATATAAATTCTTGCGAAGTCTATACCTTATTAGATACCGGTTCTACCCATTCTTTTATATCTCTTGCTTACACTGAACGTTTAAATTTGACTCCAGAAATAATGACTTTGACTTATCGGTTGAAACTCGATTAGGAGAAACCTTCGTTACCTCCACTATTTATAAATCTTATTGATTCAAATCGACACTTTCATGTTACCTGTCGATCTTATCTCTTTGAAAGTACTTGCCTTTGATGTGATTTTAGGAATCTATTGGTTAACTACTCATCAAGCTTGTCGTAAGGTTGTTAGCTTTCATATTCATAACCAACCTATTATGCGAATTCAAGTAACCAAACCACTAAAGTCAATGATTGTCATATCAAGCCATAAGTAAAGAGCCCCGATCCTTTCGTTATTGACTTCCTTGTGTCGTATGCACCGAAGACAGACTATCCGTAGGGGACATCGTGGATAACGGTTGCAAGTTGATAAGTATTAATGTGACGTGATATCCAAGTTTTGGGATGAGATTCACAGTTTTGAATGATATTTCTATCATTAATAAATTTCTTGACGTATTATTGAAGACTTCCTAGCCTACCCCTAGAGCGTGAAATCAAATTTTGTATTGACCCCAGTACAAAACTAATTTCTAAAACCCTTAAATATTTCTTCAACCAAAATGAACGTATCATGCGCCAAAGATGTTGGCTCGAGTTGTTGAAGATTATGACTATACCATTCAATATCATTGTGGAAGAGTGAATGTGGTAGTTGACGCGTTGAGTAAAAGATCGTATACGTTTACGAGTGCGACGTTGTTAACACAAAAACCCATTTTGTATAACTTACAAATGATGAAGATAGAGTTAAAACTCTAGAGACCCACGTGAAGATAGCGAATATACGATTAGAATCGACTTTAATCTATAAAGTTAAAGTCACTCAAACTACACACCTGGAGCTGATGAATATGAAGAAGAAGGTTCAAGAAGGCGTTATTCTAGAAGCAAGTGTCGATGAATAGAGGAAATCTCAACCCTCAATTTAATTGGCTCATTTGAAATCCTCGATCGAGTAGGAATTGTGACCTATAGAATCGTTTTACCGCCAAATATGTCGCGTGTTCATAACGTTTTTCACGTATCGATGTTACGTAAATATGTGGACGACCCGAACCACATTATTAAATTAGAACTAGATGAGATAGCAGAAGATTTAATGTATGAGGAGATACGTGTTAAAATCTTGGATAAGAAGGATCGTATTCAACACTCAAAGCTTATACCTCAAGAGTTAGAATCGGAAATGAAGTCAAGGTATCCTCATCTCTTCGGCATACCAGGTACGTACGTAAATTTCGAGGGAAAAATTTCATAAGGAGAGAAGATTGTGAGACCCCAAATTTTATGAATAAAGATTTAAATTTCTCGAAATATTTTTTTGAATATTATGGTGTGGTTTTGATATAATGTTATAGTTGTGGGTAATATTTATAAATTTTTCAAATTATGCAAGTTGTTATACAATATTCGATTGGTTGGGGAAAATTCTTTTTGTCGGGAAATATTCGTATGACGGCACAATCATTGGTGGACCCCACAACGGAGGTATTGTCGTATTTAGAAAACTACAGAATTATCTTTTTATAAAAATAACGGCGAAAGTGTTACCGTTAAAACTGTTGAACTACCCGGTAGTAAAAGTACAATGATACGTGTGGTTGCATAGTAGTACACGGTATTGATTATTGATGCTTACGTAAGAAGTCACTCAATTAAACTCAATTATTGCTACAGTAATTGGTTCATTATATCTCTCATATTATTGATTCAATTATTGTCACAGTATCATCTGTATAATATGTTATATTATTAAATCAATAATTGAGACGACAAAGTTATTCGTATTATTATTTACAATATTGATAATGTCTAGAAGTTCTGTCAAGGAGAGGTTTGGTAATCTAATTGCGCGCCAATAGGGAGAAATCCTTATCGGAAAGCCCCCTCTTTCCCGGTAACGACCTGATTGTTAAATATTGTGAATTATAATATTAATGATGAATAAGTTCGTGTTGATTAAAGATAAAATTGATAGTTCCATTGTGTGGGAATTATTAGTGTTAGTGGAAATTGACATTTAATTTGATAATAATTGATGTCTGAAAGTTATATTGATCAATCAGGTAATTAATCAGATAAATGAGCAATTAATTGCTATTGATTCACATGATTATAACTATTTGTTCACATGTGTGTACTATTTATTCACATTCATTTACTATTAGGGGAGTTGGTGCAAGATTGATAATACTTGCATGACTAAGTTAAAAATGGAGGTATAGAAGGAGGTACTATACTGTAATTTGTATTTTCACATGTCTATAACTATTGATTCACATGATTTACTATTAGGGGAGATCGTGCAAGTTTGATAATACTTGCATGACTAAATTAAAAATGAAGGAAAAGAGGAAGGTATTATACTGTAATATTTTGAGCCCTAAAACGTGCAATTATCGAAACTATATTTTCCTATAAATAGAAGTTCATTCCTTCATTATTTTTCACCAATTCACTAAAGCTATAGAGCAATTATTATAGAGAGAAAGAAGAGAAGTCTGCTACCTCACTATTCCAGTATCTAGTCTTCTTTTAAGGTAAGGGGTATTATTTCTTTCGTATTCATCAAGAGAGCTATTGTTATTCCATTCTTTATTATTCTGTTGGAATAACCTGTCTTTGCGGTTTATCGTATACATGGTGAATTCTTTGTTATTCCATTCTTTATTATTCTGTTAGAATATCTTGTCTGTGCGGATTGCGCTAGACCTGGTTCCATTCTTTATTATTCTGTTGATATAACCTGTCTGTGCGGTCTATCGCATGCATGGTGAATTCTTCTGTTATTCCATTCTTTATTATTCTGTTGGAATATCATGTCTGTGCGGTTTACGCATGACTTGGTTCCATTCTTTATTATTCTATTGGAATATCCTGTCTGTGCGGTTTACGCATGACCTGGTTCTATTATTTATTATTTTGTTGAGAATAACCTGTCTCTACGGTCTATCGCATGCATGGTTAATTCTTCTGTTATTTCATTCTTTATTATTCTGTTGGAATAACTTGTCTATGTGGATTACCGCATGCATGGTGAATGATCCTTTGTATTCATATGAATAGTATTTTCATTCAAAAGGGGTTTTTGCCAGGGGAAGTTTCGTAATTTTTTTGACCTTCAAAAATTCTAGAAGAATTTGAAATGATAATTTGATGAGTTTTATAGATTGTGTCTAAAAGTGGCAATTTTTGGATGTATAGATTAAGAGTTATGGATTTTATGGGGAAAAGACTATTTTAAAATTAAACCCTTATAACTCCTTGGCCATATGACTGTAATGTAACGAATGATGTGGTAAAAGTCCTCATTGGCCGGTAGTGCATTGATGGACAATTTTGGGTATGATTATGACCAGGAATTATTCGGTATAGTCATGACTATTGATGATTTAATGGATATCCTTGGCCCATAGTGCAGGAAAGACTCGATGATGTGGTTTATTTATTAAGCTGAGTCTTAGCGATAAAAATTGATGAAAACATTTTAAATCATAGAAGATAGTAGATATCATGCTCTACTTGACTCTTCTCATAGATTGCTTATTCCGCTGCAGTTAAACTTGATGTCTATTGTATTTTATCAGTTTAACATTGTTGAAGACTAATGATAATTTATTCTGCATTATCTTGGTCATAATATTTCTTACTGGACTAGTTGAGTTCACCCTTTCTTTCACTGTTCTCTTCAGGAAATGAGAATATAGCTGGGACGAGTCGGGGAATGGAGTGACGGTCCAGATGATAGCATTAGTAGTCCTCACTATTCTGTTAAATAGTGTGACAATAAATGTAATGAGGACTCCATTGAGTGTTGATATTGTCTAGATGACAATATTCTTATTAAAACTCTTAGATTATGTTTTGTTGTATTTTACACGACTGTTGTATAATTATATTGTATTTGAATTTTGTACCATGTATCTAGTAACTCAAGATGGGTTATGTATACCTGTTTTGGGGGCGTCATAGATACTGTGACATTAATTAAATAAAACTGAGTGACTTCTCAAATAAGCATCAATAATCAAGATATTGTACAATACCGTGTGTTACTATGCAACCACACGTATTACTGTACTTTTATCACTGGGTATTTCGACAGTTAATGGTAAAATTTTTGTCGTTATTTTTTATAAAAAGTTATTTTTGTCATTTTCTAACTCTGAAAGTAATTCTATTATGGGGTCCACCAATGATTGTGCCGTCATACGAATATTCCCTGATAAAACGAATATTCTCCAACCAAACGAATATTTTACGACAACTTGCTTACTTTGCAAAATTTATAAATATTACCCATAACTATAACATTATATCAAATCCACACTTTTTTTTTGCTAAATTTAAGCTGTATTAAAATAAAAGGAAATTACAACACCTCATGGGGAACCCCAATCAGAATATAGCATAGACATCATAGGACAAGCCCTATGATGTCATGACTATAAAAGATTACAAGCATAGCACCCAACAAAGCAATAACAATAAGCAACGCACTATCATAGATACTAGTTACATCAAGAAACTGATAAAAGCCCAAGTCATAACCGAAGCCACATCATCATCTGCATAGGCAGTCCACAAACAAGCCAACTGCAGCATCATTGGCCCCAAAACCAGAGGCAACAAAAACTCAGCAGTAGCAGCAATCGTGTCAAGGAATAGCAGTCAACTGTAGCAGTACCCAACCAGTCCCAGCCCAACAGTCAACAACATAGGTACGAGCAGGAATTCCATGAACCAACAAAGGAAATCTAGCAGCAGTAGGCACAGAACCCAACAAAACAAAAAAAGTTGCTATGACAAGATCATAGCAATAGCATAGGTATGAGCAGTAACCACCAACTACAACGCCCAACTGAGCAAGGAACCCCTTTGCCCAAAAGCAAACCAGGAACCCCTTTGCATCCAAATGTCCCAAGAAAGCAGCAATAACAAACCGTACAACATAGCAGCAGCCTAGACAGCAAGTTGATTCTCTGCATAAGCAGCATAAGCAGCCTAGACTCGCACCCAACATCTCTGAAGCCACAATAGCTAGAAAACCCAGTTGAAGCAACTCAGGCCTACCATCTGTCGTGACCTTTAGCAGTGACACACCCAAACTAGCAGAACCACACTTGTAACATCAAACTAGACCTACCAAGCAAAGATGCATCGGTAGCTTCACATGACCGCAAAAAGCAGTGACCTGTATCCAGACCCATAACCGAAGCTGTACAGCAGCGAAAAACCTTCAGACGGACCCCATACCAGCCTGCCATACCGCACATCAGCATAAGATTAGGCTCGGTCATACAACAGATCACAACAACCAAACATTATCCCCCCCTAAAGTTCAAAACAACCTCAGCGCAGAGACCAACCATTAAATAAGTCTTCCAGACAGATCCCAACAAAGAGCAACCCGACTAATCCCCAAACCAGATAGCTTAAGCAGCCCCAAAGTAGTTCTAATTTGAGCCAATGTGCAGCATTGCACCAACCTATAACAAAGCAAAGCCCCGCAAGCCATCAAACTGAACAAAAGCCCACTCCCAACGCAATACCTAGGAGAAGGCCTCATAATGCAAGATGCCTATAGTGTGAGACCCCAAATTTTATGAATAAAGATTTAAATTTCTCGAAATATTTTTTTCAATATTATGGTGTGGATTTGAGATAATGTTATAGTTGTGGGTAATATTAAAACATTTTGAAAAGTATGCAAGTTGTTGTATAATATTCGTTTGGTCGGGGAATATTCTTTTTGTCGGGGAATATCCGTATGACGGCACAATCATTGGTGGACCCCACAACGGAATTATTGTCGGATTAAGAAAATGACAAAAATATTTTTATGAAAATAATGACAAAAGTTTTACCGTTAAAACTGTTGAACTACTCGGTAGTAAAAGTACAGTAATACGCGTGGTTGCATATTAACACACGGTTTTGATTATTGATGCTTACGTGAGAAGTCACCCAGTTTTGTTCAATTATTGCTACAGCAATTGCTACATAGTATCTCACGTTATTTGATTCAATTATTGTCGATATTTTATATATTATTAAATCAATAATTGCGACGACGAAGTTATTAATATTATTATTTATAATATTAACGATGTCTAGAAGTTCTGCCAAGGAGAGGTTTGGTCACCTAATTGCGCGCCAATAGAGAGAAATTCTTATTGGAAAGCCCCCTCTTTCCTGGGAACGACCTGGTCGATTAATAGTGTGAATTATAATAATGATGATGAAGTTTATTTTATTATTATTATAAATGTAATAAAACAAAAAACATTTTATATAAAACAGAATACTTTTATAAAGTTATTCATTTTATTAGACTATAAATAGAATATATTATATTCTATTATGCATAGTGTTTGCATAGTAAAATCTTTTTATATAAAATATAATACTTTTATAAAGTTATTTGTTTTATAAGATTTTAAATAATATAAATTATATATATTATAAATAGAATATATTATATTTTATTAAATAGTATCCTTTCTATTTTTTCTATAAATAGAATGCTTAGTTAGAATTAAAAATCACACTAGAAGTTCAGAGAATTCTTCTTCTATAATCTTGAGCATATTTCTTTAGAGTTTAAGAAAGCTTTGAGCGTAGTGCAAATTTTCTTCAAGTATATCCCCGCCCTACCCGTCAGAGTACTCTTCTTTATAAGGTAAGAGATATTATTTGTTGTAATCGTAAGTGGTATTATTTCTTTCGTATTCATGAAGAGAACTTCTGTTATTCCATTTCCTTATTATTTTGTTGGAATTACCTGTATATGCGAAGTACCGCATACATGGTGAAATTCTTCTGTTATTCCATTCTTTATTATTCTGTTGGAATATCCTATCTGTGCGTATTACGCATGACCTGGTTCCATTATTTATTATTCTATTGGAATAACCTGTCTGTGCGGTCTATAGCATGCATGGTGAATTCTGTTGTTATTCCATTATTTATTATTCTGTCGGAATATCATATTTGTACGTTTAAGCATAACCTGGTTCCATTATTTATTATTCTGTCAGAATATCCCGTCTGTGCGTTTACGCATGACCTGGTTCCATTATTTATTATTCTGTTGGGAATAACCTGTCTGTGTGATCTATCGCATGCATGGTGAATTCTTCAGTTATTCCATTCTTTATTATTCTGTTGGAATAACCTGTCTATGTGGATTACCACATGCATGGTGAATGATCCTTTGTATTCATTCCTTATTAAATTATAGAAATAATTTGTTTACGTGGATTATGATGAAAGTCATAATAAAAGCATTGGACTGATGAAAATCATGGGTATATATAGTATTAGTAAGTGTTATGAAGAGTTATGTTGGTTATTATGTGAAAACATGAAAGTTTCTTAGAAATCACAAAGGGTTGAAAATCAGATTTTGGTGAAAATAGAACATAAAATTCAATTGACCATATCTTCTATTATATTTCGAATTTTTGAGCGTGGTTAAGTTCTAGAGTTAGATCTATGAGTTTTCTAACTTATCCAAGTGAAATCACTAAAAAAAGTGTTGTATATTTTCGTATGGACTGATTTTAGCAAAGGAGTCAAAAACTATAAAGTACCAAAAAGCTACTACCCGGAAATTTAAAAGGGCATTTTTGGCCACTTAATTTATGAGAAACATTCCGGCCTTTTGGGACATGGAAATATATGGTATAAAGTACCTCCTGTCCAAAAATGAGCTCATTCTAACTTAAAATGAGCAAGTTATGACTATTTCAATATTTAGGTTTTTTCAACGAAAAACTCTATAACCGGAGTTCTATAACTCCGATGACCATGTGATGAGTGAGTTTTATACACATGAATTGGATACATTCGGGCTTAATTAATTGTTGTTCTCAAGTCTTTTAGAATAGTTTTTAAGTGTTTGTGTCTATTCAAACATTTTTTATGTTATTTTGTAGGAATTGGGACAAAAATTTCTTGGATCGACGTTTGGGGTGGCTAGATTCGCGTTTTCGGCTTGTCATTTACACAACAGTCACTTCAGAGCCAATTTTGGTATAGCTCCGGTCCTTTTTTTGAAAAACTTAAAGAATGAAAGTTGTAGATCTATGTCTCCTCTTTCCGGATCATCTTAAATCATCGAAATCGAAGTTCGGACGAAGAAGTTATGGATATTTTCCCAAAGGACGTCAGAGTAGAAAATGTCAGAACATGTGCCAGCACCGGGGCACCCAAAATAGGCTTATGCCCAGCGCCGGGGCGCTGGGGGGCAGGGTTGCAGCGTCAAGCCCAGCGCTGGGGAAGGGTTTGGTGATGGCCTGGACTCGTTTTTGGGCAAATTTGGACACCTTTTTGACTCCAAATTGGATTGGGTTTGTTCCTAAGCTAAAAATTAGACTTGTAACCTATAAATACATGATGTAAGGCATAAAATAAAGGGGGAATACATAGATTAGACTAGATTAAACACTCCATTAAATTAGAATCTAAACCCTAGTTCTTAATTAGCTATTGGAGATTAAAGCAAATTGAAGAACACTGAAGATCAAGAGCAAGAGCAAGAGGGGAGCATCAGATTTGCTGACAACAGATTCTATTCTCTTCTCTTATCATACTTTTATCTTTTAATATCTATTCAGTTGTGGATTCTTGGTTTTAATTCATTAATTATGAACTAACTGTTTTATTAAGATTTCAATTGAACCTTTTATGGCTATAAATTAGTTATTTAATTTATTCCATTTATTTGTGTCAAAGTGAGTTATTTATCTTGCCTTATGCTTATTGATTAATTATCTGATCAGTAATTACCTTGTTACTCTAGAAGGAATTAGAAGAGGAAATCTAGGGTTAGGCATGATATCATGTGACTTAGTTATTTGCACAGTGAATAATTAGGTTTTTGAATAGAATGGAAATATCTGTTCGCCGCATGTAACACATAAGGAATTGGGATTGTAACGAGTTTAATTCAATTGTCTTGCATAAGAATATAGAAAAATTAATCTGGATTAAATAGAAGGCAATTGATCACTTGGAAAAGGACTTTTGACATTTGAGAATTCTTGTTAACAATTCAGTAAACATAATAATTGGGATAATTGGATATTTGATTTATAGTTCATAATTGGGGATATTGAAGTCTTAATCCTTATTTACCTGAATTCAATCAAATCTTAGTTTTGTTTATTTGCTTTCTTTTAGACTAATCTCTTTTAATTGTTTAATTTAGTTTTCTTAATTAGAAAATTCACAATTTGCAGTTGTTTAAATAAAATTGATTTGGTTAAGAGTTAGTATTTGGTAATTTTTATTAAATAATTCCTCGTGAGAACGATACTCTACTTTTACTTTATTACTTGTTGACCGTGTATACTTGCATGTATTCATTAATTGCAAAATCGATCAACACCATGAAATTTAAACTGGAAGCTCATGTTAACATGTGTAAGATCCTGCCAAGATTTGGGAATTTCTGGAGTTAAACTTGAGGTAGCTAATTTCTTAAGGAATTAATTAGAAATTGATTTTCGAAAAATACTTAAGAGAGTTGAAAAATTATAAAAAAATACTTGTTGTGTATGAAATATATGTATATATGTTTAGACAAATGATAGAAAAATAATAAGTTGATTTGGTAATTTTTCATGAAAATGGTTTTGTTTCAAACATATGAGTTAAATATGTTATATGAAATTGAAGAATTGGTAAATAGGATTTTAGGGCTTGAAAATCCTATATAAGGTATATGCATGAGTGATTTGATCATTGGTGATGAAATCTTATGAGTATGACATTATTGAATGATTAAATGCATTATTTGGTAAAGTGTAAATAATTGAAATAAATTATTTATAAGTTTAAGTAGTGATTAAAATATTGTTATAATATTAATAATATTAGATTATGAGTTTATTAAGTGATTGATAATATTTGGATAAATTTAAAGTCTTTAATATTTATCCTTGTTTTCGTTTGATTAAATATTATTGTCATCATCCTCGTGCTTATATTATGATAAAAGTCATCTTTGGCTTACGTGTAGAGATGAACTTGGTATGATTATGACCATGGATTATTCGGTATAATTATGATCGTAATGTAACGAACTGATGTGGTAAAAGTCTTCATTGGCCTGTAGTTCATTGGTGGACAGTTGTTGGTATGATTATGACTAGGGATTATTCGGTATAATCATAACCATTGATGATTATATGAATATCCTTGGCCGTGGTGCAGGGATGATGTGGTTTATTTATTAAGCTGAGTCTCAGCGATAAAGTTTATGAAAATCTTTTTAAATCATAGAAGATAGTAGATTTTATGCTCTACTTGACTCTTCTAATGGATTGCTTGTTCCGCTGTAGTTAAACTTGATGTCTATTGTATTTTATCAGTTTAACATTGTTAAATACTAATGATAATTTATTCTGCATTATCTTAGTCATAATATTTCTTATTGGGCTAGTTGAACTCACCCTTTCTTTCACTGTTCTCTTCAGGAAATGAGAATATAGTTGGGACGAGTCGGGGAACGGAGTGAAGGTCCAAATGATAGCATTAGTAGTCCTTACTATGGCATAACATGCAATATATAATTATATTGAGGACCTAAGATGTGTGTGTCGTATTTTATACGTCACTTAATAATTGATTTTGGTGAACAACAATAGGGTGATGAGAACCCGACCCTGAAAGCGTAAAAAGTGCACCACAGTAAAATAAAGAGAACAGAAATCTTCTCATGTCCCTTTGGAGACTTGAAATATTTGCTGCTGTACTTTATATGGCATGTATTAATTTGAGTATGAATATTGTCGTATTATATACGTTACAATATTTGTATTAAAACTCACAGTATATATGTCGTCGTATTTTGTACAACTGTTGTATAATTAAGATTGTAGTTGAATTTTATACCATGTATCTGGCGACTCAAGATGGGTGAGGTATACCTATTTTTGGGGCGTCACATATAGGAAGGCTTATCTTTAACCCTCTGGAATTTAAGACTACTATCAAGTCTACACTTAATGATATGCATAATATCTTTGACCAAGGTTTGAGAAGGGATTGTTTTGCCAGAGAACATCCTGGCATTGCGCTCATTCCATATTCTATACACAACAACAACAAATCTGAGAATGGATAGACTGTGAAGGAAGTTTGACCTAGAGAAGTGTATAATGAAAGAAGAGAGGAAATCCCAACTCCTACTATAACCTCTCCTGCCACAGCTTCTCATAACAGGGAATAGAATGCGGAAAGAAAAGGAGCAGTTAAAGAATAAATGGTCGAAGGTCTCCAAATTATTATGACAAAACATGCAGATGGGATTAACATGAATCCTAAAACTAACAAGTCTATCAAGGGTGCGCAACCCCTTATGAAAAGCCAGCCATAGGTTGAAAGAGAAGCGAGGCGGATTCAATTTGTGCCAAACAATCTTAGCCCATAGAGCATCAGACCCCACCATCCTTATCGAATCCCAGATAGTAGCAGCCTTAACCCCAGATGCTTTAGTATCATCCCAAAAAATTTGATCCAGAGAGGTGGAGTCACAATGCATAGTTAGATCAATCTTTTCCCTAAAGTCAATGAGATCTTGATGGTTGGAAGAGGGAAGAACCCATGAAGAGCTATTGATGATGCAGCTCACAGTAGCATGAGGGCCAAGACCAGAGTTAATAACCATAGAAGAATGGGTAGAGTTGGCTAAGGTGGAATCCCTTAACCAAGGATAAAACCAAAGGCTCATGCCTTCCCCATTACCAATGCAAAATCTGATACGCTTTGCAGCAATAGGCCTAAGTTGTAGCACCTTCCTCCAAATCCACGAACAGCCACTAGGGATAGCCAAAATCCAGAAGTGTTTATTTTTTAGACAAGACCGGATCAAAGAAGCCCAGAAAGAGGCATGTGAGGGGTTAACCACTCTCCAAAGGTGCATCAGAATTTGCGATTTGTTCCAATCCTCAAACTATTTTATAGCTAGGCCTCCTTCAGATATCGGTAAGGTAATTTTTCTCCATGCAACTTTAGCACCATATTTGAGCATAGATGGACCCTTCCAGAGAAATCTGCACATGATAAATTTAAGGGACTTAAGCACCGAAGCTGGCATAATGAAGAACGAGGACCAGTAAGATTGGATTGAAAAAATGACAAATTTAATTAACAGAAGTCTCCCCACATAAGATAGAAATTTATTTGTCCATGAGGAAATTCTGGCCACTATCCTTTCAATAAGAGGGCGGCAATCCGCAAGACTGAGCTTTGAAGTTAACAAAAGAACCCCCAAGAACTTAGCAGGAAATCCATTAAGTTGAAAACCAATGAAATCGATGATGGAAACAACCTTAGAGGGAGGGATATGGGTTAGGTAACAAAGGCTTTTGGACTTATTTATAGTCAGGCCAGAGGAAGCCAAGAAGGAGTCAAGGCAAACCTTTAAGATTTTAACTGATTGGGCATCACCATGGCAGAAAAGAATAAGGTCATCTGCGAAGCTAAGGTGAGTGATGGACTGCTCCTGCGTTTTTCAGTGATGATGGAAACTTGGCTCTTTAGAGGCCTTGGTCTCCTTGCCTAAGCCCCTTTGCTCCTTTGAAGTACCCACACAGTGACCCATTGACTTTAATCAAGAAGAACGTAGTCATGATGCAAGCCTGAATCCAATATACAAATTTAGGAGGGAATTTGAGAAGCCTAAGAGTATCTAGCAGAAAACACCAAGAGACAGAGTCAAAAGCTTTACAAAGATCAATTTTCAGAGCACATCGGGCAGGGCCAGAGGATCTATGGTAATTTCTAAGAAGCTCTTGGGCAAGGAGGACGTTATCCCCAATTCTCCTTCCTGCAACAAAGGTAGCTTGGCAAGGGGATATGATAGAGGGGAGAATAGCCTTGAGTCTAGAGGAAATAATCTTCGAGATACACTTGTAAGAAGTGTTACAGCAAGAGATAGGCCTAAAATTAGACATAGCCAAAGGGTGGGCAACCTTTGGCACCAGAATAATGGCCGTGGAATTAGTTCCTCGAAGAAGGTAACCTTTTTTGAAAAAGGACTGGACAACAAGAGTAAAGGTCCTCCCTACAATACTCCATTAGTGAAGAAAAAAATTAACATTGAAGCCGTCCAGGCTCGGGTTCTTATTTTTCTTCACTGACTTTAGAGTTAAGAGGATTTCCTTATCCTTGATGTCTCTTTCAAGAGCAGCTGCTTGAGAAGAAGAGACACATTTGGGAGAATCAAGGGATAAGTTATCAAGCCTAATAATAGGCAAAGCAGTCCCTAATAAAGCTTGGAAATGATCAACAGCAATACCCTGAATTTCCTTCTGGCCTGTTTGGACGGAACCGTCATCATTTGTGATTGCTAGAATTTTATTTTGGTTCCACCTATTCTTAATCTGACTATGGAAGAATCCTGAATTTGTATCCCCCTCTTTAAGCCATTGAATTCTAGATTTTTGCTTGAGAAGATTCTCTTCATTTGCCAAAGCATTCCAAAGATATTGAGATAAAACCCTCTGAAGAATATGAAGGGATAGGTCGCCGAGATTGATAGAGATAGCATTTTGAGCCTCATAAAGCAAGGTCCTGGCCTTACCAATAATAGAGGATAAGTTGCCTCTTTCACGGTTAAGAATACATAGAGCTCTCTTAACAACCTTTAACTTACCTGCCAGAATTTGCAAAGGGTCCCCAGGAACAGTAACATTCCAAGCACCTTGGACCACAACCATGAACTCAGGAAGGTTAACCATGAAATTAAAAAACTGGAAAGGCTTAGGCCTAGGGGGAACCAGTAAGCCAGAATAAATGACAACATGGCAGTGGTCAAAAATGTCTCTTAGCGTAAAAATTGCCTAAGCTAATGGGAATTACAGCAGCTATAAGGCATTCACCAACGCCCGGTCTAATTTCTTGTATATAGGCTTAGTGTCACTCGAATTACACCATGTGAGGTCAGCCCCAAATGCCCTGAGGTCAGTCACATGGATGTCAGAGGTACAGTTCAGGAAGTCCTGCTTACCATAATCCCAAGAGGCATCCCCACTAGAAATCTCAGAAATAGATAGAACCTCATTAAAGTCCCCTAACAGAAACCAAGGAATGGATATAGCTGGGGCCAGTGATCTAATCTCAGACCACAAAAGTTTTGTTTCGAAAATGGTACTGAATCCATAAACAACTGTAATGACAAAATGAATATTAACAGCATAAACTAAAATAGAGCAGTGAATAAACTGGGAGGATTTCGCTAAAATAGTCACCTGCAGAACATTCGGGTCCCATCCAACCCAAACTCTCCCATTCTCAAGATGCTCATAATTAAATTGCCACATCTAATTAGGACGAAGAGCTTTTGAAATAACAGAGGCTTTAGAGGCTTTGACTTTAGTTTCCACTAGGCCAACAAAAGAGATATTATGTTTAGACAAAGAGATATTATATCAAATCCACACCTTATTATTCAAAATGATATTTAGAGAAAATTAAATCTTTATTCATAAAAGTTGGGGTCTTACAACTGACATGTTTCCTGGTAGCACAGATATCTTTACTCCCCTAGTCCTTCCACTCGATTTAGACATTATCCTTAAGTTTTTAGTAGGGTTTCTTTTCCAGTTTGGAAACAACTGCAGGGTCATTCTTCTGTTGGGGTTGATGGGTTCCCCTTCCTTATCCCCAATTTTGTCACCCAAAGCAGATTGCAAGATTATGCTTATGTACCTCTAATAGAGTATTTTTCCAGAGCTCTTTGATTTTTTGAGCTGAGTATCCACTTCCTGATCCAATCTATAAGCAGAGCCCCATAGTTAAGTTGAATTCTGAAGCAGATTACTGTCATGAGCTTTAGTTGAATTTCATTCACAGAGTTATGGCCAGAGCTTTTACAGCATATGCACTTTACAACAATGTCAGCCAGAAATTCATATTTTTTGGGAAACTCTTTCTTCTTGTACCCCTTGACGTTCTAAAACCTTTTGTGCTGCATCTTCTTCAGACCTTCATGGAAGTCGATGACACTCATAGATGAGAGTCCTTTTGATTTAAAACTAAGGGCTAGGTTTATATCTTCATCTTTGAGTCTAATCTGCTCCCCCTTGACTCTTGTAGTGATAGTGTTGTCTTCAAAGACTCCATTGCTGTAGAACTCTTTCACTAGCTTTGGGTAGATCCTTGTGTTGGTGCTTAGAACTTCTTCAAGACCAGCTTTCTTTAGAAGAGATAAAATCTTATGGAACAGAGGGTCAGCTATCTTGAATTCGTCAAAGCAGAGTTGGTAACCAGATATAACATTGGAAACAACCATTGATTGATGTGATTTTCTTGAACAGAGGTTGGTTGATCATTCTGAAAGCTAGGGTTTCTTTTGAGAGAGAGAGAGAAATGAACTTTTGAAATTTTGAGGTGAATTTTCAAAAACATTTTCAATCTGTATTTGTAACTTCCCTCCTCACGATCTGCATAGTGGGGCATGTATCGAGTTCTGTCGGGCTCAATAATTTTAAATAATTTGGAAAATACTGATCTGCCCTTAGCTCCCCTGAGCTAGTGTATCTTTTGGGAAGACTATGATCGTCAAGGCTGCTATACGATTGTTGAGTTCACTATTAATTCTACTCTATGATCATTGTTTATCATGGTCCTTATGATGAATTCTGACTTAGAATTCCTTCTGGGTTAAGGTAGCTTAGGAAAGGCCAACCTCTTAAACTGAACTAAGGGTCAGGTTTGTCTCTGAGGAGCTTATCAAAAGGGTTGTTTGGATTTGATAGGAATAATGTCATCAGAGGATGCTTCTCTGCCATGTCGAGACTGTTCTACGATTGTGGTTTCTCTTTAGTCATTTCTACGATTTTAACATAGCCTTTTTATCTGCATGGTTAGCACAAACTAGAGCATAGAGTTTTATGGTTATAGATTTAGTATACCTAACTCAGTTATCAATTTATTGAATCTAGATTCATCTAAAGGTTTCATAAAGACATCAGCAAGTTGATTTTCAGTAGGGATGTATTGTAAAGATATAGTTCCATTTTGGACATGATCCCTAATAAAATGATATCTTATCTCTATATGCTTAGTCCTAGAATGCATGACAGGATTATGTGTTATTGCTATGGCACTTATGTTATCACAATGAGCAAGTATAGATTTGAAATCAAACCCATAGTCTGTTTTCATCCATAAGATTTGAGAACAGCAGCTGCAAGCAACAATGTATTCAGCTGTTGAGGTAGATACTGAATTTTGCTTCTTACTAAACCAGGACACAAGTCTATTTCCTAGTAACTGACAAGTGTCATTGGTACTTTTTCTATCGATCTTGCAGCCTACAAAATCAGCATATATATATCCTGTCAGTTCAAAGGAGGACTCCTTGGGATACCAAAGTCTCAAGTGAGGTGTGCCTTTGAGATACCTAAAAATTCTCTTTACAGCAGTTAAGTGTGATTCCTTAGGATTAGCTTGAAATCTAGCACATATTGTAAGACCCTAACTTATTATAAATAAAATTGAATTTTCTCTATTCATTATTCTAAATTAATAAGGTGTTAATTTGATATAATATTTTGGTTATGGGTGAAATGTGCAAATTTTACAAAATAAGCAAGTGGTTATAAAATATTCATTTTTGTCGGGGAATATTCTTTTTGTCGTGGAATATTATTTTTGTCGAGAAATATTCGTACGACAGCGCAGCCATTCGTGGGGCTCATAACAGAATAACTGTCGGATGAAGAAAACGATAAAGTTTGAGTTTTATAAATAACGGCGTAATTGTTACCGTTAATGTGACACCCCCAAATCCGGGTTACCTTACCCCCGAGTTTGATGTTCACGATCCACAATATAAATAACATTTAACTACCCATAATATATTTAGATAGTGACTTTCATAAGTTTTTATCTAATTTTAATAATACATCACCCAGGTTTTCTAACCTTAACTTTACCAACATACCCTTTAGATATACAAAAAGGGTTTCCAATACAACAATATAAATAATACTATTCATAAAACTAATTTATTACGATGCCTTTGCCCTTATTCTTCTTCGCAGCACCTTCTGCAACTTCGTCCCTAGCTGAAAAGTTTTATTTAGCAAGGGTGAGCAACTAATTTGCCCCACAAGTTAAGACATACAATAAATGTATAAGAATTCAAAACAACAAACTATCTATTTTGATAGAATGAAACCAAAGTTCGGGAAACTTTGAAATAGCTGAACAAATCGCTATTCAATAACAAGTCTTCTCGTATCCTGTACAATATAATAATTCAATAATGAAAGAGTACAACACTTTCAAAGTTTCTATGATATTCTAATGAATAATCAAGAATCAGTTCTACGAAATAGCAAAGTAGAATGTTTTCCAGATTTATACTAAGCGATCACACAAGATCTTGAACTTATATTCTCGGGTATCTATCAAAGATTTACTTTGATATACACTCAAACTTCTTAGGTATCTATCAAAGATTTACGTTGATATATACTCAGGTGTATCAAATAACCATAAAGATTAAATCATACCCCTCTGCAAGTACTCAGAGCCGGCCAACTCTTTGTACCCTATATTATGCATAATACTTAAAACGCGCGCAAAGGTCGAATTCACGACTAATAAAATGTTCCCTTTATATAAAAGGTTTTTCTTCTCAGTCTTAGAATCAAGATTTTGATTTTACAACGAAATACTGGGATTTCAAATTCTATTTACTTCTCGGTCGAGCCGAAATAATTGGCATCGATCTGTCAATGATAATTGAATTTATTTTCTCGAATCTATCAAGTTCTAACAATTGTTCGTCTAGCCAGAATAATTAGCTAAGACATTTCTCAATATAATTTGATAATAAACAGGAATTATCTGTATTGTCAATTCTAACTTCTACAGATATGAATATCCAACAACAGTTATTCTACAAATATATATTTCTGAATCAAAACATGCACTAACTGCGAATAATCAACAATAAATTCCCTGGATGTGGTGTAATTAACAATAATTAACCACTATAATAATTGAATGAATTTAACTCAAGGTTGAGTTAGGAAACTTGCCTCTTCTGCTGATTACAGCTACACAAAATACTTATCTGCTTTCAAAAGACCTATAACCAATAATATCGGTCTAACAATTAGCACAATAATTCACATAACACACAACACTGTAATTCACAGTCAAACTTCTCCTAGACACATTACCACATAGCCACAACAGTGTTTATAACCTATATAAACACTTAACAAGTCAAACTAGTTCAGTCTGGTTGGACTTCGGTCCATTCTCGGTGTTCTGGTCACCCTATCCGACAATTAACACAGTTATCTGTCAATTATACTTGGTGTCTAAGCTTTAATATTAATTTAGATAAGTCAATTATCATTAATAATATTTTTCGAAAGCTTTTAATAATTATCAAGCAATTATTATAATTTATAATAATTTTTCAAATATCAGAATCATTTTTAAATGATTTAATTATCAATTAATCGTATCATTATTAATATTTAATAATATCAAAATATTAATAACATACTTTTCAAAATACTAAATTTATTATTAATAACTTCAAATATTTTTAAATCGACAATATTCCACTTAAATGATTTTTAAAGTAATTAAAATCATTTTTAAATCATCACCATTAATATATAAATATTAATGAAATTATTATCCAAATATTAAAAGTCATTAATTATAACTTAAAATATTTTTAAATCATTTTTCTCATTTTTAAATGATTATTAAATCAATAAAATCATTTTAATTCATTTATTTAATATAAAAATTAAATAATTCTAACATCATTAATATTAATTTATTAATGATAATTCTCCAAAAATATTGAAAATTATATTTTATAATTTAAAATATTTTCTAACACTTTATTCTTAATTAAAATGATTTTTAAATTATTAAAATCATTTTTATCTTATTATTTAATTTAATAATCAAATAAATATAATATCATTAATATTAAATTATTAATGAAAATTCTCAAAAAATATTAAAAGTTACATTTTATAACTCAAAATATTTTTAAATACATTATTCTTATTTAAAATGATTTTTCATAATATTAAATTATTTTTCTCTAATTTATTTAATACACTAATTAAATAAATTAAATACCTTTAATATTTAAATAATTATAAATATTAAAGAAAAATATTCCAATTGGTCAAAAATTATTTTTCATAATTTAAAATAATTTTTAAAACTAATTTTCGTAATTTTTATAATTTAATTCTATTTTTAAACATTTTTCAGAATATTAGAAATTAGAAAATAATTAATTCGTCGCTGAAAGCTTTTAGCGACAGAAAGCGTCGTTGTTAGTGTTCTTGAGTCCAAGAACACTGACATTAATCGGTTTGACTGTGTATAATTTTCTGTACATTTACATTCTGAGCTAACTTAGACACGAATCATGTAGTGGAAATGTAAGGCTAAAATATCCAACTAACATCTTGGTCATAACACAAACCAACAAGTAGATCTGTGCATTCAAAATCATTGTCAAACGGTTTCTGGGTTTTCCCAGAAACCCAGACAGTGCGAGTAGGTACTTTAATGCTCAATTTATTCTATGTTCCAGTTATAAAATGGCTTCATTTTTGGTCTAACCATTTAGTACTCATGACCATAAACAACGAGAAGTCAAGATATCAGTCCACAAACATCAAAATCTCCAGATTCAAATTGGTCAAATTCTGTCAGAAAGAGTGTTCATACCGATTCTGGATTTTCCCAGAAAATTCATCCGTGATGGTCTACTTTGACCATTAATTACAGTCGATATATTATCTTTTTCTGGAAAATAAAACTATGAATCTATAGTACGTACAACAAGATATAATCAGTATACAATAACATCATCAAACAACAAATATTCTGATAGATCTGGACGTCGCAAAAACCTGTCAGACAATGATTTAACAGTTCTAGGTTACCCAGATTTACAACTGGTCAACGTCGGTCAACCGACTTTGACCGTTAATAACTTCTGATCTAGACATCCAATGACCTTGATACCACTTATAGATTGAAGACCACATGACCGGCTACCAGTAACAACTTTAAAACAACAAATATCATAAACGAGAAAGGATCCGTGGCGACTGATATTACTTGTCAGACCACTAAAAATGCTCAAGAACAGATTTTTTTAATAAAATTCATTTTTAAGCCATTTGATGCTATGGATCCATTATGGATCAACATAGATCAACTAAAAACAACTTTTAGCATGAATCTAAACACAAAAACACAAAAACTTTCTTAGCATACAAGATCAAAATAAAATAAATAGGTTTATACCTTCTCTTATCAAATCTTGATCTATGATCTCCTTATCTATTTTTTGGTGTTCTGATAACTGATTATAGGACTGAATTACTTGAGGAATTCGGAGGTTCTAGAGAGAGAGGGAGTTGGTGAGAGCAAATTGTCCAAATGAACAATTTTATGAACTTTCTCTCTCTTAGATCCTATATATATTATGATAAGTTGCTAAATCTGATCTTGCTGGCCGAATTTTGCTGGATTAATAAGTCACAAGTCAATGTGTTAGGTCACCTACTAATTTTATGAGCCATTTTTACAAGTTACAATTTAAAGAAAATAAAAAGGGCATTTTTGTCATTTGATAAATATTTTTAATGCCATTCTTGTCCAATACACAAACCCTTAGGGTTTAGGGTTTGGGCAATCTAGGGTTTAACCCTAAAATCCTAACCCTTAGGTTTTAAAAATCTAACTTCTAGGATTTTCAAAATTAGGGTTTAATTAGAAAAATAAAATTTCTAAATTAAAATTAGAGTTTGTAAAATAGAAATTAATATAACTAAAATATAATTAGGGTTTCTAATCACATTTAAGTTTAATTAAACACATTAGGCTTGCCAATAAAAATTAGAGTTGCCTAATTAGGGTTTAGGAAATCCCAGATTTTAAATTAGGGTTCCTTAACGTACAATTAGGGTTTTTTACTGTACAATTGGTTTTCTAAATTGGAGATTAGGGTTTCTAATCCCTTATTAAGGTTTATTATTTATAAACCCCATCCAGTCAACCATTGGTCAATATTTCTATACAGTCCAAACACATCATCAACAATATAATTATTTTAATTGTATTTTCTATCGAATCCCTATCCAAAATTAGGGTTAGGATTTTCTAAAGTTGTTAAGCACAACTCTACTCTATTTTCTTAGTCAAATCACATATTAACTAATTCTCGAGACTTGTGTCACAAATTCTCAGTACAATATTAACAGTCAATGTCAATATTAAATAAAATAAAATTTATTCGTAAAATTTTGATTATTCGAAATCTCGGGTTATCACATTCACCCCTCCTTAAAAGGATTCCGTCCTCGGAATCACCACTTTCTTATATTCTAAATCTTTTAAAGTTGTATCATCAATTCATTTTATCAACACAATATTAATTTGTGTTTCAAATTCTAACCTATGACTTGAATCTATAAAAGAAAACAATTCACAGCCATATTTATTCAATATCAATTGCGTAATTTAAATATTAAGCGAAATCATTACCTGCTGCCACCTCATGAGTAGCTACCGCATCTAGCGTCGTCATGTTGAATTTACGGGCTGTTGGTCTTCCTGGCTATGCCGGTCCTCGGATTGCCAAGGTTCCACCACCAGGTCCCTTGTTGGCACTTTCTTTTTCTGCATTTCTCTTCGGACAGTTCATTACCAAATGATCAATCGATCCACAGGCATAACAACCTTGTATCTTTTTCGGGCTGGGACAATTGGGCGACATATGCCCCTCTTGTCCGCAGTTGTAACAAACCCCCTTCTTCTTTAGACAAACACCAGCATGGTTCTTCCCACAATTTGCACAAGGCACTCCTCCTTTCCTATTCCCTTCAGTTTTAATACCCGATTGGGTATTCTCGCTCCACTTCCTCTTGTTTAGATAACTGCCACCACTACTTCCACCATCATTGGTCTTCCTCTTCTTCTCCTGATGAAAACGAGATGCAGCCTCGCTTCCTCCTTCAGCAATTAATGCTTTCTCTAGTAGAGCCGCAAACGTGTTGATCTGCAATACTGCCACCTTGTTGAATATCCATGGTTTCAGTCCGTTCTCAAATCTTCTTGCTTTTCTAGCTTCGATGTCAACCTGATGAGGTACAAATCTTGTTAATTCGTTGAATTTAGCCCCGTATTCAGAAACAGACATGTTCTCCTGCTTAAGTTCCAACAACTTAACTTCCATCCGAGCTTGCATACTCGGTGAGAAGTAGTTCTCAAAGAACAATTCCTTAAATATGGTCCACGTCACCACCGCTATACCCGCTCTCGCTTGATTGGTTTCCCACCAATAATTGGCTTCTCCCTTCATTAAGTATGTTGCAAAAGCCGTCTTTTGCTATTCTGCCACTCGCGCAATCACGAACGCTTTCTCCATCTCTTTCACCCAAGTTTGGGCTTTAATTGGATCCGTAGTCCCCTTAAATTTTGGCGGTCCTACCGCTTTAAAATCCTTAAAATTAGCCAATCTGTCGGCTGGCTGATTCCTTGGTCTTCCCCTGGCTGGAGCCCTATTTTCCATAGCTTGGGCCAGCATATCCATAAAATTCTGCATCGGGTCCGCTTGACCTCCTTCGTTATTCACTGATTGTTCTTCTCTTTGGTTTCGATTCTGTCGTCTAGGCGGCATGATCTGATTTAAATGAAAACCTTATATTAATTCTCCTCCTCTACACAAATTCTTAACACAATAAGAATTCAACACATATTTCTCATGTAATCGCATATTTATTCAAATAGCACATAGTATTTATAATACTTTAACACATATTACTACCTTTTTTAAAAAAAAAATTTAGGGCTAACAAAACAACTTTACACAAAAAGTTGCAATTCTCCAACTTTATACAAAAAGTCGCAATTCTCCATTCACACACCACTATTCCCAGTTCATCAAACTTACCACACCTAGGGGTTCAGGAACTTGCCACAATTATATGAGTTTATGAACTTATCCTAGTCAGACCTTTGGCGTCCATTCGCTGAGGGGTTCAAAACAACTCATATAACTATGAGTCATGAACTTACCATAAGTATGAGTTTTAAGAACTCACAAATTAATCATAATCTTATATTCATAAAGAAAATAAAGATTTTATTCATACAAACATATATATTTACATATGTTCAAACATCATTCTCGATATTACATAACCTAATACCAGAAACTTCAACCAAAAGATACTACAACTTATATCTAAGTTGTCTAACGACCACTCCCTTCCCCAGTCTTCTTCTTGCTGGGACATTTGTTAAATCCATGCCCCGTTTGCCCACTGGAAAAACACTTCCTCATATTTGGTTTATGTGACGCCCCCAAAATTAGGTATACATCACCCATCTTGAGTCGTCAGATACATGGTACAGAATTCAAATACAACTTACTAATACAACTGTCGTGTACAATACGACAAAACATAACTGTGAGTTTGAATACAATTATTGTCTACTAGAGAGCATACAAACTCAAAAGGTGTCCTCAATACAATTATTGTCACACTATTTAACAGAATAGTGAGGACTACTAATGCTATCCTCTGGACCATTACTTCGTTCCCCGACTCGTCCCAGCTATATTCTCATTTCCTGAAGAGAACAGTGAAAGAAAGGGTGAGCTCAACTAGCCCTAGTAAGAAATATTATGACTAAGATAATGCAGAATAAATTATCATTAGCCTTCAACAGTGTTAAACTGATAAAATATAATAATCATCAAGTTTAACTGCAGCGGAACCAGCAATCCATTAGAAGAGTCAAGTAGAAAATAAAATCTACTATCTTTTATGATTTAAAAGGTTTTTCATCACTGTTATAGCTGAGACTCAGCTTAATAAATATTCCACATCATCGAATCACCCCTGCACTACGGCCAAGGATATTCTTTAGTATCACGACCACAATTATTCATGCACTACGACCAAGAATATTTGTGTATACATTAATGGTCATGATCATGCCAACAACTGTCCATCAATGCACTACGGCAAATGAGACTTTTACCACATCATTTGTAACATTACGGTCATGATTATACCGAATAATCCCTGGTCATAATCATACCAAGTCCATCCATGCTCTACAGGCCACAGATGACTTTCAAAAATATAAATAAGAGGATGATGACAATTTTATAAGAATTCAATAAAACAAGTTCAAGAATTATTTTATCCAGAAATTATTAACGTCCAAATTGTCAACACGATACTGTTTTGTGGTATAAAATTCAAGAATGATCAGAAGAATATTTTCATGAAAGGATACTGGATGAAGCGCAAATATCAAGGATATTCCACTAATTTCATGGAGTATAGAAGTCAAAGTTTTATCCAACTGAGTAATACCGAATACAATAACAAAAGATATCACCATGCATGCGATAGAGACCGCACAAACAGGTTATTCCAGCAGAATAATAATAACGGAACCAGGTCAGGTGAAATTCACACCGACAGGATGTTCCAACAGAATAATAAATACGGAATAGTAAATGATGGAACCAGGTCCGGCGTATAGCACAGACAGGATATTCCAACAAAAAATGTAAAGACAGAATAGTAAATGGAACCAGGTCCGGTGTAAAACACACAGACAGGATATTCCGACAGAATAATAGAAGAATGTCACCAAGTATAGGGTAAACCACGTATACAGGTTATTCCGACAGAATAATAAGAAATGGAATAACGTAAGGATTTCACCAAGTATAGGGTATACCGCGTATACGGGTCATGTATAGGGTATGCCACTTTTACAGGTTATTCCAACAGAGTAACAAAGAATGGAATAACATAAGTTCTCTTCAAGAAGAAAGAAGTACAACAAATAATATTCCCTACCTTAGAAGAACTGGATATAAGTGAAGTAACAGAAAACTCTTCTTCTTTCTCTCTTATTCTCTATACTTTCTCTCTCTATAGCTTGAACGAATTCGTAAGAAATAATGAAGGAATGAGCTTTCTATTTATAGAAAAACTGAGGGTGGCTCTTGGTCTTAACGAAGGGTCAAAATGACTCTTGGTAATATTGAAGAGACAACTACTATTTGCGAAAGGGTAATTAACCCTTGGAACACCGAAGAGGCAGTTAACTCTTGGTAATATTGAAGGGACAACTACTATTGACGAAGGTAACTATTATTTACGAAGGTAATTACTATTTACAAAGGTAATTACTATTTACAAAGGTAATTACTATTTACGAAGATAATTACTATTTACGAAAATAATTACTATTTACGAAGGTAATTACTATTTACGAAAATAATTACTATTTACGAAAATAATTACTATTTATGAAAGAGACTCTTAGATGACGAAATATGGCCCCCCATAAATAATTAAACTTATCACCAACGTCTCATAATAGACTCTTTATATACATCAAAGATTGAATAAAAATTACCAGAAATCATTTTATTTTTTAATCAACACATAATTAATCTTCCAACAATTATTATAACTTTTCGTCTCAATTATTGTTTAAATAATATATTATACAAATGATACTGTGACAATAATTGAATCAATAATATAAGAGATATGATGCAGCAATTACTGTAACAATAATTGAGTATAGCTGAATGACTTTTCACGTAAGCATCAATAATCAATACCGTGTGCTACTATGCAACAACGCGTATTACTGTACTTTTACTACCGAGTAGTTCAACAGTATTAACGGTAACACCTCCGCCGTTATTTTCATAAAGTATTTTTGTCGTTTTCTCAATCCGACAATAATTCCATTGTGGGGTCCACCAATGATTGTACCGTCGTACGAATATTCCCCGACAAAAAGAATATTCCCCGACCAAACGAATATTTTATAACAACTTGCGTACTTTGCAACATTTATAAATATTACCCACAACTATAATATTATATTAAATCCACACCATAATTTTCAAAAATATAATTCGAGAAAATTAAATATTTATTCATAAAATCTGGGGTCTCACAATCTCCCCTCCTTAAGAAATTTCGCCCTCGAAATTTACATACGTACCTGGTATGCCGAACATGTGAGGATACCTTGACTTCACTTCAAATTCTAACTCTTGAGATATAACTTTTGAGTGTTGAATATGATCCTTCTTATCAAAGATTGTAACACGTATCTCTTCAAACGTTAAATCATCCGCTATCTCGTCCGCTTCTAAATTAATAATGTGGTTCGAATCGTCCACATATTTACGTAACATCGATACGAAAAAAAAATGTTCTGAACACGCAACATACTTGGCGGTAAAATGAGTCTATAAACCACAGTTCCTACTCAATCGAGGATTTCAAATGGGCCAATTAAATCAAGCTTTTAGACTTCCTCTATTCGTCAATTCTTGCTTCTAGAATAACGCCCTCTTGAACCTTCTTAATTCTTCACATTCATCAGCTATGAGTGTGTAGCTTGAGCGGCTTTAACTTTATCGATTAAAGTCGATTCTATTTGTATATTCGTTATCTTCACGTGAGTTCGTATATTCGCACTTGTAAACGCATACGATCTTCTACTCACACGTCAGCTACCATGTTCGCTTTCCCACGATAATATTGCATGGTACGATCGTAATCTTCAACAGCTCGAGCCAACATCTTTGGCACGTTATACGTTCGTTTTAGGTGAAGAAAATATTTAAGGGTTTAAGAAATGGGTTTTGTACTGGGGTCAATACAAAATTCGATTTCACGCTCCAGGGTAGGCTAAGAAGTCTTCAAGAATACGTCAGAAAATTTATTAGCACTAGAAATATCATTCAAAATTGTGACTCTCATCCAAGACTTGGATAACACATCACATTGATACCTATCAACTTGTCATCGTCATTCACGACGTCTCCTACGGAAAGTCTGTCTTTGGTGCATTCCACATAAGAAGTCAACAATGAAAGGACTGGGGCTCTTTATTTATGGCTTGAAATGACAATGATTGACTTTAGTGGTTTAGTTGCTTGAATTCGCATAACAGGTTGGTTAGGAATATGAAAGCTAACAACCTTACGAAAAGCATGATGAGTAGTTAACCAATCGATTTCTAAAATCGCATCAAAGGCAAGTATTTTCAAAGAGATAAGATTGACAGGTAACGTGAAAGTGTCGATTTGAATCAAACGAGATTTATAAATAGTGGAGGTAACGAAAGTTTCTCGGAGTTAACTTTAAACATTGAACACAACTAGGTGAAATAAAAGAGTGAGTAGAACCGGTATCTAACATGGTATAGACTTCGCAAGAGTTTATGACTCACATACCCGTGATAATTTTATTCAGGTTCCTCGTCACGGAAAAAAACGCTCTCTCTTAAACTACCGGCTTTGGCTTACCTGGGACATCTTTTGGTGCCTCCATCCTAGCTGAACTTGTCTTCGATGAACGACAAAATCGGGCTAGGTGACCTTCTCTTCCACAATTATAGCATGCTTTGGACGGCATCGCACAATTTGGACTGATGTGTCCCTCCCCTCCGCATTTGAAACATATGATATGTGGTCGTTCTCCTTCCTTAACGACAGGTGCTGGTGCTGACGTCTTTCCATCATTGTTGAATCTTCTCTTCTTGAAATGTCCATTCTTATTGTTTTGGCCCTGATTACCACCGAAGTGGTTACCATTTTTGGCCTGTTGATTCCCTTCACGCTTGTTGTCACCGCTTCGATGACCACTCTCGCTGGTATTATAATTTTGTCGGCTGCTCTCTTTTAGTTGAGTTGACTCGTTATCGCGCTCCACTAACTGAGCCCTATTTACAACATCTGAATATAAACACAATTTATGAGAAATAAGATGTTGACGTATCTCCGGCTTCAAACCTCTTAAAAACATTCGCACCATTCTCTCTTCATTATCCACCAAGTGGGACGCAAACCGTGATAATTCTGCAAATTTTGCCTCGTATTGCGACACAGTCATAGTATTTTGTTCCAACTTAATAAACTCCACCTCCTTCATGTGGCGAATACTTTCGGGAAAGTATTTGTCATCGAACAGCTCCTGGAACTTCTCCCAAGATATCTTCAGTACAGCAGGTTGAGTACGTTTTACCGATTCCCACCAATAATCTGCCTCTCCGCGCAACATAAAGGCGGCAAAGGGAACCTTTTGCTCCTCGGAACATCCCAAGACATCAAATATCTTGGTGATCTGCTTTATCCATGTTTCAGCTATAAGTGGTTTTGGCTCTCCCTTAAACTCTGGTGGTCCCAGCTCCTTGAACTGTTTAGCGGTAACCAACTGTGGATTGCCATTGCTTCCTCCTGCAGTTATGAACAGGAGCCGCCTTCGCCTGATGTTGCATGAATTCTAAAAAGCTCCTAAACGTACCGTCGTTCGTCAATTGATCAGTGTTGGTGTTTACAAGAGGATTATCGCCATCCTGTTGCACATTGTCCTGACTATTGATCTGTGGAGAATCAACGGTTTCCTGTGCTCCATTGATAATCTCAACATTCTCAGATGTCATTTTAAGATACTGCCACAAAATAAAAGGTTACTTGACATATAACATATTATCTCTATATTCTGACCGACCAATAAAATAGCACATAAACTTAGGTAGGTCATACTAGCGAAGGAATTCCCCGTCTCTCCCCTCCTAGTACTATTCTCACATCTTAGCCAGGGATCATATCCCTAAGCTCTGATACCAACTGTAACGCCCCCAAAATTAGGTATACATCACCCATCTTGAGTCGTCAGATACATGGTACAGAATTCAAATACAACTTACTAATACAACTGTCGTGTACAATACGACAAAACATAACTGTGAGTTTGAATACAATTATTGTCTACTAGAGAGCATACAAACTCAAAAGGTGTCCTCAATACAATTATTGTCACACTATTTAACAGAATAGTGAGGACTACTAATGCTATCCTCTGGACCATTACTTCGTTCCCCGACTCGTCCCAGCTATATTCTCATTTCCTGAAGAGAACAGTGAAAGAAAGGGTGAGCTCAACTAGCCCAGTAAGAAATATTATGACTAAGATAATGCAGAATAAATTATCATTAGCCTTCAACAGTGTTAAACTGATAAAATATAATAATCATCAAGTTTAACTGCAGCGGAACCAGCAATCCATTAGAAGAGTCAAGTAGAAAATAAAATCTACTATCTTTTATGATTTAAAAGGTTTTTCATCACTGTTATAGCTGAGACTCAGCTTAATAAATATTCCACATCATCGAATCACCCCTGCACTACGGCCAAGGATATTCTTTAGTATCACGACCACAATTATTCATGCACTACGGCCAAGAATATTTGTGTATACATTAATGGTCATGATCATGCCAACAACTGTCCATCAATGCACTACGGCAAATGAGACTTTTACCACATCATTTGTAACATTACGGTCATGATTATACCGAATAATCCCTGGTCATAATCATACCAAGTCCATCCATGCTCTACAGGCCACAGATGACTTTCAAAAATATAAATAAGAGGATGATGACAATTTTATAAGAATTCAATAAAACAAGTTCAAGAATTATTTTATCCAGAAATTATTAACGTCCAAATTGTCAACACGATACTGTTTTGTGGTGTAAAATTCAAGAATGATCAGAAGAATATTTTCATGAAAGGATACTGGATGAAGCGCAAATATCAAGGATATTCCACTAATTTCATGGAGTATAGAAGTCAAAGTTTTATCCAACTGAGTAATACCGAATACAATAACAAAAGATATCACCATGCATGCGATAGAGACCGCACAAACAGGTTATTCCAGCAGAATAATAATAACGGAACCAGGTCAGGTGAAATTCACACCGACAGGATGTTCCAACAGAATAATAAATACGGAATAGTAAATGATGGAACCAGGTCCGGCGTATAGCACAGACAGGATATTCCAACAAAAAATGTAAAGACAGAATAGTAAATGGAACCAGGTCCGGTGTAAAACACACAGACAGGATATTCCGACAGAATAATAGAAGAATGTCACCAAGTATAGGGTAAACCACGTATACAGGTTATTCCGACAGAATAATAAGAAATGGAATAACGTAAGGATTTCACCAAGTATAGGGTATACCGCGTATACGGGTCATGTATAGGGTATGCCACTTTTACAGGTTATTCCAACAGAGTAACAAAGAATGGAATAACATAAGTTCTCTTCAAGAAGAAAGAAGTACAACAAATAATATTCCCTACCTTAGAAGAACTGGATATAAGTGAAGTAACAGAAAACTCTTCTTCTTTCTCTCTTATTCTCTATACTTTCTCTCTCTATAGCTTGAACGAATTCGTAAGAAATAATGAAGGAATGAGCTTTCTATTTATAGAAAAACTGAGGGTGGCTCTTGGTCTTAACGAAGGGTCAAAATGACTCTTGGTAATATTGAAGAGACAACTACTATTTGCGAAAGGGTAATTAACCCTTGGAACACCGAAGAGGCAGTTAACTCTTGGTAATATTGAAGGGACAACTACTATTGACGAAGGTAACTATTATTTACGAAGGTAATTACTATTTACAAAGGTAATTACTATTTACAAAGGTAATTACTATTTACGAAGATAATTACTATTTACGAAAATAATTACTATTTACGAACGTAATTACTATTTACGAAAATAATTACTATTTACGAAAATAATTACTATTTATGAAAGAGACTCTTAGATGACGACATATGGCCCCCCATAAATAATTAAACTTATCACCAACGTCTCATAATAGACTCTTTATATACATCAAAGATTGAATAAAAATTACCAGAAATCATTTTATTTTTTAATCAACACATAATTAATCTTCCAACAATTATTATAACTTTTCGTCTCAATTATTGTTTAAATAATATATTATACAAATGATACTGTGACAATAATTGAATCAATAATATAAGAGATATGATGCAGCAATTACTGTAACAATAATTGAGTATAGCTGAATGACTTTTCACGTAAGCATCAATAATCAATACCGTGTGCTACTATGCAACAACGCGTATTACTGTACTTTTACTACCGAGTAGTTCAACAGTATTAACGGTAACACCTCCGCCGTTATTTTCATAAAGTATTTTTGTCGTTTTCTCAATCCGACAATAATTCCATTGTGGGGTCCACCAATGATTGTACCGTCGTACGAATATTCCCCGACAAAAAGAATATTCCCCGACCAAACGAATATTTTATAACAACTTGCGTACTTTGCAACATTTATAAATATTACCCACAACTATAATATTATATCAAATCCACACCATAATTTTCAAAAATATAATTCGAGAAAATTAAATATTTATTCATAAAATCTGGGGTCTCACAGTTTAGGACAATGCAAAGAGATATGTCCTTCCTTCTTACAGTTGAAGCACACGTTCTTCCACATCATACATTCTCCCAAGTGAGTCTTTCCACACTTACCACAGACTTGCTTCTTCTTCGAGTTTGATTTTTTAGAATTGTTACTGTCGTTGTTCCTTTTTCTCTTCTTCTTGCCCTTCTTGCTGGTTCCTTCAGACAATCCACCACCTTCAGTCTTCATCCTCTCCACCTGCGCTTTAAGCTCATTCCGTTCTTCAATCATTTCACGTAACGCCCGCTCCGTCTTCCACAACTCCTCCAAAAGAAATAATTTGCTTCGGAGTTCTTGGACTTCCACAGATAGCTGATCTTGTTCACCAACCTTGATCTTATTTTTTAGTTCCACCTTAGCTTCTTCAGACTCCGCCTCCTCATCACCACTTAGATACATCTCAGGATAATCGTCATGATCACTCCCAAGATTGATCATTGGTTCATCTTTCCCCACTTCTTCAACCGATTCGCTCTGTGCTAGCACCTCGGCTACTGGCATTGGTGCGACAGCCGCTGGCATCTCCGTACTTATCTTATCTTCTTCCGACATCCTACAATTAATTTTAACAACTTGATTAGCACTTTTCTAGTACAAACTTCTCACCCTATGTGTCCACATTTCTCACTATCGTTGCACTTCGGCAATCTCTCACTTAGTACTTTAAATGAGTATTCTCTATCTCGCTGTGGTTATAATCCTAGGGTTTTCCCCACCCCACTTAAGGTTTATAACCTACAGCTCTGATACCAACCTGTGACACCCCCAAATCCGGGTTACCTGACCCCCGAGTTTGGTGTTCACGACCCACAATATAAATAACATTTAACTACCCATAATATATATATATATATAGATATTAACTTTCATAAATTTTTATCAGAGTTTAATAATACATCACCCAGGTTTTCTAACCTTAACTTTATCAACATACCCTTTAGATATACAAAAAGGATTTACAATACAACAATATAAATAATACTGTTCATAAAACTAATTTATTACGATGCTTTTGCCCTTATTCTTCTTCGCAGCACCTTCGGCAACTTCGTCCCTAGCTGAAAAGTTTTATTTAGCAAGGGTGAGAAACTAATTTACCCCTCAAGTTAAGACATACAATAAATGTATAAGAATTCAAAACAACAAACTATCTATTTTGATAGAATGAAACCAAAGTTCGGGGAAATTTGAAATAGCTGAACAAATCGTTATTCAATAACAAGTCTTCTCGTATCCTGTACAATACAATAATTCAATAATGAAAGAGTACAACGCTTTCAAAGTTTCTACGATATTCTAATGAATAATCAAGAATCAGTTCTACGAAATAGCAAAGTGGAATGTTTTCCAGATTTATACTGAGCGATCACACAAGATCTTGAACTTATATTCTCGGGTATCTATCAAAGATTTACTTTGATATATACTCAAACTTCTCGGGTATCTATCAAAGATTTACGTTGATATATACTCAGGTGTATCAGATAACCATAAAGATTAAATCATACCCCTCTGCAAGTACTCAGAGTTGGCCAACTCTTTGTACCCTATATTATGCATAATACTTAAAACGCGCGCAAAGGTCGAATTCATGACCAATAAAATGTTCCCTTTATATAAAAGGTTGTTCTTCTCAGTCTTAGGATCAAGATTTTGATTTTATAACGAAATACTGGGATTTCAAATTCTATTTACTTCTCGGTCGAGCCGAAATAATTGGCATCGATCTGTCAATGATAATTGAATTTATTTTCTCAAATCTATCAAGTTCTAACAATTGTCCGTCTAGCCAGAATAATTAGCTAAGACATTTCTCAGTATAATTTGATAATAAACAGGAATTATCTGTATTGTCAATTCTAACTTCTACAAATATGAATATCCAACAACAGTTATTCTATAAATATATATATTTCTGAATCAAAACATGCACTAACTGCGAATAATCAACAATAAATTCCCTGGATGTGGTGTAATTAACAATAATTAACCACTATAATAATTGAATGAATTTAACTCAAGGTTGAGTTAGGAAACTTGCCTCTTCTGCTGATTACAGCTACACAAAATACTTATCTGCTTTTGAAAGACCTATAACCAATAATATCGGTCTAACAATTAGCACAATAATTCACATAACACACAACACTGTAATTCACAGTCAAACTTCTCCTAGACACATTACCACATAGCCACAACAGTGTTTATAACCTATATAAACACTTAACAAGTCAAACTAGTTCAGTCTGGTTGGACTTCGGTCCATTCTCGGTGTTCTGGTCACCCTATCCGACAATTAACACAGTTATCTGTCAATTACACTTGGTCTCTAAGCTTTATTATTAATTTAGATAAGTCAATTATCATTAATAATATTTTTCGGAAGCTTTTAATAATTATCAAGTAATTATTATAATTTATAATAATTTTCCTAATATCAGAATCATTTTTAAATGATTTAATTATCAATTAATCGTATCATTATTAATATTTAATAATATCAAAATATTAATAACATACTTTTCAAAGAACTAAAGTTATTATTAATAACTTAAATTATTTTTAAATCGACAATATTCCACTTAAATGATTTTTAAAGTAATTAAAATCATTTTTAAATCATCACCATTAATATATAAATATTAATGAAATTATTATCCAAATATTAAAAGTCATTAATTATAACTTAAAATATTTTTAAATCATTTTTCTCATTTTTAAATGATTATTAAATCAATAAAATCATTTTTAATTTATTTATTTAATATAAAAATTAAATAATTCTAACATCATTAATATTAATTTATTAATGATAATTCTCCAAAACTATTGAAAATTATATTTTATAATTTAAAATATTTTATAACACTTTATTCTTAATTAAAATGATTTTTAAATTATTAAAATCATTTTTATCTTATTTATTTAATTTAATAATCAAATAAATATAATATCATTAATATTAAATTATTAATAAAAATTCTCAAAAAATATTAAAAGTTACATTTTATAACTCAAAATATTTTTAAATACATTATTCTTATTTAAAATGATTTTTCATAGTATTAAATAATTTTTCTCTAATTTATTTAATACACTAATTAAATAAATTAAATACCTTTAATATTTAAATAATTATAAATATTAAAGAAAAATATTCCAATTGGTCAAAAATTATTTTTCATAATTTAAAATAATTTTTAAAACCAATTTTAGTAATTTTTAGAATTTAATTCTATTTTTAAACATTTTTCGGAATATTAGAAATTAGAAATTAATTAATCCGTCGCTGTAAGCCTTTAGCAATAGAAAGCGTCGCTGTTGGTGTTCTTGAGCTCAAGAACACTGACAGCCGGCAGTATAAGTTGCTCGGTTTGATTGTGTATAATTTTCTGTACATTTACATTCTGAGCTAACTTAGACACGAATCATGTAGTGGAAATGTAAGGCTACAAAATCCAACTAACATCTTGGTCATAACACAAACCAATAAGTAGATCTGTGCATTCAAAATCATTGTCTGACGGTTTCTGGGTTTTCCCAGAAACCCAGACAGTGCGAGTAGGTACTTTCATGCTCAATTTATTATATGTTCCAGTTATAAAATGGCTCGATTTTTGGTCTAACCATTTAGTACTCATGACCATAAACAACGAGAAGTCAAGTTATCAGTCCACAAACATCAAAATCTCCAGATTCAACTTGGTCAAAGTCTGTCAGAAAGAGTGTTCATACCGATTCTGGATTTCCCAGAAAATTCGTCCGTGATCAAATGGTCTACTTTGACTATTAATTAAAGTCGATATATTATCTTTTTCAGGAAAATAAAACAATGAATCTATATTACATACAACAAGCTATAATCAGTATACAATAACATCATCAAACAAGAAATATTCTGACAGATCTGGACGTCGCAAAAACCTGTCAGACGATGATTTAACAGTTCTGGGTTACCCAGATTTACAGCTGGTCAACGTCGGTCAACCGACTTTGACCGTTAATAACTTCTGATCTAGACATCCAATGACCCTGATACCACTTGCAGATTGAAGACCACAAGACAGGCTACCAGTAACAACTTTAAAACAACAAATATCATAAATGAGAAAGGATCCGTGGCGACTGACATTACTTGTCAGACCACTAAAAATGCTCAAGAACAGATTTTTTTTGTAAAATTCATTTTTAAGCCATTTGATGCTATGGATCCATTATGGATCAACATAGATCAACTAAAAACAACTTCTAGCATGAATCTAAACACAAAAACACAAAAACTTTCTTAGCATATAAGATCAAAATAAAATAAATAGGTTTATACCTTCTCTTATCAAATCTTGATCTATGATCTCCTTATCTGTTTTTTGGTGTTCTGATAACTGATTATAGGACTGAATTACTTGAGGAATTCGGAGGTTCTAGAGAGAGAGGGAGTTGGTGAGAGCAAATTGTCCAAATGAACAATTTTATGAACTTTCTCTCTCTTAGATCCTATATATATTATGATAAGTTGCTAAATCTGATCTTGCTGGCCGGATTTTGCTGGATTAATAAGTCACAAGTCAATGTGTTAGGTCACCTACTAATTTTATGAGCCATTTTTACAAGTTACAATTTAAAGAAAATAAAAAGGGCATTTTTGTCATTTGATAAATATTTTTAATGCCATTCTTGTCCAATACACAAACACTTAGGGTTTAGGGTTTGGGCAATCTAGGGTTTAACCCTAAAATCCTAACCCTTAGGTTTTAAAAATCTAACTTCTAGGATTTTCAAAATTAGGATTTAATTAGAAAATTAAAATTTTTAAATTATAATTAGGGTTTGTAAAATAGATATTAATATAACTAAAATATAATTAGGGTTTCTAATCATATTTAAGTTTAATTAAACACATTAGGCTTACCAATAAAAATTAGAGTTGCCTAATTAGGGTTTAAGAAATCCCAGATTTTAAATTAGGGTTCCGTAACGTACAATTAGGGTTTTTAACTGTACAATTGGTTTTCTAAATCGGAGATTAGGGTTTCTAATTTCTTATTAAGGTTTATTAATTATAAACCCCATCCAGTCAACCATTGGTCAACATTTCTATACAGTCCAAACACATCATCAACAATACAATTATTTTAATTGTATTTTCTATCGAAACCCTATTCGAAAATTAGAGTTAGGGTTTTCTAAAGTTGTTAAGCACAACTCTACTCTATTTTCTTAGTCAAATCACATATTAACTAATTCTCGAGACTTGTCTCACAAATTCTCAATACAATATTAAAAGTCAATGTCAATATTAAATAAAAAAAATTTATCCGTAAAATTTTGATTATTCGAAATCTTAGGTTATCACAGTTAACACTATTGGAATACCTGGTGGTTAAAATACAATAATACGCATGGTGGCACAGTAGCACACGGTATTGCACAATATTGTTGAATTATTGATTTGTACGTAAGAAGGCACTACCCAATAATTGTTACAGTAGTTACTGTTTAATATATTATATTATTGATTCAATAATTGTTGCATTGATATTTTATATTATTGTTGTTTCAATAATTGTCACTGCACAATATTTTCCATTATCAGATCAATAATTCATATTATTTGAATAATATTATTAGATAACATTATTGGCAATATCTAGAAAGTTCTGTCTAAGGAGAGGTTTGGTCACCTAATTGCGCGCTAGTAAGGAGAAATCCTTATTGGAAAACCCCATCTTTCCTTGGAACTGCCTGGTTATCATAATTGTGATTCTGTAATATTATTTGTGAATAATTAATTATTGATTTATATGATAAGGAAATATTTATTTGACGTGGATATAAATGATGGATTTATTTATGTGGTTATAAATGAAGAAATTAATACTGAGGTGTTTTATCAGTATTTTGTGGGAATGGAGGTATTAAAAATCACCCGTTTATGGATTTCAGATATTTTCGGTTTGGAATTTGGAAAAATAAAAAGCTACAAAGTTGTAGAGAATTCAATTTCAGGTAGAATGGACATAAAATTTGTATTTTTCTGATAAACAGACTATTTTCTATGAATTACTGAAGTTTCAGAAAATAAAATGATTTTTATTTAATTATGGGTGGGACCCACTTTTTGGTTGGTGATGAATATGCATGTGGGCTACTGGAAAATTCAGAATTGGCATGCCTTGATAATCATGGTCTTGGCATGCGTAAAGAAAAAAATAAATAAAATATTATTTTAATATTTTAGTTTCCTATGGCGTTCTAACATTTTCCTATAAATAGACGTTTAGGTTAGAATTGAAAATCACACCAGAAACATGTTTTCTTTCTCTCTATATTGTCGAGCGTATATTTGTGAGTATTTTGATACTTTGAGAGTTGCTGTTCGGTACAAGTTTTCTTCGACTTTCTATCCGATATTCCGATCAGAAGTACCGTTATTTTGAGGTAAGGGGTGTTATTTTCTTCTTAAATGATATTATTTCCTTCAATATCATTATGCCAACATATTGGTGAACTTTTTAATCAAATTTGGAACTTTTTATGTCGGGGTTACTATTCACGTATACGGCACTATTCACGAATACGGCACTATTCACCGAAAAATAAAAATTTTCTTTTGTTCAAGATGTCTATTTTGGCTACTATCTTTGATTGTATCCATGTTTTGATCGTTATTTTTGAATTCTACTTCACAATTGGTTATTATGAAGTATTATTGATCTTGGATAAACTGTTATAATAATCTCCAATATTTGTTCTTCTGTCTCACTGGATTCGTTTTCTTTAAAATATTTTTCATCATCCTCAGTCCTAAATGATAATATTACTGAATATCTTTGGTCTGTAGTGCAAAGATGAATGATTAACTGATGAATATCTTTGGCCCGAAGTGCAAAGATGAACAGGTGTTGAGATGAACATGACCAACTGGTGAAATAAATGAATATCTTTGGCCTGTAGTGGAAAGATGAATATTTCATTAAAAGATGTATATTGATTGATGTTACAGGGATAAAATATTGATGATCGACTTTTAAACCTTAGAAGATAGTAGAATTCATTCCCTACGTGACTCTTCTAATGGATTGTTGTTTTCGCTGCTGTTGTTGATCTAAAACTTGTTGTCTATTATATTCTATTAGATTTTTTCCTGTTACAGACTAACGATAATTTGTTGTATATTATCTTAGTCATGATATTGTTTACTGGGCTAGTTGATCTCACCCTTTTCCTTTTTGTTCCATTTTTCTTCTCAGGAGGTGAGAACATAGCAGGATCTAGTCGGGGTATGGAGTGATGGTTCTATAAAGATGTTTTAGCAGTCCTCACTATTTCTATAAAATAGTGTATGAATAATTGTGATGAGGACTTATTTGAGTGTGGATATTGTCTAGAGGACAATATTTGTATTTAAACTCACAGTTTGTGTTGTCGTATTTTGCACGACAATTGTATTATTGATGTTGTAGTTTGCTTTCTGTACCATGTATTTGGCGACTCAAAATGAGTGTTGTATACCTATTTTGGGGGCATCACACATATGCATGTTGAAAATATTATGTCTGGTCTACTGGCAGTTAGATTTAGAAGAGAGCCTATCATACCTCTGTATTGAGTAATGTCAATACTTTTACCTTTCTCATCTTTGTCAAGCTTAGTTGCTGGAGCAATTGGTGTTTTCATGGGAGATGCTGATTCCATGCCATATTTCTTAAGTAAGTCTTTAATGTATTTGGCTCGGTTAATGAAGATACCTTCATCAGTCTGCTTTACTTGTAATACAAGAAAGAAATTCAGCTCACCCATCATACTCATTTCGAACTTGCTCTGTATAAGCTTGGCAAATCTCTTGCACAGATTTTCATCAATAGAACCAAAGATAATGTCATCCACATATATCTGAACTAATAAGACTTTATTTTTGTGCTTCCTAAGAAATAATGTGGTATCTACTCTACCTCTAGTGAAACCATTTTCAATAAAAAAGTTAGTTAGTGTTTTATTCCATGCTCTAGGTGTTTGTTTAAGTCTATATAAGTCTTTGTCTAATCTATAGAAATAATTAAGGAGAGTTGGATTGATGAAACCTCAAGGTTGATCCATATATACTTCTTCTTGAAGTTCACTATTCAGAAATGTACTCTTGACATCCATCTAGAAGACTTTGAACTTCATGTGGACAACAAAAGCAAGGAATATCCTGATGGCTTCTAATCTGGCAACATGTGCAAAGGTCTCGTCGTAGTCGATGCCTTCTTCTTGGGAATAATCTTTGGCTACTAGTCTTGCCTTATTCCTTGTGATTAATCAATCTTCATCCATCTTATTTCTGAAGACCCATTTGGTGCTAATAACTGGGTGACTTCTTGGTCTTGGAACTAATCTCCATACTCTACTTCTTTCAAACTGGTTTAGTTCCTCTTGTATTGCTTCTATCCAACTCGAGTCTCTCATAACATCTTCTATCTTCTTGGGTTCCATTTATGACAGAAAGCTTAGATAGAAACATTCATTCTGGGTGGCAGATCTTGTCTTGACTCTTGTATTTGGGTCTCCAAGGATTAGGTCTTGAGTGTGATCTCTTGCCCATCTATTCCCTGTTGGAACATCTGTTTTAGTGTCATCTTGTCTGAATTCTTCGAGATTAACCTATGTCTCTTGTTGTAGAGGGTTGTCGTCTGGTGTAGCTATTTGTACAATCTCTTCTTCAGGCTCGATGATTTTATTTTCTGGGGTTGAGATCGTAGTGTTGAGCTCGACCACTTCATTCGTAGTGTCTGAGTTGTCGATCATAGTGTCTTGAGGCACAGTTTTGTCTAAGTCTATTTCATCGAAGATGATGTGAATAGAGAGTTCAACACTTAACGTCTTCTTGTTGAACACTCTATAGGCCTTGCAATCTGTGGCATATCCAAGAAAGATTCCTTCATCTGACTTGGGTTGAAACTTAGTCAGATATTGTTTTCTATTGTTGAGAATGTAACAAACACAGCCTAACACATGGAAATAATTAACATTTGGCTTTCTTCCTCTCCATAGTTTGTAGGGAGTCTTCTTTAATGTAGAGTGCACAAGAGACCTATTCTGAGTATAGCAAGCAGTATTGACAGCTTCTGCCCAGAAGTACTCAGGCAGACGAGCTGCTGCTACTAGAGTTCTTCCAACTTCAATTATTGTTTTGTTCTTTCTTTCAACTACTCCATTTTGTTGTGGAGTTCGTGAAGCTGATAAGTTATGACTGATGCCATTGTCTGTGCAAAACTGATCCATCTTAAAGAAGTCGAATTTTCTACCATGGTCACTTCTTATAGCCTTGATTTTTCCCCTTTTTCATTCATCACCAGCTTGAACATCTTGATGAGTTGGGAGCTTGTTTCATCTTTTGAGTTTAGAAAGAACACCCATGTAAATCTGGTGTAGTCATCCACTACGACCAATGAGTATCTCTTCCCTCCAAGGCTTGTTGTTGGAATTGGCCCAAATAGATCTATGTGAAGTAACTGCAAGGGCTTATCAATTAAGTTGACAGTTTTACTTTTGAATGAGCTTCTAGTCTGTTTTCCAAGTTGACAGGCGTTTCATGGCCTTTCTTTGACAAAGCTGAGCTTGGGTAAGCCTGTTACTAGATCCTTGGAGGCCAGTTTTGACATACTTTTGAAGTTAAGATGAGACAAGCTTCTGTGCCATAGCTAGCTCATTTCTTCATAGGCTTTATCTAGAAAGCATATTATCTTGTTAGAACTTAGTTGACCAAGATTAACAGTATAGACGTTCCCTTCTCTTGTCCCGGTCAGCTTTATAGAGGAGGTCTTAAAATCTCTAACTTGCCACTGATTGTTGAGTAAGGTATCTTGATGACCCTTGTCTCAGAGTTAGCTTATGCTCAAAAGATTTTGATTTAGTCCTTCCATATAGGCTACTTTACTGAAGGACACTGCACCATTCCCAGCTGAGCCATATCTTCTTGTCTTGCCAGAGCCATTGTCTCCAAAGATGACTTTTGGACCCTCCTTCTCCATGAAGTTAGACAGGAGGGCTTTGTTCCCGGTCATGTGCCTTGAGCATCCACTGTTCAGATACCAAGTTGTGATCGTGGAGCTCTGTTCCTGTGTTAAGATTAAACTCTCATTTTGGTACCCATACTTGCATGGGTCCTACCTTGTTAGTACCCTTAGGGACCCAAATCTGCTTGACTGGGTCTAATACGCAGAGGATTATTGTTACATACCTTATGACCTGTTTTATCACATACAAAACATCTAGCATGATGCATGCTTGTGTGTGTGTGTGGATTCTTTTTCCATTTGGACTTATGTGGGTTTTTGTAGTCCTTCCTTTATACTGATTCTTCTTTTTCCATGCATCCTTGTGATTCATGATTTGTGAACAGTGAAACTTAACTCTACTATTCCTACCTGGTTGGTTCGTGGAGTTGATTTTGCTCGACTCTATGATCCTTCGAGGTTGGAGAGTAGTGACCAAAGTACTCTTCTCTTTCCTGAATCCTAGGCCAACATGAGATCCGTTATGCCTTGGAGCATAGGTTGGATCAGAAGAGCAGGGATGGACTGGTTCTTCCTTCTATGAGGATTTCACAAATGTAATGCTTCTATTAAAGTTTGAAGCACTATTGATGTTAGTTTCCTTTGACTTTTCTACATATGGTTCTGAGGTGGATTCCCCAAAACCTAAACTTGTTCTGTCAGATGCACTTCTCTGACTAGAGATTAGGGAGTCCATGGATGAAGAGGATCTATTCGACATTAAGATAGTCTTTGTAAGACACCATCTTTTATGAATAAAGATTAACTTTTCTCTAAATATTATTTTTGAATAATATGGTGTGGATTTGATATAATGTTATAGTTGTGGGTAATATTTACAAATTTTGCAAAGTAAGCAAGTTGTCAAAAAATATTAGATTGGTCGGGGAATATTCGTTTTATCAGGGAATATTCGTACGACGACACAATCATTGGTGGACCCCATAATAGAATTATTGTCGGAGTTAGAAAACGACATAAATATCTTTTTATAAAAATAACGGCGAAAGTTTTACCGTTAACTGTTGAAATACCTGGTGATAACAGTCCAGTAATATGCGTGGTTGCATAGTAGCACACGGTATTTTACAATATCTTTAATTATTGATGCTTATGTGAGAAGTCACTCAGTTATACTCAATTATTGCCACAGTAATTGTTGCATAGTATCTCATATTATTGATTTAATTATTATCATAATATCATTTGCACAATATTTTATATTATTAAATCAATAATTGATATGACAAGTTATTCATATTATTATTTGTATTATTGACAATGTCTAGAAAGTTCTGTCGAGGAAAGGGGTTCAGTCACCTAATTGGGCGCCAACAAGGAGAAGTCCATATCGAAAATCTCCCTCTTTCCTAGAAATGATCTGGTTGTTAATATTGTAAGTTATAAATGATGAATAAATGTTATTCAAAATGTGTTTTGTGAAGCCAAATGAATTGAGATAAATAGAGGGGATTTTTATGAAGTATTTGTTATAAATTTTGCTTATTACATGGACCCCCACTTACTCATTTTTCAAAATCATCGGTAGAAAGTTTTATATATATGTCAGTATATATATATATATAAGTATTATATATAAGTGTTATATATATATATATATATATATATATATGTGTGTGTGTGTGTGTGTGTGTGTGTGTTTGTGTGTGTGTGGTGGGTGGGGGTGAATGTGCCCGTGAAGTTTGTGGCGTGTGGGAAGGGTAATATATATATATATATATATATATATATATATATATATATATATATATATATATATATATATATAAGTTTTGTTTTATTAGATTATAAATAGAATATTATTAGATTATAAATAGAATATATTATCTTCGTTCAATATTTGTAAGGAATATTATTTTTGTTCAACAGTTGTAAGGGATATTATTTTTGTTCAATATTCGTAAGAAATGATATTTTCTTTCATACTCTGTAATATGTAGGTAATATTATTTCGTTTCAGATTCTAAATTCTACACTCATTTTGTTAAAGTATTGCTTCTATACTCCTTGAAATTAGTAGAATATCCTTAAAATTTGCGCTTCTTCGAGTATCTTTTCACTAGAATATTTTTCTGAACATTCTTGTTAAATCTTAATCTTTTCATGCCGGGGTACTATTCACAAAGTACTATTCACTCAAAAATTTGATTTCTTTTCTGTCCAAATTATTTTTGATACCTAGATATCATTCTTAAATTTTACTCCACAAAGCAGTTATCAAGTTGTCATTTTGGATATTTTTAAACTCTGGATAAATTAAAAATATTTAATATTTATCCTTGATTTCTTTTGATTGAATTCTTATATCATTGTCATCATCATCATGCTTATATTGTGATGAAAGTCATCTTTGATCTGTAGTGCATAGATGGACTGTTGATTGGTATGATTATGACCATGGATTATTTGGTATAATCATGACCTGTAATGTTACAAATGATGTGGTAAAAGTCCTCATTGGCCCGTAGTGCATTGATGGCTAGTTGTTGGCATGATCATGACCATTGTTGATAATAACGAATATCATTGGCCCGAAGTGCATTGATGATTTGTGGATGTGATAATAATGAATATCCTTGGCCCATACTGCATGGATAATTTAGTGATGTGGATTATTTATTGAGCTGAGTCTCAGCGATAAAATTGATGATAAACTTTTAAATCATAGAAGATAGTAGATATTATGCTCTCTAATGGATTGTTTGTTCCGCTGCAGTTAAACTTGTTGTCTATTGTATTCTATCAGTTTAACACTGTTGAAGGCTAACGATAATATATTCTGCATTATCTTAGTCATAATATTCTTTACTGGGCTAGTTAAGCTCACCCTTTTCTTTCATTGTTCTCTTTAGGAAATGGAAATATAGCTGGGACTAGTCGGGGAATGGAGTGACGATCCAGATGGTTGCTTTAGTAGTCCTCACTATTATGTGAAATAGTGTAATAATATTTCTAATGAACACTTCATTTGAGTTTGGAATATTATCTAGGAGACAATATTCGTGTTAAAACTCTCAGCTTATGTTACACGACAGTTGTATAATTAAGTTTGTATTTGTATTCTATATCATGTATTTGACGACTCGAAATGGGTGATGTATACCTATTTTGGGGGCATCACAGTTTGTATTAAAGCTTAGAGATATGATCTCTGACAAAGATTTGAGGCTAGAACTAGGAGGGGAGAGACGGGTAAATCGTTCGCTAGTATAACCTACCTAAGCGTATTTGTTATTTAATTGGTCGGTCAGAATATATGGATAATATGTGGCATGTTAATTAACCCTTGTTTTGTGGCAGTGTTTGAAAATGACATTTAAAAATCAAGAGATGAACTCATATATAGTTTTAAGAGATGAATCGAGGAGATTCATTTAAAGAATAAATATTATTGTATAATATTTTGTTATAACAAATATTTTTACTGGGGAGTACTAATTAAGTTATTAAACTCGATTGTAGGATGTCAGGAGAAGAAGAAATTAGAGATATTCATGTAATGAGTGAAGAATTAATAGTTGCACCCGAGCTAGTTGCAGAGGTAGCAGCTGAGAGTGAGGAAGAAGAGGAACCTGAGGAGAACTTATTAGGAGAACTTTATGATCGAAATGTAGAATTGCAAAATCTTATTCATGAGTTAAAAGAGCAAGGTGGAGAATGACAGGCGGTCGTGGAGCAAAGGGATGAACAATTTAAGATTTTACTACCCGATATGTGATGATTGAACAGAAGCTCTCTTTGGCAGAGTATAAGGTAATAAACCTGGAATCTGAGAATTCAAATGTCAAGGATCAGCTAAAAGAAGAAACAACTGAACGAGTGAGAATGGAGGATGCATGGGTAAAAGCCGCACGACGCTTGATATTGTGGAAAGAGAAGTCTGATCCAAGAAGGCTAATATAGATGATATGTATTTCTCTTTTTGGACAGCAATTGGGAGAACCCAACATTGAGTTTTGAATTACCCTGTACAGAACGGTCAACCCCAATTCGATATGGATTAAAGATTAATGATTCAGATCATGGATTAGGAGTACGACGAAGCAATTGTGGGTGAAATATGCCCTATAGTAAAGTAAAGTCCAGCTGGGATGGAGACACCAAACGCCGTCCCAAACAAGTCAAAGTCGGTAGTTCAAGGGAGAGCGTTTGTCGAGACCTCCCAAAAAGTGAAAAACTCAAATGAAGTTATCACGGGTAAGCTAATTATAAACTCTTTTAAAGTCTATACCTTATTTGATACCTGTTTTACCCATTCTTTTATTTCTCCTACTTGCGCTAAACGTTTAAATTTAACTCCAGAAAAATTAGACTTTGACTTATCTGTTAAAACTTCGTTGGGAGAAACCTTTACTAAATCCACTTTTTATAAATCTTGTTTGATTCAAATCGATACCCACACATTACCTGTCGATCTTATCTCTTTGAAAATACTTGCATTTGATGTGATTTTAAGGATTGATTGGTTAACTACTCATCATTCTAAAATTGATTATTTTCGTAAGGTTGTTAGCTTAAATAATCCTAACTAACCTATTATGCGAATTGAGGCAACCAAACCACTAAAGTCAATCACTGTCATATCAAGCCATAAAGCCATTCGTTTATTAAAAAATAGATGTCAAGCTTTCTTAGCCCATGTCACGGATTTAGACAAAAATACGTCAAATTTGAATGATATTTTTATTGTTAATAAATTTCTTGACGTATTCCCTAAAGAACTTCCTGGCCTACCCCCAGAGCATGAAATCGAATTTGGTATTGATCTTGAACCCGGTATGAAACCCATTTCTAAAACCCTATATTGAATGGCTCCTATTGAACTTCAGGAGTTAAAAACCCAACTGCAGAAGTTGTTAGACATTGATTTCATTCGTCTTAGTATGTCTCCTTGGGGTGCTCCTGTTCTGTTCGTAAAGAAGAAAGATGGGAGTATGCGACTTTGTATTGATTATCGGGAGTTGAATCATGTCACCATCAAAAATAGGTACCTGTTATGAGACCCCAGATTTTATGAATAAAGATTTAAATTTTTTGAAATATTTTTTTTAATATTATGGTGTGGATTTTATATAATGTTATAGTTGTGGGTAGTATTTATAAATTTTGAAAAGTATGCAAGTTGTTGTATAATATTCGTTTGGTCGGGGAATATCCGTACGACGACACAGTCATTGGTGGACCCCACAACGGAATTATTGTTGGATTGAAAAAATGACAAAAATATTTTTATGAAAATAACGGCGGAAGTTTTACCGTTAAAACTGTTGAACTACTCTGTAGTAAAAGTACAGTAATACGCGTGGTTGCATAGTAGCACACGGTATTGATTATTGATGCTTACGTGAGAAGTCACTCAGTTTTGTTCAATTATTGCTACAGTAATTGCTGCATAGTATCTTACGTTATTGGATTCAATTATTGTCGATATTTTATATATTATTAAATCAATAATTGAGATAACAAAGTTATTAATATTATTATTTGCAATATTAACGATGTCTAGAAGTTCTGCCAAGGAGAGATTTGGTCACCTAATTGCGCACCAATAGGGAGAAATCCTTATTAGAAAGCCCCCTCTTTCCTGAGAACGACCTGGTCGATTAATATTGTGAATTATAATAAAGGTGATAAGTTTTGTTTTATTATTATAAATGCAATAAAACAGAAAACTTTTTATATAAAACAAAATACTTTTATAAAGTTATTCATTTTATTAGACTATAAATAGAATATATAATATTCTATTATGTATAGTGTTTGCATAGTGCCTGCATAGTGTTTGCATAGAAAAAACTTTTTATATAAAATAGAATACTTTTATAAAGTTATTCGTTTTATTAGACTATAAATAGAATATATAATATTCTATTATGCATAGTGTTTGAATAGTGTTTGTATAGTGTTTACATAGAAAAATCTTTTTATATAAAACATAATACTTTTATAAAGTTATTCGTTTTATTAGATTATAAATAGAATATATTACATTTTATTTAAAAGATTTTGTTTTATTATAATATTTTATTAATACTGCATAGTAAATTAATATGGACCGTCCGTTTAAAAGTAAATCAATCTGGACCGTTCATGAATTAATTACTATTCAGTCCTTTCTCCTATAAATAGAAGCTCATTCCTTCATTATTTCTTACGAATTCACTAAAACTCTAGAGAGAGAAATTATAGAGAGAAAGAAGAAAAGTATTCTGCTACTTCACTACTCCTATATCCAGTTTCTTTTAAGGTAAGGGGTATTATTTCTTTTGTATTCATGAAGAGAACTTCCATTATTCCATTATTTATTATTCTGTTGGAATAACATGTATACGCGGACTACCCTATACTTGGTGAAATTCTTCTGTTATTCCATTCTTTATTATTATGTTGGAATAACCTGTCTATGTGAAGTACCGCATACATGGTGAAATTCTTCTGTTATTTCATTCTTTATTATTCTGTTGGAACATCCTGTCTGTGCGTTTATGCGTGACCTGGTTCCATTATTTATTATTCTGTTGGAATATCCTGTCTGTGCGTTTACGCATGACCTGGTTCCATTATTTATTATTCTGTTGGAATATCCTGTCTGTGCGTTTACGCATGACCTGGTTCCGTTATTTATTATTCTGTTGGAATAACCTGTCTGTGTGGTTTATCGCATGCCTGGTGATTTCTTTTGTTATTCCATTCTTTATTATACTCAGTTGATTAAAGTTTTGGCTTTTATACTCCATGAAATTAGTGGAATATCTTTGATATTTACGCTTCATCCAGTATCTTTTCATGGAAATATTCTTCTGAGCATTCTTGAATTTTACTCCACAAAGCAGTATCATGTTGACAATTTGGACGTTATTGGTTCTTGGATAAATTAATTTTTGAACTTGTGTTATTGAATTCTTATATCATTGTCATCATTCTCATGTTTATATTATGTTGAAAGTCATCTGTGGCCTGTAGTGCATAGATGGACTTGGTATGATTATGACCAGGGATTATTCGGTATAATCATGACCGTAAAGTTATAAATGATGCGGTAAAAATCCTCATTGGCCCGTAGTGCATTGATGGATAGTTGTTGGCATGATCATGACCATTGATGAATACACGAATATCCTTGACCCGTAGTGCATTGATGGATAGTTGTTGGCATGATCATGACCATTGATGAATACACGAATATCCTTGACCCGTAGTGCATGGATAATTTGTGGTTGTGATACTAATGAATATCCTTGGCCGTAGTGCAGGGATGATGTGGTTTATTTATTAAGCTGAGTCTCAGAAATAAAAGTGATGAAAAACCTTTTAAATCATAGAAGATAATAGATTTTATTCTCTACTTGATTCTTTTAATGGATTGTTTGTTCCGCTGCAGTTAAACTTTATGTTTGTTATATTGTATCAGTTTAACACTGTTAAAGGCTAACGATAATTTATTCTGCATTATCTTAGTCATAATATTTCTTACTGGGCTAGTTGAGCTCACCCTTTTACTTTCATTGTTCTCTTCAGGAAATGAGAACGTAGCAGGGACTAGTCGGGAAACGGAGTGACGGTCCAGATGATAGCATTAGTAGTCCTCACTATTCTATGAAATAGTTTGTTAATAAATATATTGAGGACTTCTTTTGAGTTTGAATACTGTTTAGAAGAAAATATTTGTATTAAAATTCACAGCTCATGTTGTATATTTAAGATTGTATTTGTATTCTGTACCATGTATTTGGCGACTCAGAATAGGTGATGTATACCTATTTTGGGGGCGTCACACCCGTTACCTCGCATTGATGACCTGTTTGACCAGTTGCAAGGAGATAAAATCTTTTCAAAGATCGATCTTCGTTCTGGATATCATCAGTTAAAGATTAAAACGAATGACATTCCAAATATGGCTTTTAGAACTCGGTACGGGCATTACGAACTCCTAGTCATGTCTTTTGGATTTACTAATGCTCCTCTGCCTTCATGGACATGATGAATCGAGTATTCAAGGAATATTTGGATCATTTTATGGTTGTCTTTATTGATGACATCCTCATTTACTCCAAAAATCGTGAAGATCATGAGCAACACTTGAGGCTGATACTCCAAAAGCTTAGTGAAAACAAGTTATATGCCAAGTTAAAGAAATACAAGTTCTGGCTTGAGGAAGTAGCATTCCTTGGGCACGTGATATCAAATCATGGAATATCTATTGACCTAGCGAAAATTGAAGCATTACAAAGCTGGGAGCAACCTAAGTCAGTGACCGAAGTACGTAGCTTTCTGGGCTTAGTTGGTTATTATCAGATATTCGTGGAAGGATTTTCTCAAATCGCCACTCCGTTAACTCAGCTGACTTGAAAAGATACAAAATTCGGTTAGAGCATGTAATGTGAGAAGAGTTTTCAAGAACTCAAGAAGAGACTCATTTCAGCACTTGTTCTGAAATACCATCTGGTTTGGAGGGATTTGTCATATACAGCGATGCTTCAGGAAAAGGTTTAGGATGTGATCTCATGCAACATGGGAAAGTCATAGCCTATGCCTCACGACAACTCAAAGAATATGAGAGGAATTATCCAACAGATCATAACTTAAAGAATATGGGAAATTATCGTTTTTGCGCTTAAGATTTGGAGACATTACCTGTATGGGGAGAAAGTGGAGATCTATACAAATCATAAAAGGCTCAAATATTTCTTCACCCAAAAGGAGCTCAACATGTGACAATGACGTTGGCTCGAGCTGTTGAAAGATTACGATCATACCATTCAATACCATTCTGGAACAACGAACATAGTAGTTTACGCGTTGATTAAAAGATCGTATGCGGGTACAAGTGCCATATTGTCAACTCAAAGGCCCATTTTGTATGACTTGCAAAGGATGGAGATAGAGTTAAAGACTCCAGGAACCCACGTGATGATGTCAAATATACGAGTAGAACTGACTTTAATCGATAAAGTTAAAGTTACTCAAGCTACGGACCTAGAGCTGATGCGTATGAGGAAGAAAGTACAAGAAGGTACTATTCTAGAAGCAAGAATCGATTAAGAATGAATACTTTGAGTCAACTCTAGACTTTGTGTTCCTAACGACTCTAATTTGAAGTATAAAATCATGATGGAGGCGCACAACACACTGTTTGCAATCCATCCTGGGAGTACCAAAATGTATCGTGATCTTCGACATACATTTTGGTGGAACAATATGAAGAGAGAGATAACATAATTTATCTCAAGGTATTTAACTTGTCAATGTGTCAAGGCGGAGCATCAAGTGCAAAAAGGTCCATTGCAACTACTTGAAATTCCAGAATGGAAGTGGGAGAACATTACCATGGATTTCGTTACTGGTCTTCCCAAGGTTTCTCAAGGCATAAAAGCAATTTGGTTCATTGTTAAAAGATTAACCAAGTCTGCTCATTTCTTACCTATACGAGAAAATTATTCACTTAAACGTCTTGCTCGTATATATATATATATATATATATATGAGATTGTAAGACTGCATGGTATGCCAGTATCCATAGTTTCTGATCGAGACCCAAGATTTACTTCACGGTTTTGGGTCAGATTGCAGAAAGCTATTGGCACGGATTTACGATTCAGTTCGACATATCAACCTCAGACGGATGGGTAGTCGGAGAGGACTATTCAAACTCTTGAAGATCTATTAAGACTCTGTTTCCTTGACTTCAAAGGAAGTTGGGATAAGTTCTTGCCATTAGTGGAATTCTTCTACAATAACAGTTATCAAGCAAGTATAGGCATGACTCCATTCGAGGCGTTGCATGGACAAAAGTGTCATTCTCCAGTATGCTGGGACGAGGTGGGTGAAGCAACGTTGTTAGGACCGGAATTGATACGCAAGACTATGGAAAAGATTCAAATGATCCGGCAACGTATAAAAACCTCACAAGATCGACAAAAGAGTTATGCTAATCTTCCTCAAAGGGACGTGGAATTCAATGTTGGTGATCATGTGTTATTACGTGTTGCTCCATGGAAAGGAGTTACAAGATTTGGAAAGAGAGAAAAACTCAATCCTAGATTCATTGGCCCATTTGAAATCCTCAGTCGAGTAGGAACCGTAGCCTATAGACTCGCCTTACCGTCAAGTATGTCTCGTGTTTATAACATTTTTCATATATCTATGTTACGTAAATATGTGGAAGACCCAAACCACATTATTGAGTTAGAACCAGATGATATAGCAGAAGATTTAACGTATGAACAGATACATGTTAAAATCTTGGATAAGAAGGAATATATTTTACACTCCAAAGTTATACCTCAAGTCAAAGTTTTATGGAGAAACCACGATGTTGAGGAAATGACCTGGGAGTTAGAATCTGAATTGAAATCAAGGAATCCTCACATCTTCGACATACCAGGTACGCACACCAATTTCGAGGATGAAATTTCATAAGAAGGGGAGGTTGTAAAACCCCAACTTTTATGAATAAAGATTAACTTTTCTCTAAATATTATTTTTGAATAATAAGGTGTGAATTTGATATAATGTTATAGTTGTGGGTAAAATTTACAAATTTTGCAAAGTAAGCAAGTTGTCATAAAATATTCGATTGGTCAGGGAATATTCGTACTATGACACAATCATTGGTGGACCCTACAATGAAATTATTGTCGGAGTTACACTGACAGAAATATCTTTTTATAAAAATAACGGCAAAAGTTTTACCGTTAACTGTTGAAATACTCGGTGATAAAAGTACAGTAATACGCGTGGTTGCATAATAGCACATGGTATTATACTATATCTTTAATTATTGATGCTTACGTGAGAAGTCACTCAGTTATACTCAATTATTGCCACCGTAATTGCTACATAGTATCTCATATTATTGATTCAATTATTGTCACAGTATCATCTGCACAATATTTTATATTATTAAATCAATAATTGAGATGATAAGTTATTCATATCATTATTTGCATTATTGACAATATCTAGAAAGTTCTGTCGAGAAAAGGGGTTTGGTCACCTAATTGCGCGCCAAAAAGGAGAAGTCTTTATCGAAAACCCCCTCTTTTCTGGAAATGATCTGGTTGTTAATATTATGAGTTATAAATGATGAATAAATGTTATTAAAAATAAGTTTTGTGAAGCCAAGTGAATTGAGATAAATAGAGGAGATTTTTATGAATTATTTGTTATAAATTTTGCTTATTACATAGACCCCCACTTACTCATTTTTCAAAATTATCAGTAGAAAGTTTTATATATATGTCAGTATATATATAAATATTATATATATATATATATATTATATAAGTTTTATTTTATTAGATTATAAAAAGAATATATTATATTTTATTTAAAGTTTTTGTTTTATTAGAATATTTTATTGCACAGTAATGAATAATGAAATTAAATATTTTTGCTGGTTGCACCCGTAAATGATTCTACTGTGTGTCCATGATTTTATTTTCTAAATAGTATCCTTCCATTCTCCTATAAATAGGATGTTTAGTTTAGAAATGAAAATCACACTAGAATCAGAGAATTCTTCTTCTATAATATTGAGCGTATTTCTTTTGAGTTTAAGGAAGCTTTGAGCGTAGAAAACAATATAAGTTTTCTTCAAAAATATTCCCGCTATACCAGATGGAATACTCTCCTTTTTAAGGTAAGGGGTATTGTGAGACCCCGAATTTTATGAAATGAAAGTATTCAATTTTTTTATAATTATTCTATTTAGTAAATGGTTAAATTGATAAAAGGTTAAAGTTAAGGGTGATATGTGAAATTTTTTCAAAGTATGCAAGTTGTTATAAAATATTTGTTCGGTCGGAGAATATTTTTTTTATCGGGGAATATCCGTAGGACGGCACAATCATTGGTGGACCCCATAATGGAAGTATTATCGTAGTAAGGAAACGACAGAATTATCTTTTTATAAAAATAACAGCGAAAGTGTTACCGTTAAAATTATTGAACTACTCGGTAGTAAAAGTACAGTAATACGCGTGGTTGCATAGTAGCACACGGTATTGATTATTGATGCTTATGTGAGAAGTCACCCAGTTATACTCAATTATTGTTACAGTAATTGTTGTGATAGCCCCGAACCCGGGCCCCGAATCGCCGCGGATCCGGTATACTATTTCTATAACTATTTGCGGAAGATATAAACATAAATTGTTTATACATTACATTACACACTATTCCCCAAAATCGAGTAACCTTAACTGATTACACAATTCATAAGTTATTTAACACAGAACATTATTATCAACTATTCTATTACAAAATAGCTGCATATATTGCCCCAAGCTGAACTTGGCATTATCATTTTCCTGTATCCGAACGCATTCGCTTTATCTGCAATGTTTTATCATGATATAGCAAGGGTGAGCATGAAAGTTGCCCAGCAAGTTTATATACAACAATATAACGATGTATCATGATTGAAGAGTATGAATAATGAGCTTGCTATAATTCATCAATATAATTGAGAACTAGCACGAACAAATTTTTGACTGAACAAGTTTTAAACATGAACAAACATTTCTGAACCAACTGGTAATGAAGGTGATCAGCCTTTCATACCTGACTTATACATGCAAGATGTACAGAGTACAAAATTTCATGGCAATCAGCAATGATTAACCATAAGCTTGAAGAAACTACTCTTATTAGAGTTAAGTAAAAGAAAACTTGCCTGAACCGTTGATTATCGCAACGCAATTTTTAACGCTTTACCCGAAGACCTAATATTAATAATATAGATCTCCAATATTAGAATAATATCATCACAGTATAATACTGTTATATTTATATCCACAGAATAACCTAAACACATTACCACATAACCATATCAGTCTATAATTCACATAAGACTTAGTATCAGTTAGACTATTAATTAAGTTTGAGTTGATACCGACACAATTTTATCATCCCGACGGTCTAGTCGGACAAATATCGAGTTTAAGTTCAATTAAACTCTACTTAAGCACTTAACCATGCCATAGAATCACATTTATATGATTTAACACTCGTTTTTTTTCATTTCATAAGTTATTCGCTAACACTTAGTAAGTTAAATACTAATTCAGCAATCTAGATTCTAAATCTAGCAACTAAATTTCTAATTCAGCAATATGGATTCACCAATCCATCAATTCAGTCAACTTCTTTTCAATCCAGCAATCTAAACTGTAATCCAGCAAACTGGATTCAACATATTTTCAATTCAGTAAACTATTTCTCAATCCAACAAACTGGAATCACAATTTCTATAATCCAGCAAGCTGTATTCTAAATTCGTATCACCAAAATACCAAATCAGTGTATTATTTTTTTCTATCCTTAGTCCAAACATATATACACATTTCATGCACTAAAAATTATTTTTCCATAATTTTTCAACTTCCTTTGATATTTTTCAAAAATTAATTCTAGTGCGTAGCTTAAGAAAATAGCTACCTCGTGCTTAACTCCAAACATTCCCATCTCTTGGGATAACCTTGTATATGTTAACGTGATGCTCCATTTTAAATTTCGTGGCAATCGGAGTTGTAGAACTCCGTTTATAGCGATTTCCGTCGGAAAGTCACAAAAATTAGAACGGTCATAACTTGGTCGTTTTAACTCGGAATTAGCTCATTTTTGGACACGAGCTACATAATACCATATATTTTCATTTCCCAAAAGTCTGGAATTTTTCTCATTAAATAAATGTCCGAAACAGCCCCCGGAAAATTTTGGGCAGAAACTTTTTGCACTTTGGCAGTTTTGGAGTCCTTCACCAAAACTTAAATAAAATGAAATCTATAACTCCGATTAATGATCCGTAAATTTTGTTGGGTTCGTATCTTTCCGAACTACAGTTTTCATCTATCACAATCCATATTTGTATATGTTAAGCTCCCGAAATTTAGCCCGGAAGTGGCTGTTACAAAACTGTCCTTTTAACAGTTTTCTTATCTTTGAGTAGTTTGGGAGAAATCCCATAACTTGGTCATTTTTCAACCTATTTGAGTAATTCCAAAGGGATTTTACCCTTAACACATATATCTAGCATCCAAAGAACATAAATCATATATATTTATCATAGATTTCAAAGATCCAAAAGCTTGACCACACTTTTTAAAAGTTTAACTTTTCCAGAAAATTTCCATTCTTCAATTCCTTTAGATTTCCACCAAATCAACCCCCATTATGGGTAGATCCAAACAATAAACACTTATTAACATGTATATACATGGCTTTTGAGTTTAGAAACAAAGTTTCTTATTTCCTCAAACAAGCATCAAACAAAATCAAAGCTAAGAGAAAAATCATGTTTTCTATCTTTTGAAAAACCTAGCTTCCATTCCACACTTTAGATCTAACTTTTGATCTACAAAAGAGTTGGATCTACATATTAAACACTTATATACACATAGATCTAAGGTTTTAAGCCTCAAGATCACAACTTCAAGTTGTCAAAAAATCAAATCAAAACACAAAGGAAATAGACTACATAAGTAGAAATTTTTTTCTATACCTTAGCTTGATTTCCTTTCTCCCTTCAAAGATGTAGATGGATCTTGATTGCATGAAAACCAAAATCTCCCTCTCTTCTCACCCTAGGGCTGCCGAACTCCTCCCTCCCTCTCTCTCCCTCTCACTCTTTTTAGTTTTCTTAGCTAACTTGGAAAAGATGAAACAGAAACCAAAGATATATTAGATATAGGTATATATAATTACCCCACACCTCCTCCTTTTTCTCTCATGCTCAACCGGCCATGTGGCCTTATTAATTCCCTCTTTCTCTCACAATTGCCAAGGATTGCCTTGCAAGCTTTGCCAAATGTGTTGGCTTAACCAAAATTGGACACATGGGGAGTAGGTGAGATTTGGTAGGAGTGGTTCACCAACTAAAGTGAACTTCATTACATTCTTCTCCCTTTTTGTTGCTCTCTTGATCCGGCCATACTCCTTCTTTCTCCACATTCTCCATATTCTCTCTTTCTCCCTTAAATCACCAAGCTTTACTTGCAAGTAATACCAAAGTGTTGGCTTAATCAAAAATGGACACATAGGGGGAGTTAGTAGGGAAGTTGGTCACCAACTAAAGTTAGCAATTAATACACATTCATTCCCCCTCTTTTCTCTCTTGTATGGCCGACCACTTGGCCATTGAATGCTCCAAGTCTTGCTTCACTTTTTAATGTAATATCTAGTGTACCAAAAGTCTAAAGTGTTCCTCCACAATTGGGCTAAAAATTGGGCTACCACTTCCATCTTTTGAGCTTGAATTTAATTAGCTAATAACTTGGACTCCTCCATCAAATAAATTGGGTCAACTCTTGAGCTATAAAATATACATAGTCCAATACCTTAAATTCTTATCCAACCCAAATCATTTACTTAGGGTTTTTACTTCATCAATTATAACATCAATCCTTGCTCATGCACACTTATTTTCTTAACCCAATTTAGACTTGCTATAATTAGGTTATAAAATTAATCATTTGAGATATATAAAATAAATCTCTTAAAATTAGTATATATTCTAAATACCACAATTCTCTTTTTCCATAACCCTTAAGTTATTAAATCCTTCATTCCTAATATATAATTAGGGTTACACTAGTTTCTTTTTTTTGTTTATATAATAAACAAATATAAACCATCACAGAATGTTCATATTCCTTACACACAACTTTTTAACCCTTAGGGTTAATACTTCGCATTAGGATTCCCAAATTAGGGTTTTAAATTATCGAAACTGAAATTAGAGTTTCTGAATATATCGTTAGGGTTTTCTAACTTAATCACCATATTCATATCATGAATTTAGGGTTTCGGATTCCCGGAACTGAAACTAGGGTTTCAGAACCGATTTCTACAATTTCTTATCCATTGCTAGGGTTTTCTAACAGAACATTGACGTTCTTAATATATACTTAGGGTTTGACACATATATAATTAATCTGGTCAATCCTTGACCCTTAACCACATTCTAAACACATACATAACCATAAACACAAAACATATTCTCATAAATCATTAATCCTGAATAATTCACCTATTTTCTTTACCGAATTTTGAAATCCTCAAAATTCAAACCCTATAACACCAAACGCATTCACTTATCTTCTGTCTAGGTTTATTATTTGACCTTAAATCAATCATTTAAGATTTTCATAAATTGTCCAAATTCTTGGGTTGTCACATTCACCCCTCCTTATAAGAATTTCGTCCCCGAAATTCACCTTACACCTTACACCATACAGCTTACATCATTCACACATATCATCACATGCTACCCAATACACCACTCACAAGGGTAAAAATTTTAAAACTGTGCTGAGGAATCGTATAGACTGTTTGTTTTTCATTTTTGCAAAGGTTTTATGGAAATTCATCCGCAAACCGTCATTACTTACGGACACAAAGGGTGATTAGCCCGATATGCCCTGTACTGGCCAAGTACTGATTTTATCTGTTTTCCCATCACTGCCAAAGGCACAAAAAATTTACCTCAGTCTTATTTGATTCCACAGCAAAACAATTTGGTTTGGGAAATTTCTTTCAATAAACATTTTTGAGAATGACGTCATGATGCCGCACTGTATTTAACAGTACGTTGAGGATTTCATCATTTTGTGACTTTGTTATACTACATCATACTGTAGTGGGCTGACGATCCTTAGATCACATCCAACACCAAGTAATTCTACATTGATAACTCCATCATTTTTTTTATCATCTCTGCACCAGGTCACATGGTACATAAGTGATAAATAAAAACAAATTTTTTTTTTAAAAGGCACATAGTGCGTATTTAGCTTGATGTCAAAAATTGAGGTTTAGCAAAGCTAGAGGTTTAGGAAAACCTAAATCTCCACTAATGATCATATGCTTAACAATCTATCTGTTCCTATAATCCTTAACACTCCATTCACACACAACTATACCCAATTCATAAAACCATACTTATGAGTTCATAGCCTGGCCACAATTATATGAGTTTACCAACTTACCCTAGTCAGACCTTTGGTGTCCATTCGCTGAGGGGTTCATAAATATTTCATATAACTATGCGTCAAGAATTTCACATAAGTATGAGTTTTAAGAACTCGTACTTAAACATATATTCTCTACCTATGACCTATCTATTTGTTATACACATGAGAAAGGAATCACCCTCTTAACACGTATATAGCAAATAGCGCGACACAACATTTCAATGATTATCAATGCCAGAAACTAAGTGGTTGTCAAACCAAACTCGGCCACAAATCAATATAGAAAGCTAAGCAAACAATTCCCCGCCCATACAAAGAATTGGTCAACCTAACCACTACATCGACCAGGAAGCTAAGTGATTCTAAACCAAGTACAAATTCCCCGCCCATACAAGGAATCATACAACTCAGCTGCCGACACAAGTCCTCATTGAAATCCCCACCTAATCTTAACCCCCTTTTTCAATACGAATTCAATTCGTATTCATAATCCATAACTCTTTCATGAGTTTTCATAGTACAATTTCATAGTACAACTTAAACACAGCATCTTCCTGTAAACTTTTCAATCATAAGATTGATTCATTCTGACTGTCATAACCTTATCAGATCACAGGGTGATCTTATCGTATATATTACGATTTATTTCTATGCCTATGATCGTTTTGTATTACGATCTCCTATTCCTGCACTTTCAGTCTTTTAGACTCGATCTATTCACCATTACTGTTCAACTTTATTATCAGAGTTAGGGAACTCTGTGTCTTTACACTCGCCGAGATTCATCTTTGAATCTTGTCGACCCACTAACTCGACTTGAGTTAGTACTTAATCCTAATCACTGCGGTTATTTGTCTCAGGTATTACTACCTAAGCTTCATAACCAACAGCTCTGATACCAACTGTGATAGCCCCGAATCGTCGCGAATCCGGTATACTATTTCTATAACTATTTGCGGAAGATATAAACATAAATTGTTTATACATTACATTACACACTATTCCCCAAAATCGAGTAACCTTAACTGATTACACAATTCATAAGTTATTTAACACAGAACATTATTATCAACTATTCTATTACAAAATAGCTACATATATTGCCCCAAGCTGAACTTGGCATTATCATTTTCCTGTATCCGAACGCATTCGCTTTATCTGCAATGTTTTATCATGATATAGCAAGGGTGAGCATGAAAGTTGCCCAGCAAGTTTATATACAACAATATAACGATGTATCATGATTGAAGAGTATGAATAATGAGCTTTCTATAATTCATCAATATAATTGAGAACTAGCACGAACAAATTTTTGACTGAACAAGTTTTAAACATGAACAAACATTTCTGAACCAACTGGTAATGAAGGTGATCAGCCTTTCATACCTGACTTATACATGCAAGATGTACAGAGTACAAATTTCATGGCAATCAGCAATGATTAACCATAAACTTGAAGAAACTACTCTTATTAGAGTTAAGTAAAAGAAAACTTGCCTGAACCGTTGATTATCGCAACGCAATTTTTAACGCTTTACCCGAAGACCTAATATTAATAATATAGATCTCCAATATTAGAATAATATCATCACAGTATAATACTGTTATATTTATATCCACAGAATAACCTAAACACATTACCACATAACCATATCAGTCTATAATTCACATAAGACTTAGTATCAGTTAGACTATTAAGTTTGAGTTGATACCGACACAATTTTATCATCCCGACGGTCTAGTCGGACAAATATCGAGTTTAAGTTCAATTAAACTCTACTTAAGCACTTAACCATGCCATAGAATCACATTTATATGATTTAACACTCGTTTTTTTTCATTTCATAAGTTGTTCGCTAACACTTAGTAAGTTAAATACTAATTCAGCAATCTAGATTCTAAATCTAGTAACTAAATTTCTAATTCAGCAATATGGATTCACCAATCCATCAATTCAGTCAACTTCTTTTCAATCCAGCAATCTAAACTGTAATCCAACAAACTGGATTCAACATATTTTCAATTCAGTAAACTATTTCTCAATCCAACAAACTGGAATCACAATTTCTATAATCCAGCAAGCTGTATTCTAAATTCGTATCACCAAAATACCAAATCAGTGTATTATTTTTTTCTATCCTTAGTCCAAACATATATACACATATTTCATGCACAAAAATTATTTTTCCATAATTTTCCAACTTCCTTTGATATTTTTAAAAAATTAATTCTAGTGCGTAGCTTAAGAAAATAGCTACCTCGTGCTTAACTCCAAACATTCCCATCTCTTGGGATAACCTTGTATATGTTAACGTGATGCTCCATTTTAAATTTCGTGGCAATCGGAGTTGTAGAACTCCGTTTATAGCGATTTCCGTCGGAAAATCACAAAAATTAGAACGGTCATAACTTGGTCGTTTTAACTAGGAATTAGCTCATTTTTGGACACGATCTACATAATACCATATATTTTCATTTCCCAAAAGTCTGGAATTTTTCTCATTAAATAAATGTCCGAAACAGCCCCCGGAAAATTTTGGGCAGAAACTTTTTGCACTTTGGCAGTTTTGGAGTCCTTCACCAAAACTTAAATAAAATGAAATCTATAACTCCGATTAATGATCCGTCAATTTTGTTGGGTTCGTATCTTTCCGAACTATAGTTTTCATCTATCACAATCCATATTTGTATATGTTAAGCTCCCGAAATTTAGCCCGGAAGTGGCTGTTACAAAACTGTCCTTTTAATAGTTTTCTTATCTTTGAGTAGTTTGGGAGAAATCCCATAACTTGGTCATTTTTCAACCTATTTGAGTAATTCCAAAGGGATTTTATCCTTAACACATATATCTAGCATCCCAAGAACATAAATCATATATATTCATCATAGATTTCAAAGATCCAAAAGCTTGATCACACTTTTTAAAAGTTTAACTTTTCCAGAAAATTTCCATTCTTCAATTCCTTTAGATTTCCACCAAATCAACCCCCATTATGGGTAGATCCAAACAATAAACACTTATTAACATGTATATACATGGCTTTTGAGTTTAGAAACAAAGTTTCTTATTTCCTCAAACAAGCATCAAACAAAATCAAAGCTAAGAGAAAAATCATGTTTTCTATCTTTTGAAAAACCTAGCTTCCATTCCACATTTTAGATCTAACTTTTGATCTACAAAAGAGTTGGATCTACATATTAAACACTTATATACACATAGATATAAGGTTTTAAGCCTCAAGATCACAACTTCAAGTTGTCAAAAAATCAAATCAAAACACAAAGGAAATAGACTACATAAGTAGAAATTTTTTTCTATACCTTAGCTTGATTTCCTTTCTCCCTTCAAAGATGTAGATGGATCTTGATTGCATGAAAACCAAAATCTCCCTCTCTTCTCACCCTAGGGCTGCCGAACTCCTCCCTCTCTCTCCCTCTCTCTCTTTTTAGTTTTCTTAGCTAACTTGGAAAAGATGAAAGAGAAACCAAAGATATATTAGATATAGGTATATATAATTACCCCACACCTCCTCCTTTTTCTCTCATGCTCAACCGGCCATGTGGCCTTATTAATTCCCTCTTTCTCTCACAATTGCCAAGGATTGCCTTGCAAACTTTGCCAAATGTGTTGGCTTAACCAAAATTGGACACATGGGGAGTTGGTGAGATTTGGTAGGAGTGGTTCATCAACTAAAGTGAACTTCATTACATTCTTCTCCCTTTTTTGTTGCTCTCTTGATCCGGCCATACTCCTTCTTTCTCCACATTCTCCATATTCTCTCTTTCTCCCTTAAATCACCAAGCTTTACTTGCAAGTAATACCAAAGTGTTGGCTTAATCAAAAATGGACACATAGGGGGAGTTAGTAGGGAAGTTGGTCACCAACTAAAGTTAGCAATTAATACACATTCATTCCCCCTCTTTTCTCTCTTGTATGGCCGGCCACATGGCCATTGAATGCTCCAAGTCTTGCTTTAATTTTTAATGCAATATCTAGTGTACCAAAAGTCTAAAGTGTTCTTCCACAATTGGGCTAAAAATTGGGCTACCACTTCCATCTTTTGAGCTTGAATTTAATTAGCTAATAACTTGGACTCCTCCATCAAATAAATTGGGTCAACTCTTGAGCTATAAACTATACATAGTCCAATACCTTAAATTCTTATCCAACCCAAATCATTTACTTAGGGTTTTTACTTCATCAATTATAACACCAATCCTTGCTCATGCACACTTATTTTCTTAACCCAATTTAGACTTGCTATAATTAGGTTATAAAATTAATCATTTGAGATATATAAAATAAATCTCTTAAAATTAGTATATATTCTAAATACCACAATTCTCTTTTTCCATAACCCTTAAGTTATTAAATCCTTCATTCCTAATATATAATTAGGGTTACACTAGTTTCTTTTGTTTGTTTATATAATAAACAAATATAAACCATCACATAATGTTCATATTCCTTACACACAACTTTTTAACCCTTAGGGTTAATACTTCGCATTAAGATTCCCAAATTAGGGTTTTAAATTATCGAAACTGAAATTAGAGTTTCTGAATATATCGTTAGGGTTTTCTAACTTAATCACCATATTCATATCATGAATTTAGGGTTTCGGATTCCCGGAACTGAAACTAGGGTTTCAGAACCGATTTCTATAATTTCTTATCCATTGCTAGGGTTTTCTAACAGAACATTGACGTTCTTAATATATACTTAGGGTTTGACACATATATAATTAATCTGGTCAATCCTTGACCCTTAACCACATTCTAAACACATACATAACCATAAACACAAAACATATTCTCATAAATCCTTAATCCTGAATAATTCACCTATTTTCTTTACCGAATTTTGAAATCCTCAAAATTCAAACCCTATAACACCAAACGCATTCACTTATCTTCTGTCTAGGTCTATTATTTGACCTTAAATCAATCATTTAAGATTTTCATAAATTGTCCAAATTCTTGGGTTGTCACATTCACCCCTCCTTATAAGAATTTCGTCCCCGAAATTCACCTTACACCTTACACCATACAGCTTACATCATTCACACATATCATCACATGCTACCCAATACACCACTCACAAGGGTAAAAATTTTAAAACTGTGCTGAGGAATCGTATAGACTGTTTGTTTTTCATTTTTGCAAAGGTTTTATGGAAATTCATCCGCAAACCGTCATTACTTACGGACACAAAGGGTGATTAGCCCGATATGTCCTGTACTGGCCAAGTACTGATTTTATCTGTTTTCCCATCACTGCCAAAGGCACAAAAAATTTACCTCAGTCTTATTTGATTCCACAGCAAAACAATTTGGTTTGGGAAATTTCTTTCAATAAACATTTTTGAGAATGACGTCATGATGCCGCACTGTATTTAACAGTACGTTGAGGATTTCGTCATTTTGTGACTTTGTTATACTACATCATACTGTAGTGGGCTGACGATCCTTAGATCACATCCAACACCAAGTAATTCTGCATTGATAACTCCATTATTTTTTTTATCATCTCTGCACCAGGTCACATGGTACATAAGTGATAAATAAAAACAAATATTTTTTTTTAAAAGGCACATAGTGCTTATTTAGCTTGATGTCAAAAATTGAGGTTTAGCAAAGCTAGAGGTTTAGGAAAACCTAAATCTCCACTAATGATCATATGCTTAACAATCTATCTGTTCCTATAATCCTTAACACTCCATTCACACACAACTATACCCAATTCATAAAACCATACTTATGAGTTCATAGTCTGGCCACAATTATATGAGTTTGCCAACTTACCCTAGTCAGACCTTTGGCGTCCATTCGCTGAGGGGTTCATAAATATTTCATATAACTATGCGTCAAGAATGTCACATATGTATGAGTTTTAAGAACTCGTACTTAAACTTATATTCTCTACCTATGACCTATCTATTTGTTATACACATGAGAAATGAATCACCCTCTTAACACGCATATAGCAAATAGCGCGACACAACATTTCAATGATTATCAATGCCAGAAACTAAGTGGTTGTCAAACCAAACTCGGCCACTAATGAATATAGAAAGCTAAGCAAACAATTCCCCGCCCATACAAAGAATTGGTCAACCTAACCACTACATCGACCAGGAAGTTAAGTGATTCTAAACCAAGTACAAATTCCCCGCCCATACAAGGAATCATACAACTCATCTGCCGACACAAGTCCTCATTGAAATTCCCACCTAATCTTAACCCCCTTTTTCAATACGAATTCAATTCGTATTCATAATCCATAACTCTTTCATGAGTTTTCATAGTACAATTTCATAGTACAACTTACACACAGCATCTTCCTGTAAACTTTTTAATCATAAGATTGATTCATTCTGACTGTCATAACCTTATCAGATCACGGGGTGATCTTATCGTATATATTACGATTTATTTCTATGCCTATGATCGTTTTGTATTACGATCTCCTATTCCTGCACTTTCAGTCTTTTAGACTCGATCTATTCACCATTACTGTTCAACTTTATTATCAGAGTTAGGGAACTCTGTGTCTTTACACTCGCCGAGATTCATCTTTGAATCTTGTCGACCCACTAACTCGACTTGAATTAGTACTTAATCCTAATCACTGCGGTTATTTGTCTCATGTATTACTACCTAAGCTTCATAACCAACAGCTCTGATACCAACTGTGATAGCCCCGAATCTGAGCCCCGAATCGCCGCGGATCCGGTATACTATTTCTATAACTATTTGCGGAAGATATAAACATAAATTGTTTATACATTACATTACACACTATTCCCCAAAATCGAGTAACCTTAACTGGTTACACAATTCATAAGTTATTTAACACAGAACATTATTATGAACTATTCTATTACAAAATAGCTGCATATATTGCCCCAAGCTGAACTTGGCATTATCATTTTCATGTATCCGAACGCATTCGCTTTATCTGCAATGTTTTATCATGATATAGCAAGGGCGAGCATGAGAGTTTCCCAGCAAGTTTATATACAACAATATAACGATGTATCATGATTGAAGAGTATGAATAATGAGCTTGCTATAATTCATCAATATAATTGAGAACTAGCACGAACAAATTTTTGACTGAACAAGTTTTAAACATGAACAAACATTTCTAAACCAACTGGTAATGAAGGTGATCAGCCTTTCATACCTGACTTATACATGCAAGATGTACAGAGTACAAATTTCATGGCAATCAGCAATGATTAACCAAAAGCTTGAAGAAACTACTCTTATTAGAGTTAAGTAAAAGAAAACTTGCCTGAACCGTTGATTATCGCAACACAATTTTTAACGCTTTACCCGAAGACCTAATATTAATAATATAGATCTCCAATATTAGAATAATATCATCACAGTATAATACTGTTATATTTATATCCACACAATAACCTAAACACATTACCACATAACCATATCAGTCTATAATTCACATAAGACTTAGTATCAGTTAGACTATTAAGTTTGGGTTGATACCGACACAATTTTATAATCCCGACGGTCTAGTCGGACAAATATCGAGTTTAAGTTCAATTAAACTCTGCTTAAGCACTTAACCATGCCATAGAATCACATTTATATGATTTAACACGTTTTTTTTCATTTCATAAGTTATTTGCTAACACTTAATAAGTTAAATATTAATTCAGCAATCTAGATTCTAAATCTAGCAACTAAATTTCTAATTCAGCAATCTGGATTCACCAATCCATCAATTCAGTCAACTTCTTTTCAATCCAGCAATCTAAATTGCAATCCAGCAAACTGGATTCAACATATTTTCAATTCAGTAAACTATTTCTCAATCCAACAAACTGGAATCACAATTTCTATAATCCAGCAAGCTGTATTCTAAATTCGTATCACCAAAATACCAAATCAGTGTATTATTTTTTTTCTATCCTTAGTCCAAACATATATACACATATTTCATGCACAAAAATTATTTTTCCATAATTTTCCAACTTCCTTTGATATTTTTCAAAAATTAATTCTAGTGTGTAGCTTAAGAAAATAGCTACCTCATTCTTAACTCCAAACATTCCAATCTCTTGGGATAACCTTGTATATGTTAACGTGATGCTCCATTTTAAATTTTGTGGCAATCGGAGTTGTAGAACTCCGTTTATAGCGATTTCCGTCGAAAAATCACAAAAATTAGAACGGTCATAACTTGGTCGTTTTTACTCGGAATTAGCTCATTTTTGGACACGAGCTATATAATATCATATATTTTCATCTCCCAAATGTCTTGAATTTTTCACATTAAATAAATGTCCGAAACAGCCCCCGGAAAATTTGGGCAGAAACTTTTTGCACTTTGGCAGTTTTGGAGTCCTTCACCAAAACTTAAATAAAATGAAATCTATAACTCCGATTAATGATCCGTCAATTTTGTTGAGTTTGTATCTTTTCGAACTACAGTTTTCATCTATCACAATCCATATTTGGATATGTTAAGCTCCCGGAATTTAGCCCGGAAGTGGCTGTTACAAAACTGTCCTTTTAACAGTTTTCTTATCTTTGAGTAGTTTGGGAGAAATCCCATAACTTGGTCATTTTTCAACCTATTTGAGTAATTCCAAAGGGATTTTACCCTTAACACATATATCTAGCATCCAAAGAACATAAATCATATATATTTATCATAGATTTCAAAGATCCAAAAGCTTGACCACACTTTTTAAAAGTTTAACTTTTCCAGAAAATTTCCATTCTTCAATTCCTTTAGATTTCCACCAAATCAACCCCCATTATGGGTAGATCCAAACAATAAACACTTATTAACATGTATATACATGGCTTTTGAGTTTAGAAACAAAGTTTCTTATTTCCTCAAACAAGCATCAAACAAAATCAAAGCTAAGAAAAAAATCATGTTTTCTATCTTTTGAAAAACCTAGCTTCCATTCCACACTTTAGATCTAACTTTTGATCTACAAAAGAGTTGGATCTACATATTAAACACTTATATACACATAGATCTAAGGTTTTAAGCCTCAAGGTCACAACTTCAAGTTGTCAAAAAATCAAATCAAAACACAAAGGAAATAGACTACATAAGTAGAAATTTTTTTCTATACCTTAGCTTGATTTCATTTCTCCCTTCAAAGATGTAGATGGATCTTGATTGCATGAAAACCAAAATCTCCCTCTCTTCTCACCCTAGGGCTACCGAACTCCTCCCTCCCTCTCTCTCCCTCTCTCTCTTTTTAGTTTTCTTAGCTAACTTGGAAAAGATGAAAGAGAAACCAAAGATATATTAGATATAGGTATATATAATTACCCCACACCTCCTCCTTTTTCTCTCATGCTCAACCGGCCATGTGGCCTTATTAATTCCCTCTTTCTCTCACAATTGCCAAGGATTGCCTTGCAAGCTTTGCCAAATGTGTTGGCTTAACCAAAATTGAACACATGGGGAGTTGGTGAGATTTGGTAGGAGTGGTTCACCAACTAAAGTGAACTTCATTACATTCTTCTCCCTTTTTGTTGCTCTCTTGATCCGGCCATGCTCCTTCTTTCTCCACATTCTCCATATTCTCTCTTTCTCCCTTAAATCACCAAGCTTTACTTGCAAGTAATACCAAAGTGTTGGCTTAATCAAAAATGGACACATAGGGGGAGTTAGTAGGGAAGTTGGTCACCAACTAAAGTTAGCAATTAATACACATTCATTCCCCCTCTTTTCTCTCTTGTATGGCCGGCCACTTGGCCATTGAATGCTCCAAGTCTTGCTTCAATTTTTAATGTAATATCTAGTGTACCAAAAGTCTAAAGTGTTCCTCCACAATTGGGCTAAAAATTGGGCTACCACTTCCATCTTTTGAGCTTGAATTTAATTAGCTAATAACTTGGACTCCTCCATCAAATAAATTGGGTCAACTCTTGAGCTATAAACTATACATAGTCCAATACCTTAAATTCTTATCCAACCCAAATCATTTACTTAGGGTTTTTACTTCATCAATTATAACACCAATCCTTGCTCATGCACACTTATTTTCTTAACCCAATTTAGACTTGCTATAATTAGGTTATAAAATTAATCATTTGAGATATATAAAATAAATCTCTTAAAATTAGTATATATTCTAAATACCACAATTCTCTTTTTCCATAAACCTTAAGTTATTAAATCCTTCATTCCTAATATATAATTAGGGTTACACTAGTTTCTTTTGTTTGTTTATATAATAAACAAATATAAACCATCACATAATGTTCATATTCCTTACACACAACTTTTTAACCCTTAGGGTTAATACTTCGCATTAGGATTCCCAAATTAGGGTTTTAAATTATCGAAACTGAAATTAGAGTTTCTGAATATATCGTTAGGGTTTTCTAACTTAATCACCATATTCATATCATGAATTTAGGGTTTCGGATTCCCGGAACTGAAACTAGGGTTTCAGAACCGATTTCTACAATTTCTTATCCATTGCTAGGGTTTTCTAACAGAACATTGACGTTCTTAATATATACTTAGGGTTTGACACATATATAATTAATCTGGTCAATCCTTGACCCTTAACCACATTCTGAACACATACATAACCATAAACACAAAACATATTCTCATAAATCCTTAATCCTGAATAATTCACCTATTTTCTTTACCGAATTTTGAAATCCTCAAAATTCAATCCCTATAACACCAAACGCATACATTTATCTTCTGTCTAGGTCTATTATTTGACCATAAATCAATCATTTAAGATTTTCATAAATTGTCCAAATTCTTGGGTTGTCACAATTGCTTCATCATATCTCTCATATTATTGATTCAATTATTGTCACAGTATCATTTGCATAATATTTTATATATTATTAAATCAATAATTGAGACGACAAAGTTATTCATATTATTATTTGCAATATTGACAATGTCTAGAAGTTCTGTCAATGAGAGGTTTGGTCACCTAATTGCGCGCTAATAAGGAGAAATTCTTATCAAAAAGCCCCCTCTTTCTTGGGAACGACCTGGTTGTTAAATATTGTGAGTTATAATATTAATGATGAATGTTATAAAAAAATTGAATTAGAGTTCGGAGTTGAATTTGGAGACGCGGACGTGATATTTGAGTCCGAAACGATGAAATTAGTAGAAATAGACTATAAACACAAAATTTGTTGGGATTGACTTTTTGGTCAAAAAAGTCAACACTTGACTTTTTCAGAAAAAGTCAAACTTCAAAATTTCAAAAAATGAAATTTTTGAAAAAAATATTTTCATTGTGTTGGGATTGTTAGTGTTAGTGGAAATCGATATTTATTTCGATAATAATTGATGTCCGGAGGTTATATTGACCAATCGGGTAATTAATCGAATAAATAAGCAATTAATTACTATTAATTCACATGATTATAACTATTTATTCACATGTGTGTACTATTGATTCACATTCATGTACTATTAGGGGAGGTGGTGCAAGATTGATAATACTTGCATGACTAAGTTTAAAATAGAGGTATAGATGGAGGTACTAAACTATAATTCATATTTTCACACGATTATAACTATTAAGTCACATGATTGTACTATTAATTCACATTATTTACTATTAGGGGAGGTGGTGCAAGTTTGATAATACTTGCAGGACTAAATAAAAAATGAAAGAAAAGTTGAAGGAATTATACTGTAATATTTCGAGCCCCAAAACGTGCAATTATCGAAACTATATTTTCCTATAAATAGAAGCTCATTCTTCCTTCATTTCTCACCAATTCACTAAAGCTATAGATCAATTATTATAGAGAGAAATTATAGAGATAAAGAAGAAGAGAAGTCTGCTACCTCACTATTCTAGTATCCAGTTTTTTCTAAGGTAAGGGGTATTATTCTTTCGTATTCATGAAGAGAGTTATTTTCTTTCAATACTCGTAAGGGTTGTTATTCCATTTTTTATTATTATGTTGGAATAACCTCTCTATGTGAAGTACCGCATACATGGTGAAATTCTTCTGTTATTCCATTCTTTATTATTCTGTTAGAATAACTTGTCTGTGCGGTCTATCGCATGCCTGGTGAATTTTGTTGTTATTACATTCTTTATTATTGTGTTGGAATATCCTGTCTGTGCGGATTATGCATTATCTGATTCCATTCTTTATTATTCTGTTGGAATATACTGAATGTGCGAATTACGTATGACCTGGTTCCATTCTTTATTAATCTGTTGGAATAACCTGTCTGTGCGGTCTATCGCATGTCTGGTAAATTCTGTTTTTATTCCATTCTTTATTATTATGTTAGAATATCATGTCTGTGCGGATTACGCATGACCTGGTTCCATTCATTATTATTTTGTTGGAATATCCTGTCTGTGCGGATTAAGCATGACCTGGTTCCATTCTTTATTATTCTGTTGGGAATAACCTGTCTGTGCGGTCTATCGTATGCATGGTGAATTCTTCTGTTATTTCATTCTTTATTATTCTATTAGAATAACCTGTCTATATGGATTACCGCAAGCATGGTGAATGATCCCTTGTATTCATTCCTTATTAAATTGTGGAAATGATCTGTCAACGTGGATTACCGCATGGCGGAAGAAAATCCATTTGTAGTTTCGTAATTTTTCTGACCCTCAAAAATTATGGAAAATTTGAAATGATGATTTGTTGAGTTTTCTAGATTGTGTCCAAAAATGACGATTTTTGGATGTATAGATTATGAGTTATGAATTTTATGGGAAAAGACTATTTTAAAAGTAAACCCTTATAACTCCTTGTGGTTAACTCTAAAATTGGTGAAATTTTTATTGGGAGTACATGTATATAACAGGAGTATACCCTGTAAATTTCAGAATTTATGGACATAAGTATAATTTATGATAAATGTCTAAATATTCGGCAGTTTTGGCCATATGAAAAATAGTAAATTAATTTTAAAAATTCTGAGAAAATATATGTTCAATATGGTACTATATTCTGCTAAATCCCAGAAAAGAAATATTTTTGGAACTGATTTGGTATTTTTCATGAAAATGAACTAGTTATAAGTAAATGAATTAAATATGTTATGTGAAGTAACAAAATTGGAAAATAGAATTTTATGGCTTGGGAATCCTATATAGGGTATATATAGATTTTTGATGAGGGATTTGATCATTGGTGATGAAATCTTATGAGTATAGCATTTTTGAATGATTAAATGCATTATTTGATAAAGTGTAAACAATTGAAATAAATTGTTTATAAGTTTAAGAAGTGATTAAAATATTGTTATAATATTAATAATATTAGATTATGAGTTTATTAAGTGATTGATAATATTTGGATAAATTTAAAGTCTTTAATATTTATCCTTGTTTTCGTTTGATTAATGCTTATATCATTGTCATCATCCTCATGCTTATATTTTGATGATAGTCATCTTTGACTTACGTGCAAAAATGGACTGTTGATTATTGATTTTACAATTGTATATCTTTGACTTACGTGCAAAGATGGACTGTTGATTATTTGTTTTATAATTTTATATCTTTGGCTTACGTGCAAGGATGGACTGTTGATTATTGGTTTTACAATTGTATATCTTTGGCTTACGTGCAAAGATGAACTATTGATTGATGAATATCTTTGGCTTATATGAATAGATGAACTGTTTATTGGTATGATTATGACTAGGGATCATTCGGTATAATCATGACCCGTAATGTTATAGATGATGTCGTAAAAGTCCTCATTGGCCCGTAGTGCATTGATGGACTGTTATTGGTATGATTATAACCAGGGATTATTCGGTATAATCATGACCATTGATGATTACATGAATATCCTTGGTTGTAGTGCAAGGATGATTCAATGATGTGGATTATTTATTAAGTTGAGTCTCAGCAATAAAATATTGATTATACACTTTTAATTCATAAAAGATAGTAGATATCATGCTCTACTTGACTCTTCTAAAATACAGTTGTATGTCTTTGGCCTGTAGTGCAAAGATGAATTGTTAATTAATATCTTTGGCCGTAGTGCAAAGATGAATTTATTAGTATGATTATGAGCAGGAATTTTGATTTAGTATAACCATTATTTTTGATGTTTCAGGTGAAGATAGGTGATGAAAATTATCTTCGTCTTGGGTGTGAAGAGGAAGTTAGAATCACAATTATGATTATGAGTTATTCATATGATTGTGGATAGGAATTGTTTATTGATGTTACGGGGATAAAACATTATTGGTGGCCTTTTAACATGGAGAAGATAATAGATCTGATGGTCTATTTGACTCTTCTAATGGATTGATCGTTCCGCTGCAACTATGGTTGAAAATTTTTATCATCTACCATATGTTCTAATTCTATGATTTATTACTGATGAAGGCTATTGATGATGTAAATTATCTTTAGTCATGATATTCTTTATTGGGCTAGTTGTGCTCACCCTTTTGCTTCACAATTCCTTTCAGGTAATAAGAGTGTAGCTGGGTCTAGTAGGGGTAACAGGAGAATAGAACGGTGGTCTAAAGCTGTTGAGGTTCTCCCTAAATAGTATGGAAATAATTTTATTGAGAACTTTAGATAAGTGTGTCGTATTGTATACGTCATTTTATATTTAATTTTGGTGAACCGAATATGGTGAGGTGAACCCAACTTTGGAAGGGTGTTTTGCCACTATCATACAAGATATCTAATGACATACAACCTTGTGTTATCATAAGACAGGGTTGTGCACATCCACTTACTGAGTATATCTACGAGAACTACCTATATAATCTTGGAGTTTGTTTGAAATATGATTCTCAATTGGAGATAATGGAGATAATTATAAGTCAAGAGAAGACTCACCATTGGAAAGAAGATGATAACAATCTTCTTGTTTTTCTTTGGGGACTATTGGGACAACCAAGGATAATTCTGTGGACATATGATATCTATCATAACCTAGACGCATGGTCTCCCATGTACGAAGGTTTCCTTGAGTATTTTCCAAATATTTTAATTTCTAAAATAGTTATTGACTGTACTTTTATGTAAAGTGCCATTGTAAGGTTATGGTCGAGGCACCATTAGAGTTACATACATTTGTATTAAAACTCACAGTTTAACTGTGGTCGTATTCTGCACGACAGTTCAACAGTTGTATAAATGAAGTTTGTAAAAGATTTTTATAGTGTGATATCTGGCGATTCAGAATGGGTCGTGTGGACCTATTTTGGGGGCGTCACAGGTATTATTTATTTCATATTCGCTTATGATATTATTTCTCGTATTCGTAAGGAATTTTATTTTTGTTCAATATTTTTAAGGAATATTATTTTCGTTCAATATTCGTAAGGAATATTATCTTCGTTCAATATTCGTAAGGAATATTATTTTCGTTCAACAGCTGTAAGGGATATTATTTTTGTTTAATATTCAAAAGAAATAATATTTTCTTCCATACTCTGTAGTATGTGGGTAATATTATTTTGTTTCATATTCCGAATTCTACACTCATTTTGTTAAAGTATTTCTTCTATACTCCTTGAAATTAGTAGAATATCCTTGAAATTTGTGATTCTTCGAGTATCTTTTCACGAGAATATTTTTCTGAACATTCTTGTTAAATTTTAATCTTTTCATGTCGGGGTACTATTCACGGGGTACTATTCATGAAGTACTATTCACAAGATACTATTCACCCGAAAATTTGATTTCTTTTCTGTTCAAATTATTTTTGATACTTGGCTATTATTGTTGAATTTTACTCCATAAAGCAGTTATCATATTGTTAATTTGGACATTTTTAAACTCTGGATAAATTAAAAATCTTTAATATTTATCCTTGATTTCGTTTGATTAAATTCTTATATCATTATCATCATCCTCATGCTTATATTGTGATGAAAGTCATCTTTGGCCCGTAGTGCATAGTGGACTATAAATTGGCATGATTATGACCAGGGATTATTCGGTATAATCATGACCTGTAATGTTCCAAATGATGTGGTAAAAGTTCTCATTGGCCCGTAGTGCATTGATGGCCAGTTGTTGGCATGATCATGACCATTGGTGATAATAACAAATATCCTTGGCTGGTAGTGCATGGATTATTCGTGGATGTGATAATAATGAATATCCTTGGCCCGTAGTGCATGGATAATTTAGTGATGTGGATTATTTATTGAGCTAAGTCTCAGCGATAAAATTGATGATGAACTTTTAAATCATTGAATATAGTAAATACTATGCTCTACTTGACTCTTCTAATAGATCGTTTGTTCTGCTGCAGTTAAACTTGTTGTCTATTATATTCTATCAGTTGAACACTGTTGAAGGCTAACAATAATTTATTCTGCATTATCTTAGTCATAAAATTATATACTGGGATAGTTGAGCTCACCCTTTGTTTTCATTGTTTTCTTCAGGAAATGAGAATATAGTTGGGACTAGTCGGGGAATGGAGTGACGGTCCAGATGGTTGCTTTAGTAGTCCTCACTATTATGTGAAATAGTGTAATAATATTTGTAATGAGGACTTCATTTGAGTTTGGATATTGTCTAGGAGAAAATATTTGTGTTAAAACTCTCAGCTTATGTTACACAACAGTTGTATAATAAAGTTTGTATTTGTATTCTGTACCATGTATTTAGCGACTCAAAATGGGTGATGTATACCAATTTTGGGGGCGTCACAGTCTTCTCTAGTTACTCAATCTTAGAGGTTAGATTTGACTCTCTTTGGGCATTAAGTTCATTTGTTTGTCTTAGGAGTTTATTCTCAGCCTCAAATTTAGGGAGAGAGAGAGTTAGCACTTAGAAGAACTATTTCCAGTTCTTCCTGAACTTTCTCTATCTCTTTTTAAAATAGAGAGTAATCTTTCGATAGAACTCTGAACCATTTCATGTATTGATGCAGATCAGATGTTATGCCATGTAGTGCAGTTCTTAAATCATCAATATCTACATTAGGAGAGTTAAAGTCAAATACCTTATCGATACTTACTTCATAATGGTCGGTACTTTTCTTAACCTTTGCATTTTTGGCCATTAGACATAGATTTGCTACTTGAGAATCTTCATCATCTCCAGACTCAGAAGTTGTGTCGTTGTATAAGTCACTCTATGATCCTCCAACCATAAGACCTTTGTCTTTCTTCTGGAGCCTCTTGTTGCCTTTGAACTCTTTCTTTGGATTTGTTTTCCTCTGCCATTCGATTGGCTTAATCTTCACCCTTCGTTCATTTTACGTTATTAACGTTCTTCGTTCGTTCGTCCGTAATTCGTTCATCAGAACTCGGAACTCATTCATTCTTGAGTCCATGACTCACGTTTCCTACGTTCTCTTACATTCTTATGAAACCCTACATGTTCGGGTTCATTTACTAACTTTCTAATTCTCATTCGTCTTTTACGAAATTTTCACCATAACTTCGTTATAGCTAAGTTTTAATCTATTCTTCATGAACGTTTCTATCGTTCCTAACCAAACAATAAGCAACTAACTTATACGCGATGGTTTTAAACTTGTCCATCAACAACAATTATACTATGATGGTTTTAAATTTGTCCATCAATAACGTTCTTCGTGTTCTTCGCGTTCTTCGTTAGTTCATTATTTTTAATCGATATTTTGATTACGATTTCATTTTTTCTTGGAATTCGATGTTATAAAACACCATTCCTTATTTATTTCACCGAATCGTTCATATGATTCATTCGGATCACTCAAATTCATTACGAATCTTATACTTCCTTAAAAAAATTTATAAACTAAACTTCTAATTCTTATTTTTTTATTTTCTCATGATTTTAACCATATGAAACCATTCCTAACTTCTTTTACTTCCTATTCTCATTAAGTTAGGCGTTTATCATAGAAAACCTAAAGAAAATTTATAAGAGATTAGGTTTCAGATTACCTTTCTCTTTTAATCTTCTTCCTTTAGACAAAGTTTGCAAACGAGCAAGCTTTTCCTCCTCCTTCTCCTTCACATCCGACCTCTCTCTTTCTCTCACTCTCAAGTGTTGTAGGATTTTCAAAATCCTAAACAAATGAACTAAGGCTTCCTTTTATAGAAAACCAAGGCTAAGGGCAAAATAATCATTTTGCCCCCGAATCTACTATTCACACCTCCTTAATCCACCTCCCTTGGAAGCTTCGTGCTTCCGTCTTGCGAAATTCGTCTGATAGTTCAAAAACTGCGATTCTCGAAATCCAAATATTTTTGGATATTTCGTATTTCCTTTACCGATTAACTTTTACGTATTCTTCTGATCTCCAAAAAACTAAAAAACACTTTTTGGCGTTAAGCGTTTTCCTTCAAGTTTTCCCCTAACGTAGCTAAACGAATGAAAAGTACATAGCAGTACTTTTTGTCATTTTTATTTCGTCCAATTTTTGCACGTTTTTTGAGAAAAACTTTTATTGGCTTACTTAACTTTTCACAATATTTTATCATCAAATCTTTCGACGGAATGTCATTTTGACATACCGAACTCTCGAAAAGGCTTATGTTTTTCAAGCCATAACCCTTAGGGTTTCGTCAGGTAAATAGTGTCTTTCGTCTTTTTCCCCGGAAATATTTTTGTTCTCAAAAAAATTTATTTTCATCTTGGAAATTCTTACTCGTTCAGTCTAGCTCGTAGCCAGAATCCTCCCGATTAATAATCATCCTAGGTTCTAGAACGATTAATAAATATATAGCACGGAATATTATTAATAAAAATTCCTTTTAATAATAACTAATTCTTTAAACTTAAATTCTGGACAATCTAATTTTCTGGGTTGTCACAATCCCTGCTATCTACATTACTTTCCTGAACTACAAAAGTTTCAAGATAACATCATCATCATCATCATATCCCATTGGTTATCTAATACCCAAGATTTACATCTTATTTACTCATTAATCACACAATAATTACATTTCTTATGACGACCTACTAAAATGTTGCATAGTCTTACGACGCTCCTCTTCCATAATACGAAACATTGTTCGGCGATCTAGCATGTACCATGCCAGTGTCTCGAACTGAATCGGATAATACATTACTCGGTCTTGAGCTCAGGTGACCACGGTGTTGAAAACATTATTCATTTCCTCCATCTTGATCTTCTTTACATACACCTCTCTCTCTCTCTCTCTCTGCTACCCCGGTTCATTGAGAAGCTTCCTCGTACGTGTCTTAGACTCTTGCCCTTTTTGTAGACTCTTCTTTCAGCTTATTCTTCTACTCCGTGATCTCCTCTGCCATTTACTCATTCTCTCTTTCAGTATGAATCAGCTTCCATTAGACATTACCTAAACGTTCATCTAGATCTCGGATCTCATCGTTCTTCTGTGCCATTGAGGTCTACTGTTTAACTACTATCTCTTCCAACTCCACAACTCTATCCTGCAGTTCCACATTGCGGTCGTGTACTTCGTCGTACATACGAGCAGCGATCGAGTTTAGTTGAAGCTCTTCCTCCTCTTCCTCCTCATCCCCATCCGACTGTGGTAGTGAATGTAGTATGCACACAAGCCAATCATGTTTGATGATAAAGCATATACTTTGTAACAATCTTATTCATTTATTAATAAAAAGTATTAATTTATTAAAGGCTTTTAATTATCTACATGATAATGTTTTATAATATGTGATAAACCCATAGTTTTAAGCAATGCTTTTAGAATAATGATGATGATCATTCTAATGAGATCTAAATTCTTAGAAAGCTTAAAACTAAAATAGTTCTCAATCGTTGGATTACTAAATTGGGGATTAGTGAATCCAGATAGATTGGTACATACGTTGCTTGCTCATTAGATGAGGATGATTGATCTCATGATCATTTGTGTGAAGACACTAAAGCAAGTATGTAGGTGCTTATTAGAGAATAAGTTCACTGAACGTGGCTCACTAAAGAATAACTAATGGAGTTTTACTTGCCTGTCAATAGGAATTCATGTAGTGATAGTAGTACAAGTGATCCTTGGATTTGAGATCATCATAGTATTTTATGTATGATGAGTTATACTTTGACTTATTCCTTAAGACCCTTAGGGTATGTTTGGGTATAATAAGTTGTACATGGAGATAATGTATGATCAATAAAGAATCTACCACTTCTAGTAAAAGAAGAGAAAATGTCATATGTGATTCGATAAATGACAACCCAGTAGTCCTTGGCCAAGGCAGAATGAAATTAGAAAGGAGTTTCTAATTTGCATTATTTGGAGTTGTGCATTTAAGAGTCGAAATACATATAATTAAATAAAATAAGACTTGACAGTAATTCCATGTCCTATATTTAATTGGGACATTGTATGGTGGGAGAATTGAATTGTACAGTAACTATTTACTCAAAGGTTCTTTTATGATTAATGTTAAAATCTATATTATCTGGAAAGTCATTGATCGCTAGGGGGGCTTATCCCTATTGTAGAATAAATATTATTTATTTAAATAAATTAATAGTTTAATTTATTTATTTCAATAAGATTAGAATTGTTCTAATTGATTTATTCACAACCGTTTTAATATGGGGAACCTAAAGGGTCACACCATAAAAGGAAAAATAATTATTTAAGAAGTTAATGGCATAATCGTAATAATAAATTAAGTATATTTAATTTAATCTATGGTGATCGAATAAATTAAATAACTTAATATTTATTATTTAATATTTTGGAAATATTAAATATAAATTAATAAGAGGAGTCTTATTATTATTACTATTATTATTATTTAATTCCTAAAGGAGTTTGGGAATTAATTAATAAAAGTACTCTCATATAATTTTAATAAGATTAGGAGGTTAAATTAATTAAAAGATTTTAATTAATTATTCCTAATAAGATTGGGAGCATAATTAATTAAAATAAAAAACTCAATTCCTTAATTGTTAAGGAGAGTTGCCCACATCTATAAATAAGAGGAGTCTTATTATGGGTGGGTGTGGTTGTTGACTTTTTCACAACATACGTGATTCCAATTGTTAGAGATTATGTTCCTTTTCTATGAGAGATAGAAAAACTAGAGTTTTGCCAAACAACCATCTTCTTGAATTTTTGTTCTTCTTTGGTGGATTACCTCTAGAGGCCAAACACTTGGGTGGATAACGTTGATCAAAGGAAGTAATCAAACCCGGTAGATTCAAGTTGAACGCGAAAGGATTTGGAGGTGAACTCGTACCTGAGGAAGCTCGAATCTTCAAGGGTATGATTCGTGTTCTTTATTTTTTTCGTTTAATTAATAATTGTGCATAAAGGATGATCTGGGTATATGGTTTGTAAAATTTTAAAACTCTTATTTTTCACGTTTCCGCTTCTTTTATGCAATTTGATTGTGTTCATAAATATTACAAACCTAACAGTGGTATTAGAGCCAAACCTTTATGCAAATTATTAATTATTTTAATTTGATATGTATATTGATATGTGTTTAGAACAATTTAATTGAGCATAATTTTGTTGAATAAAATTAAAAAAAAAACAAAAACATTCGTGAATCCAGTTTTGTTTTGTTTTTTCTTTCGCTGGATCTGTTGTTATTCATGATTCAAGTCTGTTGATTAGCGTGGGTGGTACAAGGTAATTAACTAATAGTGGGTAATCAACCAAACATTAAATCATTAAGTGGGTTCTCATGTTATATATATATATATATATATATATATATATATATATATATATATATATATATTATGACGCCCCCAAAACTGGTATACATCACCCATCTTGAGTCGCCAGATACATGGTACATAAATTTAAATAAAACTTAATTATACAACAGTCGTGTAAAATACAACAAAACATAGCTGGGAGTTTAAACAAGAATATTGTCATCTAGACAATATCCACACTCAATGGTGTCCTCATTATAATTATTATCACATTATTCCGTAGAATAGTGAGGACTACTAAAGCCATTTATCCTGGACCATCACTCCATTCCCCGACTCGTCCCAGCTATATTCTCATTTCCTGAAGAAAACAATGAAAGAAAGGGTGAGCTCAATTAGCCTAGTAATAAATATTATGACTAAGATAATGCAGAATAAATTATCTTTAGCCTTCAATAGTATAACAACGGATAGAATATAATAGACAACAAGTTTTAGATCAACAACTGCAGCGGAATAAGCAATCCATTAGAAGAGTCAAGTAGAGCATAAAATCTACTCTCTTCTATGATTTAAAAAGTTTTTCATCAAATTTATCACTGAGACTCAGCTTAATAAATAAAATCGAATCATCCCTACACCACGGCCAAGGATATTCATGTAATCATCAATGGTCATGATTATATCGAATAATCACTGGTCATAATCATACCCACAACTGTCCATCAATGAACTACAGGCCAATGAGATTTTCACCACATCATTCGTCACATTACGGTCATGATTATACCGAATAATCCCTGATCATAATCATACCAAGTCCATCTATGCCCGTAAGCCAAAGATGACTTTCATCACAATATAAGCATGAGGATGATAACAATGACATAATAATTCAATAAAACAAGTTCAAGGATAAATTTTAAAGTTTTATAATTTAATTTATCCAGAAATCAATAACGTCCAAATTGTCAACACGATACTGCTTTGTAGAGTAAAATTCAAGAATAATATTCATGTACCAAAAATAATTTGGACAGAAAATATAAAATCCCAAATTTTACGAATAAAGATTTAAATTTCTCGATTTTTTTTTGAATATTATGGTGTAGATTTAATATAATGTTATAGTTGTGGGTATAATTTATAAATTTTGCAAAGTATGCAAGTTGTTATATTATATTCGATTGGTCAGGGAATATTCTTTGTGTCGGAGAATATTCATACGATGGCACAATCATTGGTGGACCCCACAACAGAATTATTGTCGGAATGAGAAAACGACAAAAATATTTTTATGAAAATAACGACGGAAGTTTTATTGTTAATACTGTTGAACTACTCGGTAGTAAAAGTACAGTAATACGTGTGGTTGCATAGTAGCACACGGTATTGATTATTGATGCTTACGTGAGAAGTCACTCAGTTTTGTTCAATTATTGCTACAGTAGTTGCTGCATTGTATCTCACGTTATTTGATTCAATTATTGTTGATTGTTATATATATATATAAAAGCTTTGTTTTATTAGTATTATTAATGTAACAAAACAGAAAAGCTATTTATATAAAACAAAATACTTTTATAAAGTTATTTTATAAATAGAATATATTATATTCTATTATACATAGTATTTTGCATAGTAAAATTTTTTTATATAAAATAGAATACTTTTATAAATTTATTATATAAATAGAATATATTATATTTTATTATGCATAGTGCCTGCATAGTGTTTTGCATAGTAAAATCTTTTTATATAAAACAGAATACTTTTATAAAGTTATTCGTTTTATTAGATTATAAATAAAATATATTTTATTTTATTAAAAATATTTTGCTTTAAATCTAGACCGTCTGATTAAAAGTAAATCAATCTATACCGTTCATGAATTAGTTACTATGCAGTTCATTCTTCTATAAATAGAAGCTCATTTCTTCATTATTTCTTATGAATTCACTGAAACTCTAAAGAGAGAAACTATAGAGAGAATTCTTCTTCTATATTCTTGAGTGTATTTCTTTAGAGTTTAAGAAAGCTTTGAGTGTAGTGCAAGTTTTCTTCGAGTATATCCTCGCCATACCAGTCGAAATACTCTTCTTTCAAATGTAAGGGGTATTATTTATTTCGTATTCATGAAAAGAACTTCTGTTATTCCATTATTTATTATTCTGTTGAAATAACATGTCTATGCGAAGTATCGCATACTTGGTGAAATTCTTCTGTTATTCCATTCTATATCATTATGTTGGAATATCCTGTCTATGCGAAGTACCGCATACATGGTGAAATTCTTCTGTTATTCCATTCTTTATTATTCTGTTGGAATATCCTATCTTTTACGCCGGACCTGGTTTCGTCTTTATTATTCTGTTTGAATATCCTGTCTGTGCGTTTTACGCCGGACCTGGTTCCGTTATTTATTATTCTGTTGGAATAGCCTGTCTATGCGAAGTACCGCATGCATGGTGATTTATGTTGTTATTCCATTCTTTATTATTCTGTTGGAACATCTTGTCGGTGCGAATTTTGCCTGACCTGGTTTCGTTATTTATTATTCTGTTGGAATAACCTGTCTATGCGAAGTACTGTTGATCGATTTCGCAATCAATGAATACATGCAAGTATACACGGTCAACAAGTAATAAAGTGAAAGTAGAGTATCGTTCCCACGAGGAATTATTTAATAAAAATTACCAATTACTAACTCTTAACCAAATCAATTTTATTTAAACAATAGCAAATTGTGAATTTTCTAATTAAGAAAACTAAATTAACTAATTAAAACTAGGTTACTTTATAAATGAATTCAAATAAATAAAGGCTAAGACTCCAATATCCCCAATTATGAACTATAAACCAGTTATCCAATTATCTCAATTATTATGTCTACTGAATTGTTAACAGAAATTCTCAAATGCCAAAAGCCCTCTCTCGAGTGATCAATTGCCTTCTATTTAACCCAGATTAATTTTGCTATTTCTCTATGCAAAACAATTGAATTAAACTCGTTACAATCTCAATTCCTTATGTGTTACATGCGGCAAATAGATATTCTCATTCTATTCACAAACCTAATTATTCACTGTGCAAATAACTAAGTCACATGTCACCATGCCCAGTTCTAACCCTAGAATTCCTTTCTCAATTCCTTCTAGAGTAACAAGGTAATTACTAATCAGATAATTAATTAATAAGCATAAAGCAAGATGAACAATTCACTTCAACATAAATAATTAAAATAAATCAAATAATCAATTCATAATCATAAAAAGTTCAATTGAAATCTTTATAAAAGAGTTAGTTCATAATTAATGAATTAAAACCAAGAATCCACAATTGAATAGACATTAAAAGATAAAAGTATGATAAGAGAAGAGAATAGAATCTGTTGTCAGCAAATCTGATGTTCCCCTCTTGCTCTTGATCTTGATTTTCAATGTTTTTCAATTTGCTTCAATCTTCAATGGCTAATTAAGAATTAGGGTTATGTTCTAATCTAAAGGAGTGTTTAATCTAGGCTAAGCTATGTAATCTCTCCTTATTTTAAGCCTTCCATCATGTATTTAAAGGTTACAAATTCAATTTTCAGTTTTGGAACAAACCCAATCCAATTTAGAGTTAAAAAGGTGTCAAAATTCGCCCAAAACGCATCCAGGCCGCACCAAGACACTTCCCCAACGCCCCAGCACTGTTCACGACACTGAGAATCTACCTTATAGTGCCCCGGCGCTGCAAATAGGCTTAAAATTAGCGCCCCGGCGCTGTTACAAGTTTTGACATTTTCTACTCCGACGTCCTTTGGGAAAATGGTCATAACTTCTTCGTCTGAACTCCAATTTTGATGATTCAAGATGTTACGGAAAGAGGAGAAGTAGATCTACAACTTTCTTTCTTTGATTGTTTCTAAATAATGTCCGAAACTATAGTCAAATTAGCTCTGAAGTGACTGCTGTATAAATGGCAAGCCGAAAATGCGAATCTAGCCACCCCAAACTTCGATCCAAGTAACTTTTGTCCCAAATCCTACAAAACAATATAAAACATGCTTGAATAGACACAAACACATAAAAACATCCTAAAAGACTTGAGAACAACAATAAATTAAGCCCGAATGTATCCAATTCATGTGTATAAAACTCAATCATCAAGTACCGCATGCAAGGTGATTTCTGTTGTTATTCCATTCTTTATTATTCTGTTAGAATATCCTGTCAATGCGTATTACGCCTGACCTAGTTTCGTTATTTATTATTCTATTGGAATAACTTGTCTATGCGAAGTACCGCATACGTGATTTCTTTTGTTATTTCATTCTTTATTATACTCAGTTGATTAAAGTTTTGACTTCTATACTCCATGAAATTAGTGGAATATCCTTGATATTTGCGCTTCATCCAGTATCTTTTCATGAAAATATTCTTCTGAGCATTCTTGAATTTTACTCTACAAAGAATTATCATGTTGACAATTTGAACGTTATTAGTTACTGAATAATTTAATTCTTAAACTTGTTTTATTAAATTCTTATATCATTGTCATCATCCTCATGATTATATTTTGTTGAAAGTCATTTGTGGCCTGTAGTGCATAGATGGACTTGGTATGATTATGACCAGGGATTATTCGGTATAATCATGACCGTAATGTTACAAATGATGTGGAAAAAATCCTCATTGGCTGTAGTTCATTGATGGATAGTTTTTGATATGATTATGGCTATGGATTCTCTTCGGCCAAGGGAGCAAAGATGAATTGTTTTATGGCATGATCAGGACCGTTGATGAAAACACGATTATCTTAGGCCCATAGTGTATGGATAATTTGTGGTCGTGATACTAAATAATATCCTTGGCCTGTAGTGCCGGGATGATTTGATGATGTGGATTATTTATTAAGCTGAGTCTCAGCGATAAAAGTGATGAAAAACTTTTTAAATCATAAAAGATAGTAGATTTTATTCTCTACTTGACTCTTTTAATGGATTTCTTGTTCCGCTGCAGTTAAACTTGATGTATATTGTATTTTATCAGTTTAACATTGTTGAAGACTAATGATAATTTATTCTGCATTATCTTAGTCATAATATTTCTTACTGGGCTAGTTGAGCTCACCCTTTTCTTCAATGTTCTCTTTATGAAATGAGAATATAGCTTGGACGAGTCGGGGAACGGATTGACAGTCTAGAAGATAGCATTAGTAGTCCTCACTATTCTGTTAAATAGTGTACCAATAAATATAATGAGGACTCCTTTGAGTGTGGATATTGTCTAGATGACAATATTCTTATTAAAACTCTCAGTTTATGTTTTGTCGTATTTTACACGACAGTTGTATTTGTATTTTTGTACCATGTATCTGGCGACTCAGGATGGGTGATGTATACCTATTTTGGGGGCGTCATAGTTGGTATCAAAGCTTAGGGATATGATCCCTGGCTGAGATGTGAGATAAGAACTAGGAGGGGAGAGACGGAGAATTCCTTCACTAGTATGACCTACCTAAGTTTATTTGGTATTTAATTGGTTGGTCAGAGTATAGGGATAATATGTGATATGTCAATTAACCCTTGTTTTGTGACATTATTCAGATGTTGTGAATAGGGCTCAGTTATTGGAGCACGATAATCAGTTAGCACAACCAAAAGGCAACGACCAACAACACGATAATAATCGTACTGGTGGCAACGATCATTAAAACAATGATAACCATCGTGGGGGAAATTATCATGCCATGAATGGTAACCACTTCGGTGGTAATCATGGCCAAGATAACATAAGTTGAAATTTCAAGAAAAGAAGGTTCAATAATGATGGAATGACAGCAGCATCAGCATCCGTTTCAAAGGAAGAAGAACGACCACCGGTCGTATGTTTCAAATGCGGGCAAGAGGGACACATCCATCCAAACTGTACGCAACAATCCAAAGCGTGTTTTAATTACGGAAGAGAAGGTCACCTAGCTCGATTTTCTCGTATAGTGAAGTCAAGTCCAGCTGGGACGGTGGCACCAAAGGCGGATACGGACAAAACAAAGTCAGTGGTTTCAGGAAGAACGTATTTCATAACTTCTCAAAAAGTGAGTAACCCGAACGAAGTTAGCACGGGTAGTTAATTATAAATTCTTACGAAGTCTATACCTTATTAGATATCGGTTCTACCATTCTTTTATATCTCTTGCTTACGCTGAACGTTTAAATTTGACTATAGAGAAGTTAGACTTTAACTTATTGGTTGAAACTCGGTTAGGAGAAACCTTCGTTACCTCCACTATTTATAAATCTTGTTGATTCAAATCGACACTTTCACGTTACCTGTCGATCTTATCTCTTTGAAAATACTTGCCTTTGATGTGATTTTAGGAATCGATTGGTTAACTACTCATAATGCTTTTAGTAAGGTTGTTAGCTTTCATATTCCTAACCAACTTATTATGTGAATTCAAGCAACCAAACCACTAAAGTCAATCATTGTCATATCAAGCCATAAGTAAAGAGCCCTGATCCTTTCGTTGTTGACTTCCTTGTGTGGAATGCACCGAAGCCAGACTTTCTATAGGCGACGTCGTGAATGACGATGGCAAGTTGATAGGTATCAAAGTGACGTACTATCCAAGTCATGGATGAGAGTCATAGTTTTGAATGATATTTCTATTGTTAATAAATTTTCTGACGTAATCTTGAAGACTTCTTAGCCTACCCCTAGAGCGTGAAATCGAATTTTGTACTGACCCTAGTACAAAACTCCATTTCTAAAACCCTTAAATATTTCTTCAACTAAAATGAACATAACATGCGCCAAAGACGTTGACTCGAGCTGTTGAAGATTACGATCGTACCATTCAATATTATCATGGGAAAAACGAATGTGGTAGCTGACGCGTTGAGTAGAAGATCGTATGCGTTTACGAGTGCGAATATACGAACCCACATGAAGATAACAAATATACGAGTAGAATTGACTTTAATCGATAAAGTTAAAGCCGTTCAAGCTACATACTCAGAGCTGATGAATGTGAAGAAGAAGGTTCAAAAAGGCGTTATCTTAACCCTCGATTTAATTGGCACATTTTAAAATCCTCGATCAAGTAGAAACTGTGACCTATAAACTCGTTTTACCGCCAAGTATGTCGCGTGTTCATAACGTTTTTCACATATCGATGTTACATAAATATGTGAACGACCCGAACCACATTATTGATTTAGAACCGAACGAGATAGCGGATAATTTAACGTATGAAGATGTACCTATTAAAATCCTGGAATATTTTCAACACTCAAAGGTTATACCTTAAGAGTTAGAATCGGACGAAGTGTGTTCATCTGTTCGGCATACCAGGTACGTACGTAAATTTTGAGGGCGAAATTTCATAAGGAGGGGAGATTTTAAAATCCCAAATATTACGAATAAAGATTTAAATTTCCCAATTTTTTTGAATATTATGGTGTGATTTAATATAATTGTGACGCCCCCAAAATAGGTATTCATCACCCATTTTGAGTCGCCAAATACATGGTACAAAAATACAAATACAACTTAATAATACAGATGTCGTGTAAAATACGACAAAACATAACTGTGAGTTTGAATACAATTATTGTCTACTAGAGATTATACAAACTCAAAAAGAGTCTTCATTACAATTATTAATACACTATTTCACATAATAGTGAGGAGTACTAATGCTATCCTCTGGACCGTCACTCCGTTCTCCGACTAGTCCCTGCTATGTTCTCATTTCCTGAAGAGAACAGTGAAAGAAAGGGTGAGCTCAACTAGCCCAGTAAGAAATATTATGACTAAGATAATGCAGAATAAATTATCCTTAGCCTTCAACAGTATTAAACTGATAAAATATAACAACATCAAGTTTAACAGTAGCGGATCAAGCAATCCATTAAAAGAGTCAAGTAGAGAATAGAATCTACTATCTTTTATGATTTAAAATGTTTTTCATCACTTTTATCGCTGAGACTCAGCTTAATAAATAATCTACATCATCCCTGCACTACGGCCAAAGATATTCATTAGGGTCACGACCACAAATTCCATGCACTACGGGCCAAGGATATTTGTGTATTCATCAATGGTCATGATCATGCCAACAACTGTCCATCAATGCACTACGGGCCAATGAGGACTTTTATCACATCATTTGTAACATTACGGTCATGATTACACTGAATAATCCCTGGTCATAATCATACTTAGTCCATCTATGCATTACAGGCCACAGATGACTTTCAACATAATATAAACATGAGGATGATGACAATGATATAAGAATTCAATAAAACAAGTTCAAGAATTAATTTGTCCAAGAACTACTAATGTCCAAATTGTCCACATGATACTGCTTTGTAGAGTAAAATTCAAGAATGATCAGAAGAATATTTCCATGAAAAGATACTGGATGAAGCGCAAATATCAAGGATATTCTACTAATTTCATGGAGTATAGAAGTCAAAACTTTTACCAACTGAGTATAATAAAGAATGGAATAACAACAGAAATCACCATGCATGCGGTACTTCGCATAGACAGGTTATTCCAACAGAATAATAATAACGAAACCAGGTCAGGCAAAATTTGCACCGATAGGATGTACCAACAGAATAATAAAGACGGAACCAGGTCCGGTGTAAACACACAGACAGGATGTTCCAACGGAATAGTAATAAGGACGGAACCAGGTCCAGGTGTAAAATACACAGACAAGATGTTCCAACGGAATAATAATAAAGACGGAACTAGGTCCGGTGTAAAACACACACATGATATTCCGACAGAATAATAAAGACGGAATAATAAAAATGGAACCAGGTTCGGCGTATAGCACAGACAGGATATTCCGACATAATAATAAAGACAAAATAATAGAAGAATGTCACCAAGTATAGGGTAGACCGCGTATACAGGTTATTCCAACAGAATAATAAGAAATGGAATAACAACAGTTCTCTTCATGAATAAGAAAGAATAACACCCCTTACCGTAACAAAAACTGGATATAGGAAAAGAAAAGTTAAGTAGCAAAAAGTTTTTATTCTATCTCTCTATAGTTTCTCTCTCTAGAGTTCAGTGAATTCGTAAGAGAATAATGAAGGAATGAGCTTCTATTTATAGGAAAATGGAATGCATAGTAACTAATCCATGAACGGTCCAGATTGATTTACTTTAATCTGACGATCCATATTTAAAGAAAAATCTTTTAAATAAAATATAATATATTCTATTTATATAAAAAGATTTTTACTATGCAAACACTATGCAATACTATGCAACACTATGCATAATAAAATATAATATATTTTTTTTATAGAATAACTTTAATAAAGTATTCTGTTTTAAACAAAAAAGATGTTTCTGTTTTATTACGTTAATAATACGAATAAAACAAAACGTCAGCATCGCTATAATAATTCATATTATTAATCGACAATAATTGAATCAAACTGAGCGACTTCTCACATAAATATCAATAATCAATACCGTGTGCTACTATGCAACAACGCGTAATATTGTACTTTTACTACCCAGTAGTTCAACAGTATCAACGGTAAAACTTTCGCTGTTATTTTCAATAAAATATTTTTGTCGTTTTCTCAATCCGACAATAATTCTGTTGTGGGGTCCACCAATAATTGTACCGTCGTACGAATATTTTCCGACACAAAGAATATTTCCTGATCAATCGAATATAGTATAACAACTTGCATACTTTGCAAAATTTATAAATACTACCCACAACTATAATATTATCTCAAATTCACACCATAATATTAAAAAATTATTTCGAGAAAATTAATTCTTTATTCATAAAATCTGGGGTTTCACAATCTCCCCTCCTTATGGAATTTCGCCCTCGAAATTTACGTACGTACCTGGTATGCCGAACAGGTGAGGATACATTGACTTCACTTCAAATTCTAACTCTTGAGATATAATCTTTGAGTGTTGAATACGATTCTTCTTATCCAAGATTGTAACACGTATCTCTTCAAACGTTAAATCATCCGCTATCTCGTCTGGTTCTAAATTAATAATGTGGTTCGGGTCGTCCACATATTTACGTAACATCGATACGAAAAAAAACGTTATGAACACGCAATATATTTGGCGGTAAAACGGGTCTATAAGCCACAGTTCCTACTCAATCGAGGATTTCAAATGGGCCAATAAAATCGAGGGTTGAGATTTCCTCTCTTCAGCAACTCTTGCTTCTAAAATAACACCCTCTTGAACCTTTTTCTTCACATTCATCAGATTCGGGTATGTAGCTTGAGCGTCTTTAACTTTATCGATTAAAGTCAATTTTACTCGTATATTCGTTATCTTCACGTGGGTCCCTAGAGTCTTTAACTCTATCTTCATCATTTGCAAGTTATACAAAATGAGTCTTTGTGTTAACAACATCGCACTTGTAAACGCATACGATCTTCTACTCAACACGTCAGCTACCACGTTCGCTCTTCCACGATGATATTGAATAGTACGATCGTAATCTTCAACAGCTCGAGTCAACGTCTTTGGTGCATGTTACTTTCGTTTTAGTTGAAAAAATTATTTTGAGGGTTTAAGAAATGGGTTTTGTATTGGTGTCAATACAAAATTCGATTTCACGCTCTAGGGTAGGCTAAGAAGTCTTCAGGAATACGTCAAGAGATTTATTAATGATAAAAATATCATTCAAAACTGTTACTTACATCCAAGACTTGGATAGTACGTCACATTGATACCAACTGTGACTTCTATCCCTTAACCTAGATAGCACCTCACAATGATACCTATCAACTTGTTATCGTCATTCACGACGTCGCCTACAGAAAGTCTGGTTTTGATGCATTCCACACAAGGAAGTCATCAACAAAAGGATCGGGGCTCTTTACTTAGGGCTTGATATGACAATGATTGAATTTAGTGGTTTGGTTGCTTGAATTCGCATAATAGGTTGGTTAGGAATATGAAAGCTAACAACCTTACAAAAAACATGATGAATAGTTAACCAATCGTTTCCTAAAATCGCATCAAAGGCAAGTATTTTCAAAGAGACAAGATCAACACGTAATGTGAAAGTGTCGATTTGAATCAAATAAGATTTATAAACAGTGGAGGTAACGAAGGTTTATCCCAATGGAGTTTCAATAGATAAATCAAAGTTTAACTTCTCTAGAGTTAAGTATAAACATTGAACATAACTAGGTGAAATAAAAGAGTGAGTAGAATCGGTATCTAACATGGTATAGACTTCGTAAGAGCTTATGATTAACTTACCCGTGATAATTTTATTCAGGTTCCTCTTCATGAGAGAAAAAAAACGTTCTCTCCTAAACTACCGACTTTGGCTTGTCTGGGACTTCCTTTGGCATCATTATCCCAGCTGGAATTGACTTAATCATACTACAAAATCGAGCTATGTAACCTTCTCTTCCGTAATTAAAACATGCTTTGGACTGCTGCGTACAGTTTGGACGGATGTGTCCCTCCTGTCCGCATTTGAAACATACAACTGGTGGTCGTTCTTCTTCCTTTAAAACGGGTGCTGGTACCGACGTCTTTACGTCATTGTTGAACCTTCTCTTCTTGAAATGTCCATTCTTATTATTTTGGCCATGATTATTACCGAAGTGGTTACCATTTCTGACATGTTGATTCCCTCCATGCTTATTATCACCGTTTTGATGACTGTTATCACCGGTATTATCATTTTGTCGGCTGCTCTCTTTTGGTTTGGTTGACTCGTTATCGCGCTCCATCAACTAAGCCCTATTTACAACATCTGAATACAAACACAGTTTATGAGAAATAAGATGTTGACGTATCTCTGGCTTCAAACCTCTTAAAAATAATCGCGCCATTCTCTCTTCATTATCCACCAAGTGGGACGCAAACCGGGATAACTCCGCAAATTTTGCCTCGTATTGCGACACGGTCATATTATTTTGCTCCAATTTGATAAACTCCACCTCCTTCATGTGACGAATACTTTCGGGAAAGTATTTGTCGTTGAACAGCTCTTGGAACTTCTCCCAAGACATCTTCAGTACGGAAGGTTGAGTACGTTTTACCGATTCCCACCAGTAATCTGCCTCTTCACGCAACATAAAGGTGGCAAAGGGAACCTTTTTCTCCTCGGAGCATCCCAAGACATCAAATATCTTGGTGATCTGCTTTAACTATGTCTTCGCCTTAAGTGGTTCTGGCTTTCCCAAAAACTCTGGTGGTCCCAGCTCCTTGAATTGCTTAGCGGTGACCAACCATGGATTGCCATTGTTTCCTCATGTATTATGAACAGGAGCCGCCTTCTCCCGTTGTTGCATGAATTGCTCCTTAAACTGCTTAGCGGTGACCGTCCGAGAGTTATCAGTATTTCTACCTGCATTTTGGACAGGAGCTGCCTTAGCCTGTTGTTGCATGAATTGCATAAAGCCTTTGACCATCCCATCATTCACCATTTCATCGGTGTTATTATTTTCATGAGGAGTATTGTCCTCTAGTTGCACATTATCCTGATTATTGATCTGTGGAGACTCAACGGTCTCCTGTGCTCCATTGATAATCTCAACATTCTCGGATGCCATTTTCAAATACTGCCACAAAACAAAGATTAATTGATATGTAACATAATATCTCTAAACTTTGACCAACCAATTTAAATACAAAATAAATTTAAGTAGGTCATACTAGCGAAGGAATTCCCCGTCTCTCCCCTCCTAGTTCTAGTCTCACATCTTAGTTAGGGATCATATCCCTAAGCTTTGATACCAACTGTGACGCCCCCAAAATAGGTATTCATTACCCATCTTGGGTCATCAGATACATTGTACAAAAATACAAATACAACTTACTAATACAGCTGTCGTGTAGAATACGACAAAACATAACTGTGAGTTTGAATACAATTATTATCTACTAGAGATTATACAAACTCAAAAAGAGTCCTCATTACAATTATTAATACACTATTTCACAGAATAGTGAGGACTACTAATGCTATCCTCTGGACCGTCACTCCGTTTTCTGACTAGTCCAAGCTATGTTCTCATTTCCTGAAGAGAACGGTGAAAGAAAGGGTGAGCTCAACTAGCCCAGTAAGAAATATTATGACTAAGATAATGCAGAATAAATTATCCTTAGCCTTCAACAGTATTAAACTGATAAAATATAACAACATCAAGTTTAACAGCGCGGATCAAGCAATCCATTAAAAGAGTCAAGTAGAGAATAGAATCTACTATCTTTTATGATTTAAAAAGTTTTTCATCACTTTTATCGCTGAGACTCAACTTAATAAATAATCCACATCATCCATGCACTACGACCAAGGATATTCATTAGGGTCACGACCACAAATTCTATGCACTACGGGCCAAGGATATTTGTATATTCATCAATGGTCATGATCATGCCAACAACTGTCCATCAATGCACTACAGGTCAATGAGAACTTTTATTACATCATTTGTAACATTACGGTCATGATTACACCGAATAATCCCTGGTCATAATCATACCAAGTCCATCTATGCACTACAAGCCACAGATGACTTTCAATATAATATAAACATGAGGATGATGACAATGATATAAGAATTCAATAAAATAAGTTCAAGAATTAATTTGTCCAAGAACTACTAATGTCCAAATTGTCCACATGATACTGCTTTGTAGAGTAAAATTCAAGAATGATCAGAAGAATATTTCCATGAAAAGATACTGGATGAAGTGCAAATATCAAGGATATTCCACTAATTTCATGTAGTATAGAAGTCAAAACTTTAACCAACTGAGTATAATAAAGAATGGAATAACAACAGAAATCACCATGCATGCGGTACTTCGCATAGACAGGTTATTCCAATAGAATATTAATAACGGAACCAGGTCAGGCAAAATTTGCACCGACAGGATGTTCCAACAGAATAATAAAGACGGAACCAGGTCCAGTGTAAACACACAGACAGGATGTTCCAACGGAATAGTAATAAAGACGGAACCAGGTCCCGTGTAAAACACACAGACAGGATGTTCCAACGGAATAATAATAAAGACGGAACCAGGTCCGGTGTAAAACACACAGACACGATGTTCCAACGGAATAATAATAAAGACGGAATCAGGTCTGGTGTAAAACACACACAGGATATTCCGATAGAATAATAAAGACGAAATAATAAAAATGGAACAAGGTCCAATGTATAGCACAGACAGGATATTCTGACAGAATAATAAAGGCAAAATAATAGAAGAATGTCACCAAGTATAGGGTAGACCGCGTATACAGGTTATTCCAACAGAATAATAAGAAATGAAATAACAACAGTTCTCTTCATGAATAAGAAAGAATAACACCCCTTACCGTAACAGAAACTAGATATAGGAAAAGAAAAGTTAAGTAGCAAAAAGCTTTTCTTCTATCTCTCTATAGTTTCTCTCTCTAGAGTTCAGTGAATTCGTAAGAAAATAATGAAGGAATGAGCTTCTATTTATAGGAAAATAGAATGCATAGTAATTAATCCATGAACGGTCCAGATTGATTTACTTTAATCTGACGGTCCATATTTAAAGAAAAATCTTTTAAATAAAATATAATATATTCTATTTATATAAAAAGATTTTTACTATGCAAATACTATACAAAACTACTATGCAACACTATGCATAATAAAATATAATATATTCTATTTATAGAATAACTTTAATAAAGTATTTTGTTTTATATAAAAAAGATGTTTCTGTTTTATTACGTTAATAATACGAATAAAACAAAACGTCAGCATCGCTATAATAATTCAAATTATTAATCGACAATAATTGAATCAAACTGAGCGACTTCTCACATAAATATCAATAATCAATACCGTGTGCTACTATGCAACAACGCATATTACTGTACTTTTACTACCCAGTAGTTCAACAGTATCAACGGTAAAACTTTTGCCGTTATTTTCAATAAAATATTTTTGTCGTTTTCTCAATCCGACAATAATTCTGTTGTGGGGTCCACCAATAATTGTACCGTCGTACGAATATTTTCCGACACAAAGAATATTCCCTGACCAATCGAATATAATATAACAACTTGTATACTTTGCAAAATTTATAAATATTACCCACAACTATAATATTATCACAAATTCACACCATAATATTAAAAAATTATTTCGAGAAAATTAATTCTTTATTCATAAAATCTGGGGTTTCACAATAATGTTATAGTTTTGGGTAATATTTATAAATTTTGCTAAGTATGCAAGTTGTTATATTATATTCGATTAGTCGGGGAATATTCTTTGTGTCAGGGAATATTCGTACGACGGCACAATTATTGATGGACCCCACAACGGAATTATTGTCGGAAAAGAAAACGACAAAAATATTTTTATAAAAATAATGACGAAAGTTTTACTGTTAATACTGTTGAACTACTCGGTAGTAAAAGTACAGTAATACGTGTGGTTGCATAGTAGCACACGGTATTGATTATTGATGCTTACGTGAGAAGTCACTCAGTTTTATTCAATTATTGCTATAGTAGTTGCTGCATAGTATCTCACGTTATTTGATTCAATTATTGTTGATTGTTATATATATATATATATATATATATATATATATATATATATATATATATATAAGTTTTGTTTTATTAGTATTATTAATGTAATAAAACAGAAAAGCTTTTTATATAAAACAGAATACTTTTATAAAGTTGTTCGTTTTATTAGATTATAAATAAAATATATTATATTTTATTAAAAAGATTTTGCTTTAAATCTGGACCGTCCTATTAAAAGTAAATCAATCTGGACCATTCATGAATAAGTTATTATGCAGTCCATTCTCCTATAAATAGAAGGTCGTTCATTCATTATTTCTTACAAATTCACTGAAACTCTAAAGAGAGAAACTATATAGAGAATTCTTCTTCTATAATCTTGAGTGTATTTCTTTAGAGTTTAATAAAGCTTTTAGTGTAGTGCAAGTTTTCTTCGAGTATATCCTCGCCCTACCAGTCGAATTACTCTTCTTTCAAAGGTAAGGGGTATTATTTCTTTGGTATTCATGAAGAGAACTTCTGTTATTCTATTATTTATTATTCTGTTGGAATAACTTGTCTATGCGAATTACAGCATACTTGGTGAAATTCTTCTATTATTCCATTCTATATCATTATGTTGGAATAACCTGTCTATGCGAAGTACTGCATACATGGTGAAATTCTTCTGTTATTCCATTCTTTATTATTCTGTTAGAATATCCTGTCTTTTACGTCGGACCTAGTTCCGTCTTTATTATTCTGTTTGAATATCATGTCTGTGCATTTTACGCCGGACCTGGTTCCGTTATTTATTATTCTATTGGAATAGCTTGTCTATGTGAAGTATCGCATGCATGGTAATTTCTGTTGTTATTCCATTCTTTATTATTCTGTTGGAACATCCTATCGATGCGAATTTTGCCTGACCTGGTTCCGTTATTTATTATTCTGTTGGAATAACCTGTCTATGCGAAGTACCGCATGCATTGTGATTTATGTTGTTATTCCATTCTTTATTATTCTGTTGGAATATCCTGTCGGTGCGTATTACGCCTGACCTAGTTCCGTTATTTATTATTCTATTAGAATAACCTGTCTATGCAAAGTACCGCATGCATGGTGATTTCTTTTGTTATTTCATTCTTTATTATACTCAGTTGATTAAAGTTTTGACTTCTATACTCCATGAAATTAGTGGAATATCCTTGATATTTGCGCTTCATCCAGTATCTTTTCATGGAAATATTCTTCTGAGCATTCTTAAATTTTACTCTACAAAGAAGTATCATGTTGATAATTTGGACGTTATTAGTTCCTGAATAATTTAATTCTTGAACTTGTTTTATTGAATTCTTATATCATTGTCATCATCCTCATGTTTATATTTTGTTGAAAGTCATCTGTGGCATGTAGTGCATAGATGGACTTGGTATGATTATAACCAGGGATTATTCGGTATAATCATGACCGTAATGTTACAAATGATGTAGAAAAAGTCCTCATTGGCCGTAGTACATTGATGGACAGTTTTTGGTATGATTATAGCTATGGATTCTCTTCGGCCAATGGAGCAAAGATGAATTGTTTTATGGCATGATCAGGACCGTTGATGAAAACACGATTATCTTTGGCCCGTAGTGCATGGATAATTCATGGTCGTGATACTAAATAATATCATTGGCCTGTAGTGCAGGGATGATTTGATGATGTGAATTATTTATTAAGCTGAGTCTCAGCGATAAAAGTAATGAAAAACTTTTTAAATCATAAAAGATGGTAGATTTTATTCTCTACTTTACTCTTTTAATGGATTGCTTGTTCCGCTGCAGTTAAAGTTGATGTCTATTGTATTTTATCAGTTTAACATTGTTGAAGACTAATGATAATTTATTCTGCATTATCTTAGTCATAATATTTCTTACTGGGCTAGTTGAGCTCACCCTTTTCTTCACCGTTCTCTTCATGAAATGAGAATATAGCTTGGACGAGTCGGGGAACAGATTGACAGTCCAGATGATAGCATTAGTAGTCCTCACTATTCTGTTAAATAGTGTGCCAATAAATATAATGAGGACTCCTTTGAGTGGGGATATTGTCTAGATGACAATATTCTTATTAAAACTCTCAGTTTATGTTTTGTCGTATTTTACACGACAGTTGTATTATTAAGTTGTATTTGTAATTTTGTATCATGTACCTGGCAACTCAAGATGGGTGATGTATACCTATTTTGGGGGCGTCACAGAAAAGAAATATATTTTTCGGGTAAATTGTACCCCGTGAATAGTACTTCGGGAATAATATCCCGTGAATAGTACTCCGACATGAAAAGTGTCCTGAATACTCGAGTGAATAATATTTGGGTGAATAGTAACCCGTGAATAGAACTCGTGAACAGTACTCTGACACGAAAAGTGCCCCAAATACCCGAGTGAATAATACTAGAGTGAATAGTAACTGAGTAAATAGTAACCCATAAATAGTAACTCGTAATAGAAAAATACCAAAGAAAACTATATTTTGATAATAGAATATACGAAACTGCAAATGGATTTTCACCCGACATGCGGTAATCCACATAGACAGGTTATTCCAACAGAATAATAAAGAATGGAATAACAGAAGAATTCAACATGCTTGCGATAGACCGCACAGACAGGTTATTTCCAATAGAATAATAAAGATTGGAACCAAGTCATGCGTAATCCGCACAGACAGGATATTCCAATAGAATAATAAAGAATGGAACCAGGTCATGCATAATTCGCACAGATAGGATATTCCAACAGAATAATAAAGAATGGAATAACAACAGAATTCACCAGGCATGCGATAGACCGCACAGACAAGGTATTCTAACAGAATAATAAAGAATGAAATAACAGAAGAATTTCACCATGTATGCGGTATTTCGCATAGACAGGTTATTCCAACATAATAATAAAGAATGGAATAACAACCCTTACGAGTATTAAAAGAAAATAACTCTCTTCATGAATATGAAAGAATAATACCCTTACCTTAGAAGAAGACTGGATACTGGAATAGTGAGGTAGCAGACTTCTCTTCTTCTTTCTCTCTATAATTTCTCTCTATAATAATTTCTCTTAGTTTTAGTGAATTGGTGAGAAATGAAAGAAGAATGAGATTCTATTTATAGGAAAATATAGTTTCGATAATTGCACATTTTGGGGCTCAAAATATTACAGTATAATACCTTCCTCTTTTTCTTCATTTTTAATTTAGTCCTGCAAGTATTATCAAACTTACACCACCTCCCCTAATAGTAAATAATGTGAATCAATAGTTCAATCATGTGAATCAATAGTTATAATCATGTGAAAATACGAATTATAGTATAGTACCTTTAACTATACCTCCATTTTTAACTTAGTCATGCAAGTATTATCAATCTTGCACCAACTCCCCTAATAGTAAATGAATGTGAATCAATAGTACACACATGTGAACAAATAGTTATAATCATGTGAATCACTAGCAATTAATTGTTCATTTATTCGGTTAATTACCTGATTGTCAATATAACCTCCAGACATCAATTATCATCGAAATAAATATCGATTTCCACTAACACTAATAATTTCCACATAATGGAACTATCAATTTCATCTTTAATCAACACGAACTTATTCATTATTAATATTATAACACATAATATTTAACAACTAAGTCGTTCCCAGGAAAGAAGGGGCTTTCCGATAAGGATTTCTCCCTATTGGCGCGCAATTAGATTATCCAACCTCTCATTGACAGAACTTCTAGACATTGTCAATATTACAAATAATAATATGAATAACTTTGTCGTCTCAATTATTGATTTAACAATATAACATATTATGCAGATGATACTGTAACAATAATTGAATCAATATTATGAGAGATATGATACAGCAATTACTGTAGCAATAATTGAGTATAACTGAGTGACTTCTTACGTAAGCATCAGTAATCAATACCGTGTGTTACTATGCAACCACACGTATTACTGTAATTTTACTACCGGGTAGTTCAACAGTTTTAACGGTAACACTTTCGCCGTTATTTTTATAAAATGATAATTATGGAGTTTTCTAACTACGACAATACTTCCGTTGTAGGGTCCACCAATGATTGTCCCGTCGTACGGATATTCCCTGACAAAAAGAATATTTCTCGACCAATCGAATATTATATAACAACTTGCATACTTTGCAAAATTTATAAATATTACCCACAACTATAACATTATATCAAATCCACACCATAATATTCAAAAAAAAATATTTCAAGAAATTTAAATCTTTATTTATAAAATTTGGGGTCTCACATATTTACCCACCAAACATTAAATCAGAAAGTGGGTTCTCATGTTATATATATATATATATATATATATATATATATATATATATATATATATATATATATATATATATATATATATATATACGGAAAGCTTCAAGAGCATAATTCTTAAATAGCATAATGCCTTAAATAGCATAATTTTATCAAAACGACGTAGTTTTGGAGGGACGCGGTGGTATTTTTGTAAATACGTGGTGGCATTTCGTGGTGGCATGGTATTTATAAAAATGCCACCGCGTCCCTCCAAAACTACGTCATTTTGATAAAATTATGCTATTTAAGGCATTATGCTATTTAAGAATTATGCTCTTGAAGCTTCCCGTATATATATATATATATATATATATATATATATATATATATATATATATATATATTATTCTTAATTATTTTATAATTAAAATAAAATTTATTTTAATCTTAAAATAAAAGTTTATTTTATTTTTAAAATAAAAAGTTTATTTTAATTTAAAAATTGAATTTCATGCTAACTAATTAGAGTTGGAATTGGATTCCATGATAACTAATTAAAGTTGAAATTGGATTCCATGTTTCCTTAAATAAAAGAGTTTATTTAGATATGAAATAAGATTTCATATTATTCAAAATAAAGGAGTTTATTTGTGAATAGGAAAGAGAATCCGTATTTCCTTAAATAAATAAGTTTATTTAGATATGAAATAAGATTTCATATTATTCAAAATAAAGGAGTTTATTTGTGAATAGGAAAGAGAGTCCGTGTTTCCTTTAATAAAGGAGTTTTTTTTACTTGAAATTGGATTCCATAATTAATTAAAATAAAGGAGTTTATTTTGATTAAAAATTTTGATTAAAATAAAACAGTTTATTTTATTCAAAATTAGATAAATTAAAATAAAAGAGGTTTATTTTGATTTAAATTTGGATTAAAATAAAAGAGTTTATTTTGATTCAAAATTAGTTTTATACTAACTAAATTTGCCCATTAAATGATATCAATATATATATATATATTGAATGTTTATTATTCATGAGATGAATGTTATTTATTGATGCATATGGTGATGTGTATGATAATAAATGGGATTGATTATGGACTATTAACCAATGTGATTGGATTTTATTTTAGTTTGATGCATGAATGTATGGGTTTTATTAAATGGGGTCTACGTACTTCGTCTTCTCTAATTTTTCCTTAATGTAAATTCTATTTTCATCCTATGTACTTCCCCTTGACTGCTGATCAAGGTTTCTATTTATTTTAAATAGTTTTGTAATAGGAATAGTTAGAATTAATTTTGAAGAATTGGAGATCAAGGAGCAAGGAGCGCATGAAGACCCGTTTGTAATGGAGCCCGAGTTTAAATGTAATAGTTATATTTAAATATTAATTTTTTGCACCCCTAGGGTTTGACCTTTTGGTTCACTTTGTGGCTCTAGTGAATCAAACTAGAATAAAAGTCCATAATCAATCCAGGTAGAATATAGTATTCTATATGAGCATGCTTATACTATATATATTATATATTATGCAAACATGCTTCGCATGATCATTAATATGACACGTGTTTTATATATATATATATATATATATATATATATATATGTGTGTGTGTGTGTGTGTGTGTGTGTGTGTGTGTGTGTGTGTGTGCATGCGCGCTAAACAAGATGAGATAAATTACTTACATGTAAACCCCTCAAATCTTTTATATTAAGTCCTAAGCGTTCAAAGATATTTGGAATATCGAACGTCGCCTTCTAGCATGATAAAAATAATATATTATCAATTAATTATTACAAGTTTGTTGTGTCACCATAAGGCTTATCTTAATTCTTTGAGATGTTAATTTTATCACATTTGATGCTTATAAAGAAAATTGAACAATATTGTTTTGTTGTGTCACCACAAGGACAATATTTTTCTTTTTTGAATATATGAAGTGCTAGGTTGGACTTAACTTAAATCATTTTAGTTCGGATGTGCACACATTTGACCATTATGATTTAAGAGGTAAAATACAAGGAGTTACATAGTTGATGTAATTGACAAGAGTTGTCTACCTATTTATTTATATATAGTTTGTTGTGTCACCACAAGGCTATATACATTTGAAATGAGATCCTTATTCTCACTAGTAAATCTTTAATTAGATTTTGCCGAACTATATAAGTGAGGGTAATATAGTTTGATGAAAATAGTGGGAGATACCAATTTAAAACAAGACCTAATTTATTTTGGTAATTAATAAAAGAATGTATGCTAAAATGTTGTTAATTACAAATTCATTTACAGAATTTTACAGTGTCTAAAATTACTATCACTGCGTAGCATATTAGATGCTAAATTAACCGAACCGAATTAAATGGATTGGTTAAGGAAATTGAGAAAAGTTCTCACGGCTGAAAAGCTATCTGATGTCCTTCATACGCATATCCCTGTAATGGTTGCAGACAATGCCTCTGAGGAAGAGATTGTAACTTTTAGAAAGTGGCAAGATGATGCAAAGTTGGCTCAATGCATCATGCTCGCATCCATGATTAACGAGCTTCGGCGTCAACATGAAACTATGGATGTTGTTACTATATTCCTACACATCAAGTAGTTGATGGTGAGGAAAGAAGGACTGATAGATATCAGATATCTAAGGAGCTCTTCCGATCTAGAATAACCGATGACACTGCAGTACAAACACTAACATAATCAATTTGATTGATCAATTAGGACAACGGGTTTTGTCATGGATGGAGAGTTGAGCCAAGATTTGATCTTGCACTCACTCCCGGACTCCTTTCACAATTGTTGTGAATTTTTCATATGAACAAGCTACATATCAGCTTCGCTGATTTGCTTAACATGTTGAAAAATATTGAGAGTCACTTTCTAACCAAGAAAGACCAAGTCTTACTGATAGGGGCCAAATGATCTTCTGAAAAGAATAATGATTCAAAGAAGGCTAATAGAAAGGCAAAAAAAACAAATGATAATAAGAACAAAACTGATACAAATAGCAAAGGAGTTTGTTTCCACTGCAATAAGCTTGGACACTGGAAAGAAACTGTAAGATGCAATTTGTAGAGGCTAACCAGAAGAAGCTTAATGAAGTTTTGGTTACAAATACAATTTTGTTCATGAGTTAAAATAAATTTTTCTTTAAGTCAAGGTTCTACTTGGGTATTGGATACCGACTTTAGTTATCATAAATATAGATTTATGAAGGGACCAAGCAGAAGTTGAAAGCTAAACAAAGATAAGTAATCCTATGTGAGGGAAATAAAGCAAAGGTTGCTGCATTAGCCATAGGAACTTATAGTTTAGCACTGCCTACAGATAAATCTATTAAGTTAATAAGTTGTTATTGTATTCCAGTTCTCGTTGGAAACATTATTTCTATTTTGTTGTTGGACAATGAAATCTTTGGTATTATATTTAAGAACAATTATTGTTATATTTATAATAATAATATTCTGTATAGAATTGGAATATTACTTAATGGATTTTGTATACTTAACTTACGTGAAAACTTATTTTACAAATTGAACAAACTAATATAAGAAAAAAGAGATGATCATTCAAAGGGTTGAATATGTGTATTTGCTGAAATAGAATTGTGAATTATTTGAAAGGTTCAAAGAATTCAGAAATAAAACAAATTGGCAAAATATTAGGATTCTTTGATCCGATCAAGGAAGGAATAATTGTGCAATGAGTTTATAGATCATCTCAAATGGTTTTCTCACAATGGACGCCTCCTGATAAGCAATAATTGATTGATGTATCTGAAAGAAAATATTATAACTTGTTGGACATGGTGTGGTCCATAATGATTTTATCGACATTCCAGTATCCCTCTGGGGTCATGTCCTAGAAATGGCTGCATATCTACGAAAAAGGTAACCTCAAAATTCGGCCCCAAGACTCCATAAAAGTTATGGACAGAAAGGATTCCTAATTTTAAGTATGTTAAGATAAGGGGTTATCCAACTTATATGAAAAGGCTTTAAAAGGATAAGCTTAGGATAAGATTTGACAAGTACAAATTTGTGGGACATCCTAAAGTAAGTTTAGGGTATATGTTCTATAATCCTACTTAGCAAAAGATGTTTGTTTCGAAACACGCTACCTTCTAAGATAAAGGTGTTTATCATTGAAGGAGCTAGTGGAAGGATAATAGATCTTGAAGAGTTCAAGAACCACAAAACACTATAAGTAAAATAAGAGGAACCTATAGATAGACCTATTGTACCACAACTGAATCGTAAATCTAGAATAGTACCAAAGATACCTAGGAGGTATGGATTCATCATGGATGATGATGATGAGGTATGTATCATAGAAGATGATGATCCGATTATATACGATGAGGTAAGAGTTATAGACACTCAGAGAAATGGATTGAAGCAAGCTTCTCAAATATGGAACATTCGTTTTGATGAAATAAATCAAAAGAGTTTAATTTTATCAAAAACAAGAATGAACCTAATGTGTACAAAAGGGTCAGTGGGAGCATTATAACATTTCTAGTGTTATATGTTGATATATTACAGATAAAGAATGACATACTAATGCTACAATCAGTAAAGATAAAGTTGTCTAAACATTCCTCCATGAATGATTTGGGAAGAGTATCTTAATTGGGTATACAAATCTATATAGATAGATTCAAGAGGATGCTCAACTTAACTCAAGGAACGTATATTCATTTGATGCTAAAGTCGTTTAGCATGGCAAACTCCAAGAGATGTCTCATGTTGATGAGCCATGGAGTGAATCTCTCTTAATAGTCCCCATAGACTCCTGAAAAGAGAGATTGCATGAGTGAAAATCATGTATATAATGAAATATACGAGACCTGATGTTGATCGGTTATATTCTAGAGAAGATCAATGTAAGACAGTGAAAAATATCTTAAAGTACTTAACAGTCACTAAGGATGTGATTAAAATTTATGGTGGGTCTAAATTAAAACTAGAGGGCTTAACAGACTCAGGTTTTTCAGATAGACCAAGACTATAGAAAATCCACTTTAAGGTAAAGGGTTACCTTGAACAGTGGTGCGGTGAATTGGAAAGGTTCCAAACAGCAAAGAGTTGCTGGTTTAGTGATAAAGACAAAGTATATAGCTATAAATGAAGCTATAAGTTGATTGTTTGGATGAAAAGTTTATTACTGAACTAGGAATAGTTCTTAAATCTCATCTTGGATCTAAACATGTGTTGTGGCACTTTCATTTGATTTAGGAATCATTGAAAGATGAGAAATCACTATAGAGATAGTTGACTCTCAAGAACAACATTACATATCTATTAACTAAAGCTTATCCAACAGCAGGATAATCGTAACTTAGAGAAGAAGGGTATGAGATACCATGACGATTGGCTTTAGTGCAAGTGGGAGATTGAAAGTAGTATGCACACAAGCCAATCATGTTTGATGATAAAGCATATACTTTGTAACAATCTTATTCATTTATTAATAAAAAGTATTAATTTATTAAAGGCTTTTAATTATCTACATGATATTGTTTTATAATATGTGATAAACCCATAGTTTTAAGCAATGCTTTTAGAATAATGATGATGCTCATTCTAATGAGATCTAAATTCTTAGAAAGCTTAAAACTAAAATAGTTCTCAATCGTTGGATTACTAAATTGGGGATTAGTGAATCCGGATAGATTGGTACATACGTTGCTTGCTCATTGGATGAGGATGATTAATCTCATGATCATTTGTGTGGAGACACTAAAGCAAGTATGTAGGTACTTATTAGAGAATAAGTTCACTGAACGTGGCTCGCTAAGGAATACCTAATGGAGTTTAACTTGTCTGTCAATAGGAGTTTCTGTAGTAATAGTAGTACAAGTGATCCTTGGACTTGAGATCATCATAGTATCTTGTGTATGATGAGTTATACTTTGACTTATTCCTTAAGACCCTTAGGGTATATCAAAGGGTATGCTTGGGTAGAATAAGTTGTACATGGAGATAATGTATGATCAATAAAGAATCTATCACTTCTGGTAAAAGAAGAGAAATGTCCTATGTGATTCGATAAATGACAACCCAGTAGTCCTTCGCCAAGGCAGAATGAAATTAGAAAGGAGTTTCTAATTTGCATTATTTGGAGTTGTGCATTTAAGAGTCAAAATACATACAATTAAATAAAATAAGACTTGACAGTAATTTCATGTCTTATATTTAATTGGGACATTGTATGGTGAAAGAATTGAATTGTACAGTAACTATTTACTCAAAGGTTCTTTTATGATTAATGTTAAAATCTATATTATCTGGAAAGTCGTTGATCGCTAGGGAGGCTTATCCCTATTGTAGAATAAATATTATTTATTTAAATAAATTAATAGTTTAATTTATTTATTTAAATAAGATTAGAATTGTTCTAATTAATTTATTCACAACCGGTTTAATATGGAGAACCTAAAGGGTCACACCATAAAAGGAAAAATAATTATTTAAGAAGTTAATGGCATAATCGTAATAATAAGTTAAGTATATTTAATTTAATCTATGGTGATAGAATAAATTAAATAGCTTAATATTTATTATTTAATATTTTAGAAATATTAAATATAAATTAATAAGAGGAGTCTTATTATTATTATTACTACTATTATTATTTAATTCCTAAAGGAGTTTGGAAAATAATTAATAAAAGTACTCTCATATAATCCTAATAAGATTAGGAGGTTAAATTAATTAAAAGATTTTAATTAATTATTCCTAATAAGATTGGGAGCATAATTAATTAAAGGAATTTAATTAATTAAAATAAAAAAAAACCCGATTCCTTAATTGTTAAAGAGAGTTGCCCACATCTATAAATAAGAGGAGTCTTATTATGGGTGGGTGTCCAGGAAAAGACAACTTTCACATGTCCATACGAAACATTTACTTTCAGAAAGATGTCTTTCGGGTTGTGCAATGCCCCGACCACATTTCAGAGGTTTATGATGGAAATTTTTTGGGATATGGTGGAGCACAATGTGGAAGTGTTTATGGATGACTTCTCAGTATTCGGTTATTCATTTGATTTGTGTTTGGAAAATCTAATGATGGTATTAAAAAGATGTGTTGAAATAAATTTGGTTTTGAATTGTGAAAAGTGTCATTTTATGGTACAAGAAGGAATAATCTTGGGACACAAGGTTTCAAAGAAAGGATTAGAGGTGGACAGGGCGAAGCTAGAGACCATTGAAAATTTGCCTCCACCAACTTCTATTAAAGGTTTTCACAGTTTTTTATGGCATGCAAGCTTCTACAGGAGGTTTATTAAAGACTTCTCCAAGATCACAAAACCACTTTGTAGTTTATTGGAGAAGGATGCACATTTCAAGTTTGATGAAGAATGCATGTCTGCATTTGAGCATTTAAAGAGAAAGATAATTACAGCACCAGTGATCACAACACCAGATTGGGACCTACCATTTGAATTAATGTGTGATGCAAGTGACTTTACTGTGCGGGTTGTTTTGGGCCAGAGAAGGGAAAAGATATTTCATGTGATTTACTATGCGAGCAAGACCCTTACTGATGCTCAGTTGAATTACACCACCACAGATAAGGAACTTTTGGCAGTAGTGTATGCTTTTGACAAGTTTTGAGCTTATTTGATTGGGACAAGGGTGATAGTGTATACAGATCATGCTGTAATTCGGTACTTGGTGGCAAAGAAAGATGCAAAACCTCGTCTAATCAGGTGGATACTTTTGTTGTAAGAATTTGATTTGGGGATCAAGGACAGGAAATGGACTGAGAATCAAGTGGCGGACCACTTATCTAGACTAAAAAATCTAGGAAGGGATGTAGATGATAAGGTTGTGATTAATGAGTCTTCCCAGATGAGCAGTTATTTGTGGTGAAAGGGGAAGTACCATGGTTCGCAGACTATGCAAACTTCTTAGTGAGCAAGATCATTCCTGTAGACTTGAAGGGGTATCAAAAGAAGAAATTTTTGCATGATGTAAAGTGGTTTATATGGGATGAACCGTACTTGTTTAAACAGTGTATCGATCAGATGATAAAGAAATGTATCCCATATAGCGAGACAAAGGGTATTCTGCATGATTACCACACGTCATTGTATAGAGGACACTACAGTAGTGAAAGGACAGCGGATTGAGTGTTATAAGCAGGATTCTACTGGCCGACAATTTTTAAAGATGCTTACAGTTTTGTCCAGAATTGTGACAGATGACAGAGAGTCGGGAATATCTTAAAGAAAAATGAAATGCCTTTGAACATAATCCTCGAAGTAGAAATTTTCGATGTTTGGGGGATAGACTTCATGGGGCCTTTGATTTCTTCATGTGGGAACCTGTATATCTTATTGGCAGTTGACTATATTTCTATGTGGGTGGAAGTGACAGCTCTTCCAACTAATGATGCCAAGGTAGTCCTAAGCTTTTTACAAAGGAGCATATTAACAAGGTTTGGGACTTTGAGGGCCATTATTAGTGATGAGGGAAGACATTTCTGTAATCGTCAGTTCACAGCTTTGTTGGCTAAGTATAGGGTAAATCATCGCATTGCTACATCTTACCGTCCTTAGACTAATGGCTAAGCAGAGGTGTCAAATCGTAAAGTGAAAAGAATTCTTGAAAAGATAGTGAATCCCACAAGGAAGGATTGGTCGTTGAAGCTAGATGATGTTGTATGGGCCTACATGACCGCTTATAAGAAACCTTTGGGAATGATACCGTTTCATCTTGTATATAAAAAGGCTTGTCACCTTCCTATGGAGCTCGAGCACAAGGCGTATTGGGCAATAAGGAAGCTCAATTTTGATTTGAAGGCTGTAGGAGAAAAATGTCTGCTCCAACTTAATGAGTTGGACGAATTCAGGTTATTATTCTATGAAAACTCCAAGCTGTACAAACAAAAGGTGAAGAGATGGCATGATCTAAAGATTATGGAAAAAGTGTTTGAGTTGGGGCAAAGAGTACTATTGTTTAATTCCAGACTTAAAACTTTTTCCCATGAAGCTCAAGTCAAGGTGGTCAGGACCATTTACTATGAAGACGGTTTATCCACATGGTGAAATCGAGATATTCGATAAGTTACCAGACAAGCCTTTCAAAGTTAATGGACAGCGGCTTAAGCACTATTGTGGTGGTGAGGTTGACAGGCAGAAGGTCACCTCAATTCTTTCTACTACATGATTGAATCAAAGATAGTCAAGCTAACTGACTATAAATTAGCGCTCAATAGGAGGCAACCCATTATTTATATCCTTACTTTTTGTTAATTCTATTTAAATCATGTTTATTTCTCATTTTCATGTTTAATTGTTGATAGCATAACAACTGTTGATATAAGTTTGTTTGAGCTGATTGTGCATGTCATTTTGATTAAGAGTAGCGTGTAGAGCATTCTTTTTGGATATATTCATGTATGCATGTTACTTTGTATATATTTGGATTTGAGGAGTTGGTTTATCTCATATTTGTAAATGCTTTATTTGCAGGTTTAGTGCAGAATGTCATTATCTACTAGTTCCTACTTCAACTGTAACTCATTTCTTGTCAAAGTTCAGGGCAGCAGTGGCCGCGTAGCTAAGCAGTTCAATTGAGGCGTGCCCACGCCTGATTTCTTTGCAATCTGGATCACAGCGCGCCCGTACCCATTCTACGTTTAAACAAGGCGCGCCGGCACTGTGGTAGCCTCGCGCCCGCGCCATCAGAAGTTCTAAAAACCGTGCGGCCACGCCCAAGACCGGAGTCAGAAAAATTTTAAGTTTTAAAAAACATGTATCATTCCAACTTTTTATTTAGTTGTAACTCCTTGTGAACGTGTGTCTCCTATTCTCTTTGTCACGAACCAAAGCATTTATCTCTTCCTCTTCCAAAACCATTTTTTTTCAAATTTCTAACTTCTCACCACTACGTATATTATACGCGTTCAATTCTCCTTCTCAAGTTCAAACACTTCATCTGATCCTCCATTCAGCTATAAAGATAAAGTTAGGGTTTGTCCAAGTTTGTCAGTACAACAAGTTTGGGGGAGATAATATATAGAGCTTATACTTTTCAGTTACTGTTCTCTCTTCAATTAAGGGTTCTTCTTCATCAATTACAATGGGACCAAAAAGAGCACGTTCTCGCACTCCACAATCATCTTCCTCAAGCAGCCAAAGTGAGGACGTTGTTAACTTTACAAAATTTGTCAGCCTCGACGCTCAAATGAAATACTATAGAATAGTGGAGAAGACATTTGTGAGGGAGCATGGTTTCAAGCCTAAGGCATAAGATGGGCAACTTAAAGAAATGATCAAAGATAGATGTTGGCCTGGAGTCTGTTCTACACCCATGCCTGCACCAATGGGCATTATACGTGAGTTTTATGTTAATGCGAAGGAGACCATGAGTGGATTTTCCTATGTTAGAGGTATTCAAGTAGACTATCGTCCACAAGCAATTCATAGTGTGTTCAATTTACCCGACCCTCTAAATGGACGTGCAAATTGGGTCGAGACTGCATGATTCTAGACAAATTTGGACAAAGTGATCACTGACTTTTGCATACCAGGAACACAGTGGGCTTACAAGCCTGGTACAAATCAGCCTACAACTTTTCAGGCCTCAACCCTTAACCGTTATGCCAAGGCTTGGAATCTTTTTGTCTGTGCAAAGCTTATGCCATCATCCCATCAGTATGAGATTATAACTGAGCGGGAAATTATTTTGTGGGGTATAATTACAGGAAAATACATTGATGTTAGTCATTTCCTTCACCAAAATATGTTACATTACATGTGAGGGAGCACCACAGGGAGTATACCACATGCCTCGGTTGTGGCTCATTTATGTGCTCGAGCAGGAATTACATGGGCCAATGAACAGTTGCACTACCCTAGTCAAGACATCAATCATGCCACGATTGAAAGTTCAAGGATTGGGCAGAAGGTACCCTGCACTCGAGGGGTAAGGGCTTCATTCTTCCACCCGCATCATCGATGCCATCTCCACAGCCCGCGAACAACTGAAGTAGGCACTTTAACTCAGGCTACTGTTGCAAATGATGATCGTCATCTCCGAAGGTTGGAGAGGAAGGTTGACGTGATGTATGATAATTTTTCAGCATTTGCAAATGGTTTAACAAGGTCCTTAGCCGAGGCTTTTGCACAACAAGGAACCATGTTTGAGTGGCCACAATTTGGGACAGTCGTGCCATTTCCACCGCCAGATTCATCAACCGATGAGGGTGGTACAACTGATAATTAGGGGAGTTTCGTTAAACCCTTTACCTTTATTCATTAGGGACAATGAATAGTTTAAGTTTGGGGGTATTGGGGTGTGTATTAGTGTAGAGCATTTAGTTAATTGCATGTATTTTAATTTGCGTTATTTTTGCATATTCAATATAATTTTTACATGTTTATGTGTTTAGTATGTGTTTAGTTAAATTATGTAGTAAATTTTTTGCATTTTAGTGTTTAATATGTGTTTTAGTTGTATGTTTAATTGCATTTCCCAAGTATCCAGTTTTATGGAATTCTAGTTTAGCTAATGATGAATGTGAATTTGATGGATTTTTTGAATTTAGTGGATAACATGAGCTTAGTTATAATGTTATACATGATTTAATTCATACTTGTTATCTAGATGCTATAGGCTAGCACATAGGTGTTCATATATGCTTGTTGGTAAAAGAAAAATATATTTTGCTTGCTGAGTATAAAATGTTATTTTTAAAGATGGAATTGAGTATAAAGTAGACATAGACTTTGAAAACACAGATACTCAAACTTTGGGAACAGATGGGTATGCTTGTTATTGGGACGAGATGGAGAGTAAAATGCACTTGTTTAAATGGAAATGGAAAGTGAGATGGAGCGTAAAACTCACTCGCTATATATGGAAAAAAATATAAAAAAATAAAGCAAAATAAACTCATTGTTGAACCTTAGTTTGTATTGATGTGTTAGAGTAGTTAATGTCTCATTAGTATATGTGATTCTTGATTTAAACTCCAATTTTCTGCCTTCAGCAGTATAACATGTGTAATCTTTGCCTTGATCAAGTTTATTTATGAAGACATTACACACACACAACATCTTTATAGTATGGATTATTTGATTGTATGATGTTATGTCTGCAGTTTGGGTTGATACTTTATTCTTGAATCTGTATAATTCTTTGAGGCATACTTGATTGTAATTCCAATTTAGCTGAAAATATTGGGACTTACTTGCATCATAGTGTAGTTTGCATAGCATGTAGTTGCATTGTTTATTTTATTTCTGTATGCATTGCTTGAGGGCAAGCAATAATTAAAGTTTAGGGGTATTTGATAAGTATGTTTTATACCTACTTATTGGTTACCAACTCACTAGAATTATGCTTAACTTAAGTAGTTTTATTATGTTTTATTTGCTTTTTTATGTTTATTTTGCAGCATGCATTGTTGGAACTCCTTTAGCAACTTAAGGCATGGAATGGCATGAAATGGCATGGAGATAGCAAGAACAAGCCATGGTGGACTTGAGCAACAGTGTAGATTGCAACTGGACATGAGCAGATGAGGAGGATCAATGAAATGGTGAAGTGAAGAAAAGAAGAAATGAAAAAGAAAGATGTAGCAGATAGCAGCAATAGCAAAAAGCCAGCAGAATTCTAAGTCCAGCAGCAGCGTGGCCCCGCTGCTAGTAAGGCTCAACAAAGCGCGCCAGCGCCACAGGAAATGAAGAGCCAAAATCATATACCGCGCGGCCGCACTCCAATATCAAAGAGACAAGGTGCGCCCGCGCTATGTACTTGGCGGATAACTTCACAGCATGCCCGCACCGGAATTGCACTATAATGTCGTGCGGCCGCGCCATTCTTATTCTATTAAATTTGCTGACTTTTTTAATTTGAATTTGAGCTTGTTTTGCTCATCTGAGACGATATGGTTAGTACCAGGATGTGTTTTATTTATCATTATTACTGTTCTTATGTTTTAGACTACTCTAGAGAGGGTTTGAGCAATGATCACTACATTTATCTCCTCTCTTATTCTAGTTTACTGAATAAATATTAGTTTTCATTTCTGGAGATTTGTGTGGATTTGAACAAGCTTGGAGACAGACTGTGCAATAGAGATTAACATATTTGCTCTATCATTTCTCTTATATCTATTAATTACATTTCTTAATTCCATGTTTTGCTTTAATCCCATAATGGCTTTTGGTTCAGAAAAGAAATAATTTCCATTATGGGATTCTAATGGATTTTGATGCGTAGTCTAGAAATGCATGCTTGATGGTGATGTTGTATATTTATCATTGGATTATCCATTTTGGTTGTGCTAATTGCTTGAATGCTTGATCACCATTCACATTAATTGCTTGTATGGATTTGGAAAATGAAATATAAGTATAGATTAGACTATAATGGCATATGTTCATAGGGCTTATTTGTATTAGGCTTTGTGATTCGTGACCCAGATAGGCATATACCGGTTCACCATGTGTAGTTAATAAGAGAGCTTGTACTTTAAATCATTATTGCTGTAAATTCACATAAACATATAGTGAGTTTGGTAATTATGATGCTTACATGAATTCTATCAATTAGTGGATTTTATGTAAATTGGACATAGTTCATTGAAAGATGGTTATGTTCCACTTTTGTGCTCTTGACTGGTTTTCCATGATAAATAATTAAACAAAACATAAGGCTTGCATTTTAGATGAAACATTAAATGATATTAGGATCCCATATTTCTCTAATTTGGTTACCTCTTTTTAATAATATTTATTTATTGTGTTGATAATTAATTTAGATATAAATTCATTTATTGATTGATCGTTTGAGCAAATAAAAATATTGATTAAGTTGTTGCATGATAATTTAGATTTATCACCTTTCTCCGTGGGATCGATATTTTCTTACTCAGTACTACTTGTTGACCCGTGTATACTTGCATGAGTTAGAGTCCATTTTGTTAAATCAAAAAGGTGGCAACACCATGACTCACTCATGGGGGGGCCACATGGGTTGCCCCATGGGTTTTTCTCACCTGGTGACCCATTGGTTCGATCCACGGGTCCGATTCTTAGTTTAGGCTTTTGTTTAATTAACTTTGGTCCTAACATTGGGCTTTCATTACTTAACTTTTGGGCCATAACATTATTCCATTTGGGTTTTCCAAATACACAACCCAAATTCCTACACAAATCATATTAGTCCATTACAATTGGCTTAGGCTTTTAACGTATAATCCTCGTATTTTTTACGTATACTCATTTGTATAATCATTCATCATATATGTTATGTCATCATCCTTATATACTAAGTACAATACTTCGTATCATACTCATATTCATTGCCTCGTATAATACTTTCTTATTATACGATCGCCATTCATTCAATTCTTCATTTTCCTTAGCAATCTCGAACTTAGTTCGCAGACGAAAAACTGCATTTGTCATAACTGAATTATTATTACATAATCCATCATTCCTTATCATTCTATCATTACGTATTTCCCGGAAGTTCAAAAATAATTCCCGAGCAGAAATGGATGAATAGTGTTTTTCAAAAAATTTCTCGAAAAACTTTTATTTCCGTCTTGGAAATTCAAACACCTTAATTCTCTCACGTAGCCAGGATACTACGACTTTATGCCACTTTTAGATTATAGAACAACTTCCATCTTGCTTACTCGAACTTTATGCCACTTTTAGATTATAGAACAACCTCCATTTTGCTTACTCGTTATAAATAACATATATTATAATTTTATTCATTATTTATTCAAATAAAATTATTTTATAAATAATCCACTTTTCTCAGTTATTACATTCTCTCCCCCTTATAAGGATTATGTTCCCAGAATCTCGCTATAAATTAAACAAATAACTGAGGGTAATTCTTCTTAATCTTTTCTTCAAGTTCCCACGTTACTTCTTCGGCATCGTGGTTCTTCCATAACACATTTACTGAAGGTATAACTTTATTCCTCAGAACTTACTTTTATATCAACGATTTGAGTAGTCATTTCTTCATATGTCAAGTCTTTCTCAATATGAATAGGCTCATATTCTATTGCGTGCTTAGAATTTGGCTTATAAGGACGTAACACAGATACATAAAACACATTGTGTATGCATTCTAAGTCTGGAGGTAATGCTATCATGTAAGCTACCTCTCCTACCCTTTTTAAGATCTTGAAAGGTCTTATAAACCTTGGACTTAACTTTTTCTTCTTTCCAAAATGTATATTTCCTTTTCCAGAGAGTTACCTTTAGAAACACATATGATCCTACTTCAAACTCTATGTTCATTCGACGCGAATCTGCATACTTCTTATGTCTGTCTTGAGCTGCTAATAATCGCATTCGTATCAACTTAACTATATCCGCTGTTTGCTGCACCATTTCAGGTCCTAGCATTCAGTGTTCTCCTACTTCGTTCCAACATAATGGTGTTCTGCACTTCCTTCCATATAAAGCTTCGTAAGGCAGCAAGCCTATGCTAGCATGATAACTGTTGTTATAAGCAAAATCTACTAGCGGTAGATGATCATCCCAACTACCTTTGAAATCCATAACACAAGATCTCAGCATATCTTCTAGTGTCTGAATTATCATTTCACTCTGCCCATCTATTTGTGGATGATAAGCTGTACTTGACATAACTACGTTCCCATCTGTTCTTGTAAACTTCTCTAAAAGTTTGATGTGAATCGTGGATCACGATCTGGCACTATCAAAACTGATACTCCATGTCTGGAAATAATTTCCTTAACATAAAGTTTAGCTAACTGATCTAAGTTAAACTTAACTCTTATTGGCAAAAAGTGAGCCGACTTCGTCAACCGATCCACTATTTCCCAAATCATGTCATACCCTTTCTGTGTAGTTGGAAGTCCCACCATAAAGTCCATCGTGATATACTCCCACTCCCATTCCAAAATCTCCAATGACTATAACAAGCCACTTGGTCATTGATGTTCGGCCTTAACTTTTTGACAAGTTAAGCACCTACTCATATATTCTGCTATTTCTCTCTTCATGTTCGGCCACCAAAAACTCTATCGAAGGTCTTGATACATCTTAGTACTACCAGGATGAATCGAGTACCTTGAACTATGAGCCTCTTGTAATACTTCCTCATTTAATTCGGTTTCACTTGGAACCCAAATTCTTCCTTTAAATCTTAATAATCCCTCATTATCAAGACTATACTTTATCTCTCTTTCATCTGCTAACCGATTCTTCATCTGGTCACACTCATCATTTCTGAGTTGTACCTCCTTGACTCTCTCTACAATGGTAGATCGAATCTCCGTTATAAACAATCTCTGACCCGACTCACTCAGTAATTTCACTTCTAACTCCATTCTAGTTGTCTCTGTTATTAACTCAGTTTGAGCCGTTAACATAGACAACTTTTTCCTACCCTTTCTACTTAAGGCGTCGGCCACTACATTGGCTTTTCCTGGTGATACAGCATATCACAATCGTAATCCTTTATCAACTCCAGCCATCTCCTTTGTCTCATATTTAAATCCTTTTGTGTGAAGATATATTTTAGACTCTTATAGTCCATGTATATATCACATTTCTCTCCATATAGGTAATACCTCCATATCTTTAAGGCAAACACTACCGTGGCCAGTTCCAGATCATGAGTAGGATAAACTTTCTCATAATCCTTTAACTGTCGTGATGCATACGCAATGACCTTGCCATGTTGCATGAGCACGCAACCAAGTCCTCTCTGCGAAGCATCGCTATAAACTACAAAATTCCCTGTATCATCGAGTAAAGATAATACAGGTGCTTCACTCAACCTTTTTTTCAGTTCTTGAAAACTGTCTTCACATTTCTCAGTCCACATGTACTTCACTGTCTTCCTTGTCAATTTAGTCAATGGAGTAGTTATCTTAGAAAAATCATGGATAAATCTTCGATAGTGTAAGACCCCAACTTTCTTTTGAATAAAGAATAATTTTTCTCGAAATATATTTTTGAATATTATGGTGTGGATATGATATAATGTTACAGTTATGGGTAATATTTGGAAAATTTTGCAAAGTAAGCAAGTTGATATAAAATATTCGTTGTGTCAGTGAATATTCGATTGGTCGAGGAATATTCGTTTTAACAGGAAATATTCGTACGATGGCACAATTATTGGTGGAACCCACAATGGAAGTATTTTCGTAGTTAGAAAACGACAGAAATATCTTTTTATAAAAATAACGGCTGAAGTTTTACCGTTAAACTGTTGAACTACCTAGTGGTAAAAGTACAGTAATACGCGTGGTTGCATAGTAGCACACGGTATTGATTATTGATGCTTGCTTGAGAAGTCACTCAGTTATACTCAATTATTGCTACAGTAATTATTGTATCTCACGTTATTTGATTAAATTATTGTCACAGTATCATCTACATAATATTTTATATCATTAAATCAATAATTGAGACAACAAAGTTATTCATATTATTATTTACAATATTGACAATGTCTAGAAAGTTCTGTCGAGGAGAGGTTTGATCACCTAATTGCGCGCCAATAGGGAGAAATCTTTATTCGAAAGCCCCCTCTTTCCTGGGAACAATCTGGTTGTTAAATATTGTGAGTTATAATATTAATGATGAATAATTGTTGAAGTATTAAGAATGTGTTTATTGAAGATGAGTGAATCACAAAAGTTAGAGGGGAATAATACAAACTTGGAAAACTTTAGGGGTACTAAAGTGTAATAAGTTAAATCAATCTGGACCATTGGTGGTGGTTTTAATAGTAAATCAATCTGGACCATTGATAGTGGTTTTAACAGTAAATCAATCTGGATCATTGATGGTGATTTTAATAGTAAATCAATCTGGACCGTCGGTGGTTGTTTTAAAAGTAAATCAATCTGGACCGTCGGTTGTGATTTTAATAGTAATCAATATGGATCGTCCATTCTAATAGTGAATCAATCTGGACTGTTCATGAATTAGTTACTATTTAGTCAATTCTCCTATAAATAGAAGCTTAATTCTTCTTTCGTTCTCACCAATTCACTGAGATTCACAAGAGACGCTATAGAGAGAGAAACTATAGAGAGCAAGAAGAAGAATATTCTGCTACTTCACTTTTGCAGTATCCAGCTTTCTACTAAGGTAAGGGGTATTATTTTTTTTGTATTCATAAGGAATACTATTTTTCGTATTTATCCTTTAATATGTCGGAATAACCTGTCTACGCGGATTACGTACCGTATGACAGGTGAAAATTCATTTGTAGTTTTCGTATGTTAATTCTTTTCATATTCTTAAATCTAAACTTACTATGGTAAGTATTGCTTCTATAATCCTTGAAATTAATGGAATATCAGTGAGTTTTGCGCTTCATCCAGTATCATTTTATTGGAAATTTGATATGAACTTTCTTATTAAATATCAATATTTTCACCCGAAGTACTATTCACGGGTTACTATTCACCTGGTTACTTTTTAATATAATATTATTCACTCGGGTATTCGGGGCACTTGCAATGTCGGGGTACTATTCACAAGTTACTATTCACCCGATTACTATTCACTCAAATATTATTCACTCGAGTATTTGGGGCACTCTTCATGTTGGGTTACTATTCACGGGGTACTATTCCCGATATACTATTCATAGGGTACTATTCACAAGATACTATTCACGGGGTACTATTCACCAAAAAATTTATTTCTTTTTTGTCCAAATTATTTTTGATACATGAATATTATTCTTGAATTTTACTCTACAAAGCAGTATCATATTGAAAATTTGGACATTATTGAATTCTGGATAAATTAAATTATAAATCTTTAAAAATTTATCCTTTACTTTCTTTTAATTGAATTCTTATATCATTGTCATCATCCTCATGCTTATATTGTGATGAAAGTCATCTTTGGCTTACGTGCATAGATGGACTGTTGATTCGTATGATTATGATCAGGGATAATTCGGTATAGTCATGACCATTGATGATTACACGAATAATTCTTGGCTCGTAGTGTAAGAATAATTTGTGGACGTGATACTAATGAATATCCTTGGCCCGTAGTACAGGGATGATTCGATGATGTGATCTATTTATTAAGCTGAGTCCCAGCAATAAAGTTAATGATAAACTTTTTAAATCATAGAAGATAGTAGATATCATGCTTTATTTGACTCTTCTAATGGATTGCTTGTTCCGCTGCAGTTAAACTTGTTGTCTATTATATTCTATCAGTTTAACATTGTTGAAAGCTAATGATAACTTATTCTGCATTATCTTAGTCATAATATTTCTTACTGGGCTAGTTGAGCTTCACCCTTTTACTTCCATTGTTTTCTTCAGGAAATTAGAACGTAGCTGGAACTAGTCGGGGAACAGAGTGATGGCCCGAGATGGTGTTATAGTAGTCCTCACTATTCTGTAAAATAGTGTGCCAATAAATGTAATGAGGACTCTATTTGAGTTTGGATATTGTCTAGATGACAATATTAGTGTAAAAACTCACAGCCCATGTTGTATAATTAAGTTTGTATTTGTATTCAGTACCATGTATTTGGCGACCCAAGATGGGTGATGTATACCTATTTTGGGGGTGTCACAGTTGGTATCAAAGCTTAGGGATATGATCCCTGGCTGAGATGTGAGACAAGAATTAGGAGGGGAGAGACGGGAAATTCCTTCGCTAGTATGACCTACCTAAGTTTATTTGGTATTTAATTGGTCGGTCAGACTATAGGGATAATATGTGGCATGTCAATTAACCCTTATTTTGTGGCAGTATTTGAAAATGCCATCTGAAAATGTCGAGATAAGCAATGAAGCACATGAGACCATTGAGTCACCAATGATTAATACCCAGGATAATATGTAACAGGAAGACAATAATCCTCAAGGTAAACAATAACACCGATCAAATGATGAACGATGGGATGTTTAGAGGCTTCATGCAATTCATGCAACATCAGGCGAGAGCGACTCCTGTTCAAAATGTAGGTGGACACACTGGCAACTCATTGATGGTCACTGCTAAACCATTCAAGGAGCTGGAACCATCGGAGTTTTGGGGACAGCCAAAACTACTTAAGGCGGAGACGTGGATAAAGCATATCACCAAGATATTTGATGTCTTGGGATACTCTGAGGAGTAAAAGGTTCCTTTTGCCACCTTCATGTTGAGAGGATAAGCAGATTACTGGTGGGAATCAGTAAAACGTACCCAGCCTGCCGCACTCAAGATGTCTTGGGAGAAGTTCCAAAGTTGTTCAATGACAAGTACTTTCCCGAAAATATTCGTCACATGAAGGAAGTAGAGTTTATCAAGTTGGAGCAAAACAATATGACGGTGTCGTAATACGAGGCTACACTACTAGAAAATTGGCCTATAGCGACGGTCGACCATCGCTATAGGCCAAAAGACCGTCGCTAAAGGTTTTAGCGACGGTCGTCGACCATCGCCATAGAAGCCGTCGCTATAGGTTTTAGCGACGGTCTTTTGGCCTATAGCGATAGTCGGCGACCGTCGCTATAGGCCATAACAAAATCGTGTATATAACACTATAGCTACGATCGATGACCGTCGTTATAGCCTTTTCATATTTAAAAAATAATAATAATGTATATTTATTCAACAAACACATACAATATAAAATAAAATATAAAAAATATTATATACATCATTTAAAATTATTCACATTACAACATTACAATATAATAAGTTGAATAATTCATCTCCTCATTCACATTACAACATTATATACATCTTGTACTCCTGCTCGAGTGTAGTGGCAAATGTAAAAGGTGAAGCAAGGGTAACTGACATCCATGGCCAACATTTGTGGCTCTAAAATCAACATGTTGTCCACCGGCTCCAGGGTCCCCCGGCAGATTATAGAGAAAGGTACATCACGGTAATTTTGCACTGTAATGAGAAAAACTGGATTAAATATTATCAAGATAACAGATAAGCACCAAGCAAAATGTTGAATAAAATATGCTAATAAAAAAGTAACAATCTTCCTCAACAAACCACGTGAATAACATAGCTTGGCTAAAATCGGAAAATTAATTGAGTCCCTACTTTATATTATGCAGAGACATCTTCATAAGAAATTATATGCTAGCAATACAAAGTATACATGTATGTAATAAATTACATAGACGATTTCTATGATCCTAAGTTTTTTGAAAAGAGACGAGAAACTTAAAGACACTATGTTTTAAGAAAAAATCACCAGCAGCAATATATATATATATATATATATATATATATATATATATATATATATATATATCTTTTTAAAGTATTGGCGTTAGGAATTTGTGAGGCAAGATGTGCTTAGATGCTAGATAGTGTTTCTTTGCTTTGTTACCTCATGTGTGCATAAGTTACGACCCTTAGGTGCTTTCTATCTATAAAAGTATACTTTAATTATAATCTTTATTTACAAGGAATGAAGAAAAAAACTACCCAGCGGCTATTTTCAGTAAATAAAGTGTTTCTAAAAATTAAAACGGAACTGGCATACCATTAACATTCAGCAACAAGAATATGACCACAAATACCCACAAGTACCAACTGCAACAAATAAAATCAGATGTTAACCCTGGATCAAGTAGAACTGTAGAAATAATGTGGAGAAAAGGTATTAGATCAGCATTATGCCAGTTACATATGATGTCACTTGCCTTATGCCAACAACTTTCTTGAAATCATTTTACAATGCCCTTATCATGTACTTGTGAAAATTACATTTTGGGTTTCCCTTGCAATATGTCTATAGTAGAAATATGGTCAACAAACAAGTATGTTCACAAAGTATCAACAAAAGTAGTGCAACAAAAGGTGTACGTAATAATAAAGGGCATCTACATTATAATATGTTCATCTGGAAAAGAGAGCCATACTTACTATAATAAAACCAAGTCGGAGTGCTACGTAGTCTATTTTGGTGACAGATCCAAAAAATTGCTTGAAAAAGGAATGCTGAAACATTCAACAAAGAAATGTTTTAAATGATGGAAATTGCACTTACAGAAAGATGATAATGATAACAATCGTATATAGCAATAAATAAAATACATGATAATATCTTAAATGGTTTAAATCAGTAATTCTTATATCTTTTCAGTTAGCAAATGAATTCAATTTATTTAATAACATGATATCAAAGTCAAGAAGTGTTGATACATTCAAAGTTAAGAACAAAAGTGATGTATCACATCAAAGTCATGGTTCTGATCCAAAAGATATCATAAATGTCTACAAAATGCAGTCTCATACACTTTTAAACCTTTAGATTTATGTTCAATTTCCACATAAACAAATAAAGAGAGAATGCTAGCCCTGCAATTGTGCAACGTTTAACACTGCACCGTCATAGCTTCCAAGAGCAAGCTTAAGATTATAACCAGTGGTCTTGAAATGAAGATATCCTTAGGAACAAAAGTACTTTTTGGTTTGAGAACATGTAGTTACAAGATGTACTTTTGAACATGTGCAAGCATATTCAGAGAACTAAAAGTGGAGGTTCTGCCATAGTGTCAACTTGCAGTATAACTAAAGTCTAAAGATGGCTGAAAAGATATCAAAATGTGAAATAAAGAAATTTTATGGAACATATTAACAAATAAATGAGTCGAGGGAGACATGAAAGGATTGGATAAAAGGATGGCAAAATGAAAATATGAGTCAAGGAAAAGCTTTGTGATTGAAAAGGACAACTTGGGGCAATGTACAATACAGAGGGGGACTGTTATTTGGAATCTCTATAAATGGTTAACTCTTACAGGAATGTAAATCACATCATAAACATTACTTTAGAAAAGCAAAGCAAGGCTGAAGTTATTAGAATAAGTATAGTGCAATTTCATGTGTAATTACATACAGGGAACAGTGGCACCAGTTTTGGATGATGGAGTGGTGGAGCTCCAAAGTCCTTTATGACTACGGGGAAAAAGCATATTTACCCTTTTATTGTGATGAGATTGCAGTAATTTTGGAAGTTTAAATTATTAGCCGCAATGAAACATTTTTAGAATGAACATGAGTTGTTAAATTGGATTTTATGATTGAGCTACCCATCATTGCCATCACCTGATAAGCTGACCGCTGACCCATCATTGCACGAGCAAAAGAAACACAAAAATTGTCAAGAATGAGCATTTACCTTATTTCTTTCAGACCTTCTTCAGCACCAAAAACTGCCTCCTGATTGTCTCTCCTAGTAGAAAATGTTGAAATACTATCATAGGCAAAATTCAAGTCTTCCCCCTATTAAATCAATAAATCAATGGATGAGACTAAGTGTGATAAAAGAAAAAATTTGTGAAACTGGAATTGGATATGCAGAGTATTTATCAATAAATATGATATCTTTATTTGGTACAACCAATGCTAGCCCTGCAATTGTGCCTCTCCATTGCCTTTTCATATTCCCTGTTTTCCAGGCACCTCTGATCAGGTCTTAGCCTTGAATTTGTTGGCGGCAGCTGGTCCTGCAAAAGATTTGAGTATTAGCATTAAAAATATTTGCATATTTTGACAGATTTTAGAAAGATGATTGTCAAATGTTACGTTAACAAAAATCTCAACTATTATTTTGGTACATGAATGATGGATGACCACAAGCTAATTTGAAAGTGAAAAGTATGTCTACGTCCATGTGCATTTGAGGAATTTATACTTTCAAACATGAAATTGACATTATTTATAAGTTTATAAAAAATAAATTAAAACAAAAATATAAGAATTGTTGGGCTAATCTCCAATATTATCTAGTAAAATAATAAGTCACACATGAGAACACAGAAATAGTGACTGCAACACAACTGAAATATATACATAAATATAACAGTCCATAGCAACTAACTAGTTTACTCTCATATCCTATATGAACTACTGACACAGCATATATGGCTACTGGAAATCTTAAAAAATAATTTGTATAATTTACATTGGCTTAAATTCAGCTCAACCCATGTAACCAACCTACTTGGGGTAACTTGCCTCATTTATACTGATCTGCCAAAACTTTAAACAACCTTCCAAGAACTTGATGCCTTCAACATCAATACAGTTATCAGTCAAAAAACAATGGCATTTTAAAACTCTAGCATGGAGAACTAGCAAATATAGAAGCCAAAGTTTCTGTAAGTCCATTAAATTAATAAGCATGTGTTGACTAATCTGCATATCTTAGGAATTATAGAAATATAAGGATTTTGCTTGACACGGGGAGTTTGTGTCGGATCCGGAAAGAACTTCAGAGCATGTTTTATGCAAAGATTACAAATGACAAAAAAAAGGCAAAAATGAACAAATAAATATTTACGAAAATTGTAAAATTGATATTTTAACATGAGCAAAGAATGACATTCTAATTTTCTTTAATAATATGAAGACCAGTGAGTAGAAAATAAAGCAAAAAATATATACCATATGATCAGCCCAGCTCTGGATGCACGAAAAACAAAACCGATGTCCACATGGAACAACCCCCTAGTTGAACTGAAGTTTGTCCAACATATAACACATGACAACTCTAGGGTTTTGCGATTCGAAAAAATGTGCCCAATCCGAGTAGAAGATGACAAGTGGATGATCGAGTAACGAGCATACTGAAATGATTTGGGTTAGAGAGGAGAACAAGCTGTAAAGGAAGAATAACGAGAGAGAAAGTGTTAGAAAGGAGGGAGATGACTTAAGCGGACAAAGATAATTTGGGGGGAAATTTGGAGTGAAATATTAAAATGATTTGGGAGAAAGTGGGAGGGTTTTTTCTTAAATAAAACTCTATACCAACAGTTCCGTGCCGACCGTCGCTATAGATACCTTATAGCGACGGTTCCGTGCCGACCGTCGCTATAGCTCGTCGCTATATGTAGAATTTCTAGTAGTGGGAGGCATGCAAGAACTGTGGGAAGACTCACTTAGGAGTCTGTTTCAAGGAAAAAGTAGTATGCTACAACTGTGGACAAGAGGGGCACATTTCGCCTAACTGTCCAAGTCCGAAGAAGAATCATGGATGCTTCGTATGTGGATCAACTAATCACATGGCGAAGAATATCCCAAAGAAGGGGATGGATGGGAATAAGGGCACTAATAGTAGTAAGTTAGCTATTAGTGGTCCAACTCAAACGAGTAGGCCGATGGCCCGCACCTTTAACATGACGGTCCAAGATGCAGTTGCATCAGGGGATTTAGTTGTAGGTATTATCCCAATCAACGATATAAATGTTTATGTGTTGTTTGATTCGGGTGCTACTTGTTCTTTCATAGCATGTGATTTTGCTAGACGATTAGGATTACTTCCCGAAAGATTGCCTATACCTTTGAATATCCAGGTAGCCAACGAAAAAATAATTCCTATTAAAAATATTCATAGGCGTTGTTGTGTAGAGATATGAAGTTATCAATTATCGGTAGATTTAATACCGATAAAGTTGGGAGAATTTGATGTAATTCTCGGGATAGATTGGTTGTTTAACCATGGTGCAATTATAGATTGCCAAAAGAAATGTGTAAACATTAGAACGTTGAGACAGCCTCATGTAGTATTTTACGGTAATAAATCGCTGGGACGTTCGAGTTGTCTTACCATGACACAAACTAGGAAATTGTTGAGGAAGGGATATGTAGGTTATTTGTGTCATGTTGTTGATACCCAGAGAGTGGGAGCAACGATGGAACAAATACCTATAGTTATAGAATTCGTGGATGTATTTCCAAGAGATTTATCGGGTCATCCACCAGATTGGGAGATCAAATTCGTAATAGATATTGTGTCAGGAGCGACACTAGTTTTAAGGGAATAGTATCGTATGGTGCCAGTAGAGATGAAGGAGTTGATGGTTCAGTTACAAGAACTGTTGAATAGAAAATACATTCAACCGAGTGTTTCGCAAGTGGGGAGCACCGGTACTGTTTGTGAAGAAGAAGGACGGATCGTTGAGACTTTGTATCGACTACCAAGAGTTGAACAAGTTAACGATAAAGAATACATACCCATTTCCCAGGATCGATGATCTCTTTGATCAGTTGAAAGGGGCAAAGTATTTTTCTAAGATAGATTTGCGAACGAGGTATCATCAGTTGAAGGTTAGAAAGAAGGATGTACCTAAGATAACATTCAGAACTCGTTACGACCATTACGAGTTTTTGGTGTTGTCATTTGGGTTGAAAAATGCACCAGTTGCATTTATAGATATGATGAACAGAGTGTTCAAACAATATTTGGACAAGTTCGTCGTAATGTTTATCGATGATATTTTAGTCTATTTTAAGACGCCAGAAGATCACACTGAACACCTAAGGTTAGTGTTGGAGACACTAAGGAATGAGAAGTTATATGCAAAATTCACTAAGTGTGAATTTTGGCTAGAAAGGGTACAGTTTTAGGTCATGTTATCGACCGAGATGGAATTTCAGTTGACCCAGCAAAGGTGGAAGCAGTGATTAATTGGGGACAACCAAAAACGCCGACTGAGATACGGAGATTCCTAGGGTTAGTAGGATACTATCTGTGATGCCCCCAAAATAGGTAAACACCACCCATTTTGGGTCGCCAAATACATGGTAGTGAATACAAATACAAACTTAATTATACAACATGAGCTGAGAGTTTTTGCATGAATATTGTCATCTAGACAATATCCAAACTCAAATAGAGTCCTTATTACATTTATTGGAACACTATTTTATAGAATAGTGAGGACTACTATAACACCATCTCGGGCCATCACTCCGTTCCTCGACTAGTTCTGGCTACGTTCTCATTTCCTGAAGAGAACAATGGAAGTAAAAGGGTGAGCTCAACTAACCCAGTAAGAAATATTATGACTAAGATAATGTAGAATAAGTTATCATTAGCTTTCAACAATGTTAAACTGATAGAATATAATAGACAACAAGTTTAACTGCAGCGGAACAAGCAATCCATTAGAAGAGTCAAGTAAAGCATGATATCTACTATCTTCTATGATTTAAAAAGTTTATCATTAACTTTATTGCTGGGACTCAGCTTAATAAATAGATCACATCATCGAATCATCCATGTACTACGGGCCAAGGATATTCATTAGTATCACGTCCACATATTATTCTTGCACTACGAGCCAAGAATTATTCGTGTAATCATCAATGGTCATGACTATACCGAATTATCCCTGGTCATAATCATACGAATCAACAGTCCATCTATGCACATAAGTCAAAGATGGCTTTTATCACAATATAAGCATGATGATGATAACAATGATATAAGAATTCAATTAAAAGAAAGTAAAGGATAAATTTTTAAAGATTTATAATTTAATTTATCCAGAATTCAATAATGTCCAAATTTTCAATATGATACTGCTTTGTAGAGTAAAATTCAAGAATAATATTCATGTATCAAAAATAATTTGGACAAAAAAGAAATAAATTTTTCAAGGAATAGTACCCCATGAATAGTTTCTAGTGAATAGTATCCTGTGAATAGTACTTCAGGAATAGTATCCCGTGAATAGTAACCCAACATGAAAAGTGCCCCAAATACCCGAGTGAATAATATTTGAGTGAATAGTAATCGGGTGAATAGTACCTTAGTGACTTCTCACGTAAGCATCAATAATCAATACCGTGTGCTACTATGCAACCAAGCGTATTACTGTACTTTTACCACCGGGTAGTTCAACAGTTTAACGGTAAAACTTCCACCGTTAATTTTATAAAAAGATATTTCTGTCGTTTTCTAACTATGCCAATACTTCCGTTGTGGGATCCACTAATGATTGTGTCGTTGTACGAATATTCCCTGTTAAAACGAATATTCTCTGACCAATCGAATATTCACTAACACAATGAATATTTTATATCAACCTGCTTACTTTGCAAAATTTTCCAAATATTACCCACAACTATAACATTATATCATATCTACACCATAATATTCAAAAATATATTTCGAGAAAAATTATTCGTTATTCAAAAAAAAATTAGGGTCTTACAACCTCTATTTCTTATGAAATTTCATCCTCGAAATTAGGGTACGTACCTGATATGTCGAAGAGGTGAGGATACCTTGATTTCATTTCAGATTCTAACTCCTAGGTCATTTCCTCCACATCGTGATTTCTCCACAAAACTTTGACTTGAGGTATAACCTTGAGCGTAGAATATGATCCTTCTTATCCAAGATTTTAACAGCTACCTCTTCATACGTTAAATCTTCCTATATCTCGTCTGGTTCTAATTCAATAATGTGGTTCGGGTCTTTCAAGTATTTACGTAACATAGATATGTGAAAAATGTTATGAACACGAGACATACTTGGCGGTAAGGCGAGTCTATAGGCCACAGTTCCTACTCGATCAAGGATTACAAATGGGCCAAAGAATCAAGGATTAAGCTTTCCTCTCTTTCCAAATCTCATAACTCCTTTCCATGGAGCAACACGTAACAACACATGATCTCCAATATTGAATTCCACGTCCTTTCGATGAAGATCAGTATAAGTCTTTTGTCGATCTTGTGAGATTTTTATACATTATCGGATCGTTTGAATCTTTTTCGTAGTTATACGTACCAACTCTGATCCCAACAATGTTGCTTCACCTACCTCATCCCAGTATACTGGAGAATGACACTTTCTTCCATACAACGCCTCAAATGGAGCCATGCCAATACTTGCTTAATAACTGTTATTGTAGGAAAACTCCACCAATGGTAAGAACTTGTCCCAACTTCCTTTGAAGTCAAGGACACAGAGTCTTAATAAATCCTCAAGAGTTTGAATAGTCCTCTCTGATTGTCCATCCGTTTGAGGATGATACGCCGAACTAAATTGTAAATTCGTGCCCATAGCTTTTTGCAAACTAACCCAAAATCTTGAAGTGAATATTGGGTCTCAATCAGAAACTATGGATACTGGCATACCATGCAATCTTACAATCTCATTTATGTACATACGAGCAAGACGTTCAAGTGTATAAGTTTCTCGTATCGATAAGAAATGAGCAACTTTAGTCAATCTATCAATAATGACCCAAATTGCATTTATGCCTTGAGAAACCTTGGAAGACCAGTAACGAAATCCATGGTAATGTGCTCCCACTTCCATTCTAGAATTTCAAGTGGTTGCAATGGACCTTTTGGCACTTGATGCTCCGCCTTGACTCGTTGACAAGTTAGACACCTTGAGATAAACCCCACTATCTCTCTCTTCATATTGCTCCACCAAAATGTATGTCGAAGATCATGATACATTTTGGTACTCTCAAGATGGATTTCAAAAGGTGTGTTGTGTGCCTCCATCATAATTTTATACATCAAGTCAGAATCATTAGGAACAAAAAGTCTGGAGTTGACTCAAAGTATTCCTTCTTCATCAATTCTTGCTTCCAGAATAGCACCTTCTTGCACTTTCTTCTTCATACGCATTAGCACAAGGTCTGTAGCTTGAGCAGCTTTAACTTTATCAATTAAAGTCGGTTCTACTCATATATTCCATCATCACATGGCTCCTTGGAGTCTTTAACTCTATCTCCATCCATTGTAAGTCATACAAAATGGGCCTTTGCATTGACAATATCGCACCCGTACCCGCTTTTGATCTTCTACTCAATGCATCAGCTACTACTTTCGCTTTTTCAGGATGGTATTGAATGGTATGATCATAATATTTCAACAGCTCAAGCCATCGTCTTTGCCGCATGTCGAATTCCTTTTGAGTGAAGAAATATTTGATGCTTTTATTATCCGTATAAATCTCCACCTTCTCTCCATACAGGTAATGTCTTAAAATCTCAAGCACAAAAATGATAGCTACCAACTCTAGATCATGAGTAGCATCACTGTAGATGACAAATCCCTCCGAACTAGATGGTATTGTCAGAACAGGTGTTGAAATGAGTCTCCTCTTAAGTTCTTGAAAACTCTTCTCACATTCCTCGCTCCAACCAAATTTTGTATCTTTTCGAGTCAGCTGAGTTAATGGAGTAGCGATTCGAGAAAATCCTTCCACGAATCTCCGATAATAACCAGCTAAGCCCAAAAAGCTACGTACTTCGGTCACTGACTTGGGTTGCTCCCAACTTTGAATTACTTCAATCTTTGCTGGGTCAACAGATATTCCATGATTTGATATCACGTGCCCAAGGAATGCTACTTCCCCAAGCTAAAACTCGCACTTCTTCAACTTGGCATAAGGCTTGTTTTCACAAAGCTTTTGAAGTATCAGCCTCAAGTGTTGCTCATGATCTTCATGGCTTTTGGAATATATGAGGATGTCATCAATAAAGACTACTACAAAATGATCCAAATATTCCCTGTATACTCAGTTCATCATATCCATGAAGGTAGCAGGAGCATTAGTCAATCCAAAAGACATGACTAGGAATTCATAATGTCCGTACCGAGTTCTGAAAGCAGTTTTTGGGATGTCATCGGTTTTAATCTTTAACTGATGATATTCAGAACGAAGATCCATCTTTGAAAAGAATTTGGCGCCTTGCAACTTGTCAAACAGGTCATCAATGTGTGGCAACGGGTACCTATTTTTGATGGTGACATGATTCAACTCCCGATAATCAATACAAAGTCGCATACTTTCATCTTTCTTCTTTACGAAGAGAACATGAGCACCCCAAGGAGATGTACTAGGACGAATGAAACCGATGTCTAACAATTCATGCATTTGAGTCTTTAACTCCTGAAGTTCAATAGGAGCCATTCGATAGGGAGCTTTAGAAATGGGTTTTGTACCGGGTTCCAGGTCGATACAAAATATAATTTCACGCTCTGGGGGTAGGCCAGGAAGTTCTTCATGGAATACATCAGAAAATTTATTAACAATAGAAATATCAATCAAATCTGACGTATTTTTGTTTAAATCTGTGACATGGGCTAAGAAAGCTTGACATCCGTTTTTTAATAAACGAATAGCTTTATGACTTGATATGATAGTAATTGACTTTAATGGTTTGGTTACTTGAATTCGCATAATAGGTTGATTAGAAATATGAAAGCTAATAACCTTATGAAAATAATCAATTTTAGCATGATGAGTAGTCAACCAATCAATTCTTAAAATCACATCGAATACAAGTATTTTTAAAGAAATAAGATCGACAGGTAACGTGCGGTTACCGATTTGAACCAAACAAGACTTATAAACAGTGGATGTTATTAAGGTTTCTCACAATGGAGTTTCAACAGATAAATCAAAGCCTAATTTCTCTGGAGTCAAATTTAAACATTGAGCGTAAGTAGTAGAAATAAAAGAATGAGTAGAACCGGTATCAAATAAGGTATAAGCTTTGCAAGAGTTTATGATTAGCTTACCTGTGACGTCCCCAAAATAGGTATACATCACCTATTCTGAGTCGCCAAATACATGGTACAGAATACAAATACAACTTAATTATACAACAGTCGTATAAAATACGACATAACATAATCTAAGAGATTTAATAAGAATATTGTCATCTAGACAATATCCACACTCAATGGAGTCCTCATTACATTTATTGTCACACTATTTAACAGAATAGTGAGAACTACTAATGCTATCATCTGAACCATTACTCCATTCCCCGACTAGTCCCGGCAATGTTCTCATTTCCGAAAGAGAACAGTGAAAGAAAGGGTGAGCTCAACTAGCCCAATAAGAAATATTATGACTAAGATAATGTAGAATAAATTATCATTAGTCTTTAACAAAGTTAAACTGATAAAATACAATAGACATCAAGTTTAACTGTAGCGGAATAATCAATTAATTAAAAGAGTCAAGTAGAGAATAAAATCTACTATCTTTTATGATTTAAAAGATTTTTCATCATTTTTATCGCTGGGACTCAGCTTAATAAATAATCCACATCATCCCTGCACTTCGGCCAAGGAAATTCATTAGTATCACAACCACAAATTATCCATGCACTACGGGCCAAGGATATTCATGTATTCATCAATGGTCATGATCATGCCAACAACTGTCCATCAATGCACTACGGGCCAATGAGGACTTTTACCATATCATTTGGAACATTACGGTCATAATTATACCGATTAATCCCTGGTCATAATCATACCAAGTCCATCTATGCACTACAGGCCACAAATGACTTTCAACATAAAATAAACATGAGGATGATGACAATGATATAAGAATTCAATAAAACAAGTTCAAGAATTAATTTATCTAGGAACTAATAAGTCCAAATTGTCAACATGATACTTCTTTGTAGAGTAAAATTCAAGAATGCTCAGAAGAATATTTCCATGAAAAGATACTGGATGTAGCGCAAATATCAAGGATATTCCACTAATTTCATGGAGCATAGAAGTTAAAACTTTAACCAACTGAGTATAATAAAGAATGGATTAACAAAAGAAATCACCAGGCATGCGATAAACTGCACAGATAGGTTATTCCAACAGAATAATAAATAACGGAACCAGGTCAGGCGAAATTCGCACCTATAAGATATTACAACATAATAATAAAGAATGGAATAACAATAGAAATCACCATGCATGCGATAAACCGCACAGACAGGTTATTCCAACAGAATAATAATTAATGGAACCAGGTCAGGCGTAATACGCACCGATAGGATATTCTAACAGAATAATAAATAACGGAACCAGATCATGCGTAAATGCACAGACAGGATGTTCCAACAGAATAATAAAGAATGGAATAATAGAAGAATTTCACCATGTATACGGTACTTCTCATAGACAGGTTATTCCAATATAATGATAAAGAATGGAATAACAAAAGAATTTCACCAAGTATAGGGTAGCCCGCGTATACAGGTTATTCCAAAAGAATAATAAAGAATGGAATAAAAGAAGTTCTCTTCATGAATACGAAAGAAATAATACCCCTTACGGGTACAACAAATAATATCCCTTACCTTAGAAGAAATTAGATATAGGACTAGTGAAGTAGCAGAATACTTTTCTTCTTTCTCTCTATAGTTTCTCTCTCTAGAGTTTCAGTGAATTCGTAAGAAATAATGAAGGAATGAGCTTCTATTTATAGGAGAATGGACTGAATAGTAACTAATTCATGAACGGTCCAGATTGATTTACTTTTAAACGAATGGTCCATATTATTGTACTATGCAATATTAATAAAATAATATACTAAAACAAAATCTTTTAAATAAAATATAATATATTCTATTTATAGTCTAATAAAACAAATAACTTTATAAAAGTATTTTGTTTTATATAAAAAAATTTTACTATGCAAAACACTATGCAGGCACTATGCAAACACTATGCATAATAAAATATAATATATTCTAATTATTGTCTAATAAAATAAATAACTTTATAAAAGTATTCTGTTTTATATAAAAAAAATTTACTGTGCAAAATACTATGCAGGCACTATGCAAATACTATGCATAATAAAATATAATATATTTTATTTATAGTCTAATAAAACAAATAACTTTATAAAAAGATTTTATATAAAAAGATTTTACTATGCAAAACACTATGCATAATAGAATATAATATATTCTATTTATAATCTAATAAAACAAATAATTTTATAAAAGTATTCCATTTTATATAAAAAGCTTTTCTGTTTTATTACATTAATAATACTAATAAAACAAAATTTATATATATAATATATATATAAACTTCTGTGATTTCATAAAAAGACACCTCAATATATTTAACAATATTTATTATCATTATTATAATTCACAATATTAATCGACCAGGTCGTTCTCAGAAAAGAGAGGGTTTTCCAAAAAGGATTTCTCCCTATTGGCGCGCAATTAGGTGACCAAACCTTTCCTTGGCAGAACTTCTAGACATCTTTAATATTGCAAATAATATTATTAATAACTTTGTCATCTCAATTATTGATTTAATAATATATAAAATAACGACAATAATTGAATCAAATAACGTGAGATACTATGCAACAATTACTATAGCAATAATTGAACAAAACTGAGTGACTTCTCACGTAAGCATCAATAATCAATACCGTGTGCTACTATGCAACCACGCGTATTACTGTACTTTTACTACCGAGTAGTTCAATAATTTTAATGGTAAAACTTCTGCCATTATTTTCATAAAAATATTTTTGTCGTTTTCTCAATCCGACAATAATTTTGTTGTGGGGTCCACCAATGATTGTGCCGTCGTACGAATATTCCCTGTTAAAATGAATATTCCCCGACCAATCGAATATTATATAACAACTTGCATACTTTTCAAAATTTATAAATATTACTCACAATTATAACATTATATCAAATCCATACCATAATATTGAAAAAAAATATATTGAGAAAATTAAATCTTTATTCATAAAATTTGGGGTCTCACATTACCCGTGACCACCTCGTCCGGATTCCTCGCTTTTTGGGAGGTTACGACAAACGCTCTCCCTTGAACTACCAGTTTTATCTTGTCTAGGACGGCTTTTGATGCCTCCATCCCAGCTGGACTTGACTTTGGTGCACGACAAAATCGGGCTAGGTGACATTCTCTTCCATAATTATAACATGCTTTGGACTGGTGCGTACAATTTGGACTGATGTGTCCCTCTCCTCTGCATTTGTAACATACGACCGGTGGTCGTTCTCCTTCCTTAATAACAGGTGCCGGTGCTGACGTCTTTCTATCATTATTGAATCTCCTCTTCTTGAAATTTCCACTTCTATTATCTTGGCCATGATTACCACCGGAGTGGTTACCATTTCTTGTATATTGATTACCTCTATGTTTGTTGTCACCGCTTCGATGACTGCTACCATTGGTATTATCGACTTATTGGCTGCTCTCTCTTGGTTGGGTTGACTCATTATCGCGCTCCAATAACTGAGCCCTGTGTACAACATCTGAATACAAACACAATTTATGAGAAATGAGGTATTGACGTATTTCGGGTCTCAAACCTCGTAGAAATATTCGCGTCATTCTCTCCTAATTATAAACCAAATAGGATGCGAACCGGGATAACTCGGCAAACTATCCATTCTCTTCTTAGGATCTCCTTGCTTTACTACGGTATTCCCAGAGTTAAAACCCTTTTGCTTTTGCCCATTGCCACTACTACTGGCTCCCTCGATTTTCACTCCCCCTTCTACATTATTCTTGTTCTTTTTCTCTATGTGGTATTGGCTTAAAGCCTCATTACCACCTTCAGCAATTATTACCTTCTCCAAAATGGTTCCAAAGGAATTACTTTGAAACACTGATATCTGGCAATAGAGCCAGGATTTCAAGCCCTGCTCAAATCTCCTCGCCTTCCTCACCTCTGTATCCACCTGATGTGGAGCAAATCTTGCCAGTTCATTGAACTTGGAAACATATTGGGGAACAGTTATTTCCCCTTGTTTCAGTTCTAAAAACCTCATCTTCATCCTCCCCTGCATACTCGTAGGAAAGTAGTTCTCGAAGAAAATCTCCTTGAACCGTGTCCACATTAGGTTTTCTATTCCTGCCCAAGCCTGGTTAGCCTCCCACCAGAAGTTGGCCTCTCCCTTCATCATATATGTAGCAAAAGAAACCTTTTGCCCCTCTTCGACATTTGCAATAACAAATACCTTCTCAATTTCTTTTACCCAAGTCTGGGCTTCTATAGGGTCTGTAGTTCCTTTGAACTCTGGCGAACCTACACTCTTAAAATCCTTAAACGTAGTAGCCCGTAATACTGCATAATTTATAGGTATATTCACCCCATTTCTTTTAAAATCAGCCGTTAGTAAATTAATGAACTCTTGCATCGAATTAACCGGACTCCCTTCCGGTTGATTAACATTCGCTTCTTGATTTCGTTGTCTTCTTCTTGGCGGCATCTTTCTGTTAAAATAAATAACACTTCATTATTACTTTCTTCTTGTTAATTAGTTATTATTCATTATTAAACAATAACTCAAACTCATTGCATAACATATTCAATAAAAGGCTTATATTGATTTACTTCTTCCTTATAGTATAATACTACATCATTCGTCATTACACAGCCTTATCTGATTACATTACTTTCCCATCATTGCTTTCCAAATATTGGGATTTTCAAAAGATTACCCTTTGATATACAAAAGAGGGTTTTATGTCACTTTATAGATACAATATATTTACATATCTAACTCTACTCTAGTTACTAACTAGGTTACATTTGCATTATGGCATTCTCATAATCTGCATTGGCAAGATCAGTTATCACATCTCGACTGATAGTATTTCGAGTCTGCCCTGCCTCCATAGGATACTCAGCCACTTGCCGCGGAAAGTCCTCGTGAGAACTCCTATGTATATAGGACATTCTACTAATCTTCTATTTCTTAGCCTTTAGCTCCTGTCTAAGCTCAAAGGCCTCATGTTTCTGCTCATGGACCTTGTCCTTCGCCAAAACCTTCTCATTGTGCTCTTCTTCCCATATCGTCTCCATGTCCTTCTTGTTTACCAAGATGTCATGGATCTCCTCCTTCAACTCTCTCACCTATTTCCCCAACTGGATATTTCTATCCAACACCGTCATAAATAACGCCTTCATTCACTCCCCCTGAGTCATCTCTTCTGCAAGTGCTACCGTATTAAACGATACCACCTCCACCTCCTCCTCTGACATGCCATCAATTAAGGATGTAAATCCTAAATTCTCCAAGTCTTCTGACTCAACCACCACCACTTCTGGCAACTCAGCTACTGGTGATGGTAAAATCTCTACTCGGTTTACAGACTCCTCACTAACCATATGTATATATCCCTATACATCACATTATCTCCTAACATCTATAACAAAACAATTTAGTTTGATTAGTACACATCATTAGAATAGTAAAAACATATATCACATTTAATGCATTTTTAGGGTTAACTTCATCTTTTACTTCTTTAACTCTTCTTAAGGTTATGTCTTAAGGTTCTTTTCCCCCCTTAAGTTTTATAACCTACAGCTTTGATACCAACCTGTGATGCCCCTAAATTCGGGTATCTTCAAACCCGATAAATTGTGCTACACGGTGTTACAGCTCACACATACATTCAATTGAAATACCTCAAAAGAGTGAATATGTCTTCTATATATTACAAATTAATATTTCCCTTCACATGTTCTTTGTAACCATTACATATGTTCTTTGTCATAATATCAAATAAATACAAAGTTCATACTATGTTATTACAAAGACAACTTATTTGTCTGCCTTAGCCTTCCCTTTATCTTTACTAGATCCTTCAGTCCATTCGGTCTTAGCTACATTCATATGGTTCAAGCAAGAGTGAGCATAACTAGCTCAACAAGTATGCCAATTTCATTTAAGCAATAGGTTTGAATCATATGAATCGTATATCTTCAATAACTGAATCAATAGTAATGAAATACTATAAATAATTTAAAATAGCACTTCTCTTTTCTTTAAAGCGTTTAGCCATGCACAATATACGTTAAACATCAATTTTGGTTCAAGATCTTGAGCATTTCATTCTTTCTTTGAAAAGGATAACCCGGCACCAAGTCCGTAAGTCCGGCATATCTTACGAGCACGTCTAGGTGATCAGCCTATAGTACTCTATGTTGTACAACACTATTTCATTAAACGTATCTATGTTTAAGTTTTGGCAACCTCACGGGCCTATCATTTGATGACAAAATATTTGTTTATTCATACTCAGTCTTTCTTTGAAATCCATACCAAATCAGTTGGCAAAAGATAGAACATTGATAATATTTTGATAGATTATAAGGAAATCCACAAAATACATTAAGTCTAGCCGAATGAATTGGCTTCGACTTCATTATACATCAATTCATGCGCAAGATACATGAATCACAAAGCTTGTCCAAAAGAACATAGACAGGGGTTTAGAACACTTTCCTTCAGCGTCTTCTACAGTTAATACACTTTCCTTTTGAGTCTTTAAGGATTCTACATTACATAAGTACATAGCATACCACATTAGGTCATAAACAATCAAGTATGGTCACTAATATATCTTTCCCCTTCTTCTCAATCTAATCATTTATTAGATTAGTTAACATTCGTTACGATTTATCGTATTACATTGTGTTTACATTCTCGTAACTTTTGTTAACCTTTAGTTGTAATTCTTAAGGTTATTTATCATCCTTAATGATTTTACTTTAAGTTTATTAAGGTTTTAATTAACCTTCCTTCAACTTACATTACCCTTACATTCATTGCTATTCTTCACCATCATTTTCCTAGTATTGGCATTGCGACGCCAGCTTCCTTTGTATGGCCCGCGTTGCGGCACGAGTTAGGAGTGTCCGATAATAGTCTTGGCACTGCAGCACCACTCTCTATACCATGGGTCGTGCTGCGGCGCCACTTAACAGTGGGTTTGGGGTTTGGTCTGGCGTTGCGGCGCCAATTTTAATACCTTGGGCGGTGCTGCAGCACTGGCCCTGCCTCAGAGAAATTTTTTCTAAATTTTCTACTACAATTCTTTTCGGCCTCATAACTTACTCATTAAAAGTCGGAGTTGGCTCATTCAAAATCTGTTAGCTCACATATCATGTGTACTACGATTTCATTAGAAAATCTTAAATTTTCGAATCCGTTAACACAGAATTCACCGATTAAGTTCTTTATTACACATTTGTTAAACGTTTTTGAATGTTCATAGCTCGTTTCTTCATTTTAAGTGAGAATTCGACCATTCTCGAGTCCGCAACTCTAAAATACAAAGTTATACTATATTCCATCGAAAACCAAGGTTTTCACGTTTAAACGGTGACTTTTTGACTTTTATTTCGAGAATTTAACAATTTCGACGATTATCGTCTAATCTCGTAAATTTCGCCATAACTTTGTTACTTAAGATTTTTACACCATTCAAAATGGATTCATTCCATCATTCTATTATCCTAACCAAACATATATCATATAATCCTATACATGATGGCTTTAAACTTGTCCATCAACAACAAAATGACAATTCTTCATATGTTCTTCATTAGTTCATAATTCTATGATTATGATTCCACTTGTAACATGGTTTATTAAGATTTAAGACCACTAATAGCCATCCTTGTTCCTCCTTATGATACATGCTCGACCAATAATCACTTCTCTATCAAACTACCAATGAAGAGAAGAAGATTAGTGGTTTAAAGGTTCATTACCTTTGAAGTTCAAGCTTTCGTTATTCTTCTTCTTGAATTAGCAAAGTCTAGCTCTTACTTTTCTCTCAATATAATTGCTTAGCTCTAAGATGTTGGTGGAAATGAAACAAGCAACAAATGAACCAACAAGCCTTCTATTAATAGATTTTCCAAAGTGAGGGCAAAAGGGTCATAATCCTCACCTCTTTACTATTCCCACCTCCTCTAAAATCCTATCTCTTGCTTGGACACCAAGTTGGCCAACCATGACTCACTTATGGGGGCCCACATGGGTTGCCCTATAGGTTTTTCTCACCCGGTGACCCATTGGTTCGATCCACGGGTCCGGTTCTTGGTTCATGCTTATGTTTAATTAACTTTGGGCCTAACATTGGGCTTTCATTACTTACCTTCTGGGCCTTAACATTATTACATTTGGGTTTGCCAAATACACAACCCAAATTCCTACACAAATCATATTAGTCCATTACAATTGGCTTAGGATTTTAACTTATAATCCTCGTATTCTTTGTGTATACTCATTCGTATAATCATTCATCATATACATTATGTCATCGTCTGTATATACCATGTGACGCCCCCAAAATAGGTCCACACGACCCATTCTGAGTCTCCAGATATCATAAAATAAAAATCAAATACAAACTTCATTTATACAACTGTTGAACTGTCGTGCAGAATACGACCACAGTTAAACTGTGAGTTTTAATACAAATGTATGTAACTCACATGGTACCTTGACCACAACCTTACAATGGTACCTTATATAAAAGTACAGTCCATAACTGTTTTAGAAATTAAAATCTTTGGGAAGTGCTCAAGGAAACCTTCGTACATGGGAGGCCATGCTTCTAGGTTATGATAGATATCATATGTCCATAGAGTTATCCTTGGTTGACCCAATAGTCCACAAAGAAAAATAAGAAGATTGATATCATCTTCTTTCCAATGGTGAGTCTTCTCTTGACTTATAATTATCTCCATTGTCTCCAATTGAGAATCATATTTCAAACAAACTCCAAGATTATATAGGTAGTGCTCGTAGATATATTCAGCAAGTGGATGTGCACAACCCTATCTTATGATAACACGAGGTTGTATGTCATTAGACAACTTGTATGATAGTGGCAAAACACCCTTCCAAAGTTGGGTTCACCTCACCCAATTCAGTTCACCAAAATTAAATTTCAAATGACGTATACAATATGACATACTTATCTAAAGTTCTCAGTAAAATTATTTTCATACTATTTAGGGAGAACCTCAACAGCTGTAGACCACAGTTATATTCTCCTGTTACCCCTGCTCGACCCAGCTACACTCTTATTACCTGAAAGGAATTGTGAAGCAAAAGGGTGAGCACAACTAGCCCAGTAAAGAATATCATGACTAAAAATAATTTACATCATCAATAGCCTTCATCAGTAATAAATCAGAAATTTAGAACATATGGTAAATGATAAAACATTTCAACCATAGTTGCAGCGGAACGAGTAATCCATTAGAGGAGTCAAATAGACCATCAGATCTATTATCTTCTCCATTCTAAAAGTCCACCAATAATGTTTTATCCATGTAACATCAGTCAACAATTCCTGTCCATAATTATATGAATAACTCATAATCATAATTGTGATTCTAACTTCCTCTTCGCACCCAGGACGAAGATAATTTTCATCACATATCTTCACCTGAAACATAAAAAATCATGGTTATACCAAATCAAAGTTCCTGCTCATAATCCTACTAATAAATTTATCTTTGCACTACGGCCAAAGATATTCATTAACAATTCATCTTTGCACTACAGGCCAAAGACATACAACTGTATTTTAGAAGAGTCAAGTAGTGCATGATATCTACTATCATTTACGAATTAAAAGTGTATAATCAATATTTTATTGCTGAGACTCTGCTTAATAAATAATCCACATAATCGAATCATCCCTGCACTGCAGCCAAGGATATTCATGTAATCATCAATGGTCATGATTATACCGAATAATCCCTGGTTATAATCATACCAATAATTGTCCAACAATGCACTACAGGCCAATGAGGACTTTTACCACATCATATATAACATTACGGGTCGTGATTATACCGAATGATCCCTGGTCATAATCATACCAATAAACAGTTCATTTGTGCATATAAGCCAAAGATATTCATCAATCAATAGTTCATCTTTGCACGTAAGCCAAAAATATACAACTGTAAAACCAATAATCAACCGTCCATCCTTGCACGTAAGCCAAAGATATACAACTGTAAAACCAATAATCAACAGTCCATCTTTGTACGTAAGCCAAAGATATACAATTGTAAAATCAATAATCAACTGTCCATATTTGCACGTAAGCCAAAAATGACTTTCATCAAAGTATAAGCATGAGGATGATGACAATGATATAAGCATTAATCAAATGAAAATAAGGATAAATATTAAAGACTTTAAATTTATCCAAATTTTATCAATCACTTAATAAACTCATAATTTAATATTATTAATATTATAACAATATTTTAAACACTTCTTAAACTTATAAACAATTTATTTCAATTGTTTACACTTTACCAAATAATGCATTTAATCATTCAAAAATGCCATACTCATAATATTTCATCACCAATGATCAAATCCATCATCAAAAATCTTTATATACCCTATATAGGATTCTCAAGCCATAAAATCCTATTTTCAAATTTTGTTACTTCACATAACATATTTAATTCATTTACTTATAACTAGTTCATTTTCATGAAAAATACCAAATCAGTTCTAAAAATATTTCTTTTCTGGGATTTAGCAGAATATAGTCCCATATTGAACATATATTTTTCTCGGAATTTTTAAAATTCATTTACTATTTTTCATATAGCCAAAACTGCCGAATATTTAAATATTTATCATAAATTGTACTTTTGTCCAAAAATTCCAAAATTTACAGGGTATACTCCTGTTATACACATGTACTCCCAATAAATATTTCACCAATTTTGGAGTTAACCACAAGGAGTTATAAGGGTTTACTTTTAAAATAGTATTTTTTCCATAAAATTTATAACTCCTAATCTATGCATCCAAAAATCACCATTTTTGGACACAATCTAGAAAACTCAACAAATTATCATTTCAATTTTTTTTCAGAATTTTCGAGGCTCAGAAAAATTACGAAAGTGCAAATGGATTTTCGCCCACCATGCGGTAATCCACGTAGACAGATCATTTCCATAATTTAATAAGGAATGAATACAAGGGATCATTCACCATACATGCGGTAATCCACGTAGACATGTTATTCCAACAGAATAATAAAGAATGGAATAACAGAAGAATTCACCATGCATGCGATAGACTGCACTGACAGGTTATTCCCAACAGAATAATAAAGAATGGAACCAGGTCATGCGTAATCCGCACAGACAGGATATTCTAACAGAATAATAAAGAATGGAATAACAGAAGAATTTACCATGCATGCGATAGACTGCACAGACAGGTTATTCCCAATAGAATAATAAAGAATGGAACCAGGTCATGCGTAATCCGTACAGACAGTATATTCTAACAGAATAATAAAGAATGGAATAACAACAGAATTCACCAGGCATGAGATAGACCGCACAAGCAGGTTATTCTAACAGAATAATAAAGAATGGAATAACAGAAGAATTCACCATGCATGCGATAGACCACACAGACAGGTTATTCCCAACAGAATAATAAAGAATGAAATAACAACTCTTACGAGTATTGAAAGAAAATAACTCTCTTTATGAATACGAAAGAATAATACCCCTTACTATAATAACAATATCCCTTACCTTAGAAGAAAATTGGATACTGGAATAGTGAGGTAGCAGACTTCTCTTCTTTCTCTTTATAATTTCTCTCTATAATAATTGCTCTATAGCTTTAGTGAATTGGTGAGAAATAAAAGAAGAATGAGCTTCTATTTATAGAAAAATATAGTTTCGATAATTGCACGTTTTGGGGCTCGAAATATTACAGTATAATACCTTCAACTTTTCTTTTAGTTTTTTAATTTAGCCCTGCAAGTATTATTAAACTTGCACCACCTCCCCTAATAGTAAATAATGTGAATTAATAGTACAATCATGTGACTCAATAGTTATAATCATGTGAAAATACGAATTACAGTATAGTACCTCCATTTATACCTCCATTTTTAACTTAGTCATACAAGTATTATCAATCTTGCACCACCTCCCCTAATAGTACATGAATGTGAATCAATAGTACACACATGTGAACAAATAGTTATAATCATGTTAATTAATAGCAATTAATTGCTCATTTATTCGATTAATTATCCGATTGGTCAATATAACATCCAGACATCAATTCTTATCGAAATAAATGTCGATTTCCACTAACACTAATTTTGAAATTTTTATGTTTGACTTTTTCTGAAAAAGTCAACTGTTGAATTTTTTGACCAAAAAGTCAACCCTGATAAATTTTGTGTTTGTAGTTTATTTCTACTAATTTCATCGTTCCGGACTCAAATATCACGTCCGCGTCTCCAAATTCAACTCCGAACTCAAATTCAATTTTTTTATAACATTCATCATTAATATTATAACTCACAATATTTAATAACCAGGTCGTTCCCAGGAAAGAGGGGGCTTTCTGATAAGGATTTCTCCTTATTGGCGCGCAATTAGATGACCAAACCTCTCCTTGACAGAACTTCTAGACAATGTAAATATTGCAATTTAATAATATGAATAACTTTATCGTCTCAATTATTGAATTAATAATATAACATATTATGCAGATGATACTGTGACAATAACTAAATCAATAATATGAGAGATATGATGCAGCAATTACTGTAGTAATAATTGAGTATAACTGAGTGACTTCTCACGTAAGCATCAATAATCAATACCGTGTGCTACTATGCAACCACGTGTATTATTGTACTCTTACTATCGAGTAGTTCAACAGTTTAACGGTAAAACTTCCGCCGTTATTTTTATAAAAAGATAATTATGTCGTTTTTTAACTACGACAATAATTTCGTTGTGGGGTCCACCAATGATTGGCCCATTTTTAGACACTGAAATCTGTTTATTCTACAGACTTTGGTTATTCATTGTAGCTTAGCTTAAGGTTATGGAATGTGAGAATCGTGTAACAACAAGGTTAAATAGAGTCATGGTATGTGGAATATGAATTAAAAAATTTAAAAGTGATTAGTAAATTGAGAATGCGTTATGTGATAATTTGGTATACATAATGAATGTTAGACAAATATTGCGAAGTAAAACACTTAGAGTTTCTAAAATGTAAATGGTAATGAACATGTTATGGTATGTTAGCATATCTAATAGATAATATAGTTCTAAACAAATGTGTAGGTGATCGTGAGTTTAATATTGTATATGAGACCCCGAATTTTATGAAATGAAAGTATTCAATTTTCTTATAATTATTCTATTTATTAAATGGTTAAATTGATAAAAGGTTAAAGTTAAGGGTGATATGTGAAAAATTTTCAAAGTATGCAAGTTGTTATAAAATATTCGTTTGGTCGGGGAATATTCTTTTTGTCAGGGAATATCCGTAGGACGGCACAATCATTGATGGACAGTTATTGGTATGATTATAAACAGGGATTATTCGGTATAATCGTGACCATTGATGATTACATGAATATCCTTGGTCGTAGTGCAGGGATGATTCGATGATGTGGATTATTTATTAAGCTGAGTCTCAGCGATAAAATATTGATTATACACTTTTAATTCATAAAAGATAGTAGATATCATGCTCTACTTTACTCTTCTAAAATACAGTTGTATGTCTTTGGCTTGTAGTGCAAAGAATAAATTGTTAATGAATATCTTTGACCGTAGTGCAAAGATGAATTTATTAGTATGATTATGAGCAAAAATTGTGATTTGGTATAACCATGATTTTTGATGTTTCAGGTGAAGATAGGTGATGAAAATTTTCTTCGTCCTGGGTGCGAAGAGGAATTTAGAATCACAATTATGATTATGAGTTATTCATATAATTGTGGATAGGAATTGTTGATTGATGTTACAGGGATAAAACATTATTGGTGGACTTTTATCATGGAGAAGATAATAGACCTGATGGTCTATTTGACTCTTATAATGGATTGCTCGTTCTGCTGCAACTTTGGTTGAAAAGTTTTATCATCTACCATATGTTCTAAATCTCTGATTTATTATTGATGAAGGATATTGATAATTTAATTATCTTTAGTCATGATATTCTTTACTGGGCTATTTGTGCTCACCATTTGCTTCAAAATTCCTTTCAGGTAATAAGAGTGTAGCTGGGTCGAGCGGGGATAACAGGGAAATAGTGTGATGGTCCGAGACTGTCGAAGTATCTCAATACATTATAAAACGGCATGACATGCAACAGATAATTGTATTGAGGACCTAAGATGTGTTTGTCGTATTTTATACATCACTTAATAATTAATTTTGGCAAACAACAATGTGGTGATGAGAACTCGACTTTGAAAGCGTCAAAAGTGCACCTCATTAGAATGAATATGATAGTAATCTTCGCGTTCTTCTTTAGGGTCTTAAAAAATTTGATGCTATATTTTATATGGCATTGTAACAATTTGAGTTTGGATACTGTCTACGAGACAATATTGTATTAAAACTCATAGCTTATCTGTTGTCGTACTCTGCACGACAGTTCAACAGTTGTATAAATGAAGTTTGTATTTAATTTTTATAGAGTGATATCTGGCGACTAAGAATGGGTCGTGTGGACCTATTTTAGGGGCGTCACAAATGGTATCAGAGCTTAGGGATATGGTCGCTGGCGGAGATAAGATTCTAGAACAAGGAGGGGAGAAACGAGTTATATACTTCGCTAGTGTGTGACTTACCTAAGCTGAAATTGTTTACTTGATAAGTTGACAAATTATAATATATCAATTAACCTTTATTTTGAAGATATATTCTAGAATGATATTTGAAATACAAGAGATGAGCAATGGAAAAATCATGATACAGATGATATAACCGGGAAGGTACAATCTGAAAAGAAAGTAATGTATTCTCATCTCTTTGAACTACGAGGTACGTAAATTTCGAGGGAAAAATTCAGAAGGAGGGGAGATTATGAGACCCCCGAATTTTATGAAATGAAAGTATTCAATTTTCTTATAATTATTCTATCTAGTAAATGGTTAAATTGATAAAAGGTTAAAGTTAAGGGTGATATGTGAAAAATTTTCAAAGTATGCAAGTTGTTATAAAATATTCGTTTGGTCGAGAAATATTCTTTTTGTCGGGGAATATCTGTAGGACGGCATAAACATTGATGGACAATTATTGGTATGATTATAACCAGGGATTATTCGGTATAATCCTGACGATTAATGATTACATGAATATCCTTGGCCGTAGTGCAGGGATGATTCGATGATGTGGATTATTTATTAAGCTGAGTCTCAGCGATAAAATATGGATTATACACTTTTAATTCATAAAAGATAATAGATATCATGCTCTACTTGACTCTTCTAAAATACAGTTGTATGTCTTTGGCCTGTAGTGCAAAGAATAAATTGTTAATGAATATCTTTGGTCGTAGTGCAAAGATGAATTTATTAGTATGATTATGAGCAGGAATTGTGATTTGGTATAACCATGATTTTTGATGTTTCAGGTGAAGATATGTGTGACGCCCCCAAAATAGGTATACATCACCCATCTTGAGTTGCCAAATACATGGTATAAAATTCAAATACAACTTAATTATACAACAGTCGTGTAAAATACGACAAAACATATGTTGTGAGTTTTAATACAAATATTGTCATCTAGACAATATCCACACTCAATTGAGTCCTCATTACATTTATTATCACACTATTTAATAGAATAGTGAGAACTATTAATGCTATTATCTGGACCGTCACTCCGTTCCCCGGCTAGTCCCTGCTACGGTCTCATTTCCTGAAGAGAACAATGAAAGTAAAAGGGTGAGCTAAACTAGCCCAGTTAGAAATATTATGACTAAGATAATACAAAATAAATTATCGTTAGCCTTCAATAGTGTTAAACTGATATAATATAACAAACATCAAGTTTAACTGCAGCGAAACAAACAATCCATTAAAAGAGTCAAGTAGAGAATAAAATCTACTATCTTTTATGAGTTAAAAGGTTTTTCATCACTTTTATCGCTGGGACTCAGCTTAATAAATAATCCAAATCATCCCTACACTACGGCCAAGGAAATTCATTAGTATCACAACCACAAATTATCCATGCACTACGGGCCAAGGATATTTGTGTATTCATCAATGGTCATGATCATGCCAACAACTGTCCATCAATGCACTACGAGCCAATGAGGACTTTTACTACATCATTTGTAACATTACAGTCATGAGTATACCGATTAATCCCTAGTCATAATCATACCGAGTCCATCTATGCACAACAGGTCACAAATGACTTTCAACATAATATAAACATGAGGATAATGACAATGATATAAGAATTCAATAAAACAAGTTCAAGAATTAATTTATTCAGGAACTAATAACGTCCAAATTGTCAACATGATACTGCTTTGTGGGGTAAAATTCAAGAATGCTCAGAAGAATATTTCTATGAAAAGATACTGGATGAAGCGCAAATATCAAGGATATTCCACTAATCTCAGGGAGTATAGAAGTCAAAACTTTAACCAACTGAGTATAATAAAGAATGGAATAAAAAAAGAAATCACCAGGCATGCGATAGACCGCACAGACAGGTAATTCTAATAGAATAATAAATAACGGAACCAGGTCAGGCGAAATTCGCACCGACAGGATATTCCAACAGAATAATAAAGAATGGAATAACAACAGAAATTATCATGCATGCGATAGACCATACAGACAGGTTATTCCGTTATTCCAACAAAATAATAAACAACGGAACTAGGTCATGCGTTAACGCACAGACAGGATGTTCCAACAGAATAATAAATAACAAAACCAGATCATGTGTAACGCACAGACAGGATGTTCCAACAGAATAATAAAGAATGGAATAACAGAAGAAATCATCAAGCATGTGATACTTCGCATAGACGGGTTATTCCAACATAATAATAAAGAATGAAATAATAGAAGTTCTCTTCATGAAGAAGAAAGAAAGAAATAATACCCCTTACCTTAGAACAAACTTGATATAGGAGTAGTGAAGTAGCAGAATACTTTTCTTCTTTCTCTCTATAGTTTCTCTCTCTAGAGTTTCAGTGAATTCGTAAGAAATAATGAAGAAATGAGCTTCTATTTATAGGAGAATGGACTGAATAGTAACTAATTCCTGAACGGTCCAGATTGATTTACTTTTAAATGGACGGTCTAGATTGGTTTACTATAAAATATTCTAATAAAACAAAATCTTTTAAATAAAATATTATATATTCTATTTATAATTTAATAAAACGAATAACTTTATAAAAAAATTCTATTTTATATAAAAAGATTTTACTATGCAAACACTATACAGGCACTATGCAAACACCATGCATAATAAAATATAATATATTCTATTTATAGTCTAATAAAATGAATAACTTTATAAAAATATTCTATTTTATATAAAAATATTTTACTATGTAAAAACTATGCATAATAGAATATAATATATTCTATTTATAGTTTAATAAAACGAATAACTTTATAAAAATATTTGTTTTATATAAAAAAATTCTATTTTATTACATTAATAATACTAATAAAAAAAACCTTCATCATCATTATTATAATTCACACTATTAATCGACCAGGTCGTTCTCAGGAAAGAGGGGGCTTTCCAATAAGGATTTCTCCCTATTGGCGCACAATTAGGTGACCAAACCTCTCCTTGGCAGAACTTCTAGACATCGTTAATATTGCAAATAATAATAATAATAACTTTGTCGTCTCAAATATTGATTTAATAATATATAAAATATTGACAATAATTGAATCAATTAACGTGAGATATTATGCAACAATTACTGAAGCAATAATTGAACAAAACTGAGTGACTTCTCACGTAAGCTTCAATAATCAATACCGTGTGTTACTATGCAACCACGCGTATTCCTGTACTTTTAACATCGGGTGTTTCAACAGTTAACGATAAAACTTCCGTCGTTATTTTCATAAAATATTTTTGTTATTTTCTCAATCCGACAATAATTCTGTTGTGGAGTCCACCAATGATTGTGTCGTCGTACGAATATTCCCTGTTAAAACAAATATTCCCCGACTAATCGAATATTATATAACAACTTGTGTACTTTGCAAAATTTATAACTATTACCCACAACTATAACATTATATCAAATTCATTCCATAATATTCAAAAATGATAACTATAAAAAATTCATCTTTATTCATAAAAGTTGGGGTCTTACAATCTCTCCTTTTTATGAAATTTCGCTCCTCGAAATTGGGGTACGTACTTGGTATGACGAAGAGGTAAGGATACCTTGATTTCATTTCAGATTCTAAGTCCCAGGTAATTTCCTCAACATCGTGGTTCCTCCATAAAACTTTAACTTGAGGTATAACCTTGGAGCATAGAATATGTTCCTTCTTATCCAAGATTTGAACATGAACATCTTCATACGTTAAATCTTCCGCTATTTCGTCCGGTTCTAACTCAATAATGTGATTCAGGTCTTTCACATATTTACGTAACATGGACATATGAAAAATGTTATGAACACGAGACATACTTGGCGGTAAAGCTAGTCTATAGGCTACAGTCCCTACTCGATCGAGGATTAAAAATGGGCCAATGAATCGAGGATTGAGTTTTCCTCTTTTTTCAAATCTCGTAACTCTTTTCCATGGAGCAACACGTAACAACACATGATCTCCAATATCGAATTCCACGTCCTTTTGATGAAGATCAGCATAACTCTTTTGTCGATCTTGTGAGGTTTTTATACGTTGTCGGATCGTTTGAATCTTTTCTGTAGTCATACGTACCAACTCCGGTCCCAACAACGTTGCTTCACCCACCTCATCCCAGTATACTGGAGAATGACACTTTCATCCATACAACGCCTCGAATGGAGCCATGTCAATACTTGTTTGATAACTGTTGTTGTAAGAAAACTCCACCAATGGTAAGAACTTGTCCCAACTTTCCTTGAAGTCAAGGACACAGAGTCTTAATAAATCTTCAAGAGTTTGAATAGTCCTCTCTGATTGTCCGTCCGTCTAGGATGATATGCCGAACTAAATCGTAAATCTGTGCCCATAGCTTTTTGTAAACTAACCCAAAATCGTGAAGTGAATGTTGGGTCTCGATCAAAAACTATGGATACTGGCATACCATGCAGTCTTACAATCTCGTTTATGTACATATGAGCAAGACGTTTAAGTGTATAAGTTTCTCGTAATGGTAAGAAATGAGGAGACTTGGTCAATCTATCAACAATGACCCAAATTGCATATATGCCTTGAGAAACCTTAGGAAGACCAGTAAAGAAATCCATGGTAATGTGCTTCCACTTCCATTCTGAAATTTTAAGTGGTTGCAATGGACCTTTTGGTACTTGATGCTCTACCTTGACTTGTTGACAAGTTAAACACCTTGAGATAAACAGCGCTATCTCTCTCTTCATATTGCCCCACCAAAATGTATGTCGAAGATCATGATACATTTTGGTACTCCCAAGATGGATTGCAAATGGTGTGTTGTACGCCTCCATCATGATTTTTTACTTTAACTCAGGATCGTTAGGAACACAAAGTCTAGAGTTGACTCGAAGTATTCCTTCTTCATCGATTCTTGCTTCCGGCATAGCACCTTCTTGTACTTTCTTCCTCATATGCATCAGCTCCAGGTCTGTAGCTTGAGCAGCTTTAACTTTATCGTTTAAAGTCGGTTCTACTCGTATATTCGCCATCATCACGTGGATCGCTAGAGTTTTTATCTCTATCTCCATCCTCTGCAAGTCATACAAAATGGGCCTCTGCGTTGATAATATTGCACTCGTACCCACATATGATCTTCTACTCAATGCGTCAGCTACCACGTTTGCTTTTCCAGAATGGTATTGGATGGTATGATCATAATCTTTCAACAGTTCAAGCCAACGTCACTGTCGCATGTTGAGTTCCTTTTGAGTGACGAAATATTTGAGGCTTTTATGATCCGTAAAGATCTCCACTTTCTCCCCATACAAGTAATGCCTCCAAATCTTTAGTGCAAAAACAACAGCTACCAACTCTATATCATGAGTAGGATAATTCCTCTCATATTCTTTGAGTTGTCGAGAGGCATAAGCTATAACTTTCCCATGTTGCATGAGAACACATCCTAACCCTTTGTCTGAAGCATCACTATAGATGACAAATCCCTCCGATCCAGATGGTATTGTCAGAACAGTTGCTGAAATGAGTCTCCTCTTTAGTTCTTGAAAACTCTTCTCATATTCCTCGTTCCAACCGAATTTTGTATCTTCCGAGTTAGCTGAGTTAAGGGAGTAGCGATTTGAGAAAACCCTTCTACGAATCTTCGATAATAACCAGCTAAGCCGAGAAAGCTACGTATTTCGGTCACAGATTTAGGTTGCTCCCAGCTTTGAATAGCTTCAATCTTTGCTGGGTCAACAGATATTCCATGACTTGATACCACGTGCCCAAGGAATGCTACTTCCTCAAGCCAGAACTCGCATTTCTTCAACTTGGCACAAAGCTTATATTCACGAAGCTTTTGAAGTATCAGCCTCAAGTGTTGCTCATGATCTTCACGGATTTTGGAATAAATAAGGATGTCATCAATAAAGACGACCACAAAGTTATCCAAATATTCCTTGAATACTCGGTTCATCATATCCATGAAGGCAGCAGGAGCATTAGTCAATCCAAAAGACATGACTAAGAATTCATAATGCCCGTACCGAGTTCTAAAAGACGTCTTTAGAATGTCTTTGGTTCTAATCTTCAATTGGTGATATCCGTAACGAATATCAATCTTTGAAAAAAATTTGGCGCCTTGCAACTGGTCAAACAGGTCATCAATGCGAGGCAATGGATATCTATTTTTGATAGTGACATGGTTCAACTCCCGATAATCAATACAAAGTCGCATACTCCCATCTTTCTTCTTCACGAATAGAACAGGAGCACCCCAAGGAGATGTACTAGGACGAATGAAACCAATGTCTAACAATTCTTGTAGTTGGGTCTTTAACTTCTGAAGTTCAATAGGAGCCATTCGATATGGGGCTTTGGAAATGGGTTTTGTACCGAGTTCAAGGTCGATACAAAATTCAATTTTACGCTCTGGGGGTAGGCTAGGAAGTTCTTCAAGGAATACATCAAGAAATTCATTAACAATAGAAATATCATTCAAAACTGAGGTATTTTTGTTTAGATCCGTGACATGAGCTAAGAAAGCTTAACATCCATCTTTTTATAAATGAATAGCTTTATGGCTTGAGATGACAGTGATTGATTTTAATGGTTTGGTTACTTGAATTCGCATAATAGGTTGGTTAGGAATATGAAAACTAACAACCTTACAAAAACAATCAATTTTTGCATGATGAGTAGTTAACCAATCAATCCCTAGAATTACGTCAAATGCAAGTATTTTCAATGAAATAAGATCGACATGTAATGTGAGGGTACCGATTTGAACCGAATAAGACTTATAAACAGTGGATATAATGAAGGTTTCTCCCAATGGAGTTTCAACAGATAAGTCAAAGTCTAATTTCTCTGGAGTCAAATTTAAACGTTGAGCGCAAGTAGGAGAAATAAAAGAATGGGTAGAACCGGTATCAAATAAGGTATAAACTTCGCTAGAGTTTATGATAAGCTTACCCGTGATGACCTCTTTCAGGTTCCTTGCTTTTTGGGACGTCACGACAAATGCTCTCCTTTGCACTACTGGCTTTGACTTTTCTGGGACGTCCTTTGGTGCCTCCATCCTAGTTGAACTTGTCTTCGGTGAATGATAAAATTGGGCTAGGTGACCTTCTCTTCCACAATTATAACATGCTTTGGACGGCATCGCGTAGTTTGGACTGATGTGTCCCTCCCCTCCACATTTAAAGCATATAATAGGTGGTCGTTCTCCTTCCTTAACAACCAGTGCTAGTGATGACGTCTTTCCATCATTGTTGAATCTCCTCTTCTTGAAATGTACATTCTTATTGTTTTGGCTATGATTACCACCGAAGTGGTTACCATTTCTGGCATGTTGATTCCCTCCACGCTTATTGTCACCGCTTCGATGACTGCTATCACTAGTATTATCATTTTGTCGGCTGCTCTCTTTTGGTTGAGTAGACTCATTATCGCACTCCAATAACTGAGCCCTATTAACAACATCTGAATACAAACACAATTTATGAGAGATAAGATATTGACGTATCTCAAGTTTCAAACCTCTTAGAAACATTCGCGTCATTCTCTCCTCATTATCAACCAAATGGGACGCAAACCGGGATAACTCGACAAACTTGGCTTCGAACTACGACACGGTCATGTTGTTTTGCTCCAGCTTGATGAACTCTACCTCTTTCATGTGACGAATACTTTCGGAAAAGTACTTGTCGTTGAACAATTCTTGGAACTTCTCCTAAGTCATCTTCAGTGCGGCAAGCTGAGTACGTTTTATAAATTCCCACCAGTAATCTGTCTCTGCACGCAACATGAAGAAGGCAAAGGGAACCTTTTGCTCCTTGGAGCATCCCAAGACATCAAATATCTTGCAGATCTACTTTATCCATGTCTCCGCCTTAAGTGGTTTTGGCTCTCCAAAAAACTCCGGTGGTCCCAGTTCCTTGAACTGCTTAGCGGTGACCGTCTGAGAGTTACCAGTGTTTCCACCTGCATTTTGGACAGGAGCCGCTCTTGCCTGATATTGCATGAATTTCATAAAGCCTCTGAACATTCCACCGTTCATCATCTGGTCCGTGTTGTTGTTTGCCTGAGTATTGTCGCCTTCTTGATGTACATTATCCTGATTATTGATCTGTGGCTCAACGGTCTCATGTGCTCCATTGATTTTCTCAACATTCTCGAATGTCATTTTCAAATAATTCCACAAAACAAGGATTAATTAACATATCACATATTATCAGTTATACTCTGACCGGCCAATTAAATACCAAGTAAACTTAGGTAGGTCATACTAGCGAAGGAATTCCCCGTCTCTCCCCTCCTAGTTCTTGTCTCACATCTTAGCCAGGGATCATATCCCTAAGCTTTGATACCAGCTAGTGACGCCCCCAAAATAGGTATACATCACCCATCTTAAGTCGCCAAATACATGGTACAAAATTCAAATACAACTTAATTATACAACAGTCGGGTAAAATACGACAAAACATATGATGTGAGTTTTAATACAAATATTATCATCTAGATAATATCCACACTCAATTGAGTCCTTATTACATTTATTATCACACTATTTAACAGAATAGTGAGAACTACTAATGCTATTATCTGGAATGTCACTCCGTTCCCCGACTAGTCCCTGCTACGTTCTCATTTCCTGAAGAGAACAATGAAAGTAAAAGGGTGAGCTCAACTAGCCCAGTAAGAAATATTATGACTAAGATAATACAAAATAAATTATCGTTAGCCTTCAATAGTGTTAAACTGATATAATATAACAAACATCAAGTTTAACTGCAGCGAAACAAGCAATCCATTAAAAGAGTCAAGTAGAGAATAAAATCTACTATCTTTTATGATTTAAAAGGTTTTTCATCACTTTTATCGCTGAGACTCAGCTTAATAAATAATCCACATCATCCCTGCAATACGGCCAAGGATATTCATTAGTATCACAACCACAAATTATTCATGCACTACGGACCAAGGATATTTGTGTATTCATAAATGGTCATGATCATGCCAACAACTGTCCATCAATGCACTACGGGCCAATGAGGACTTTTACCACATCATTTGTAACATTACGGTCATGATTATACCGATTAATCCCTGGTCATAATCATACCAAGTCCATCTATGTACTACATGCCACAAATGACTTTCAACATAATATAAATATGAGGATGATGACAATGATATAAGAATTCAATAAAACAAGTTCAAGAATTAATTTATCCAGGAACTAATAACGTCCAAATTGTCAACATGATATTGCTTTATGGGGTAAAATTCAAGAATGCTCAGAAGAATATTTCCATGAAAAGATACTGGATGAAACGCAAATATCAAAGATATTCCACTAATTTCATGGATTATAGAAGTCAAAACTTTAACCAACTGAGTATAATAAAGAATGGAATAACAAAAGAAATCACCAAGCATGCGATAGACCACACAGACAGTTTATTCCAACAGAATAATAAATAACAGAACCAGGTCAAGAGAAATTCGCACCGACAGGATATTCCAACAGAATAATAAAGAATGGAATAACAACAGAAATCACCATGCATGTGATAGACCGCACAGACAGGTTATTCCGTTATTCCAACAAAATAATAAACAACAGAACTAGGTTATGCGTAAACGCACAAACAAGATGTTCCAACAGAATAATAAATAACAAAATCAGGTCATGCGTAACGCACAGACAGGATGTTCCAATAGAATAGTAAAGAATGGAATAACAGAAAAAATCACCAAGCATGCGGTACTTCGCATAGACATGTTATTCCAACATAATAATAAAGAATGGAATAACAGAAGTTCTCTTTATGAAGACAAAAGAAAAAAATAATACCCCTTACCTTAGAACAAACTGGATATAGGAGTAGTGAAGTAGCATAATATTTTTCTTCTTTCTCTCTATAGTTTCTCTCTCTAGAGTTTCAGTGAATTCGTAAGAAATAATGAAGGAATGAGCTTCTATTTATAGGAGAATGGACTGAATAGTAACTAATTCCTGAATGGTGCAGATTGATTTACTTTTAAATGGACGGTCCAGATTGGTTTACTATAAAATATTCTAATAAAACAAAATCTTTAAAATAAATATAATATATTCTATTTATAATCTAATAAAACGAATAACTTTATAAAAGTATTCTGTTTTATATAAAAAGATTTTACTATGCAGACATTATGCAGGCACTATGCAAACACTATGTATAATAAAATATAATATATTCTATCTATAGTCTAATAAAACGAATAACTTTATAAAAGTATTCTGTTTTATATAAAAAGATTTCACTATACAAAATATTATGCATAATAGAATATAATATATTCTATTTATAGTCTAATAAAATGAATAACTTTATAAAAGTATTCTGTTTTATATAAAAAACTTTTTGGTTTTATTACATTAATAATACTAATAAAACAAAACTTCATCATCATTATTATAATTCACACTATTAATCGACCAGGTCGTTCCCAGGAAAGAGGAGGCTTTCCAATAAGGATTTCTCTCTATTGGCACGCAATTAGGTGACCAAACCTCTCCTTGGCAGAACTTCTAGACATCGTTAATATTGAAAATAATAATATTAATAACTTCGTCGTTTCAATTATTGATTTAATAATATATAAAATATCGACAATAATTGAATCAATTAACATGAGATACTATGCAACAATTATTGAAGCAATAATTGAACAAAACTGAGTGACTTCTCACGTAAGCATCAATAATTAATACCGTGTGTTACTATTCAACTACGCGTATTCCTGTACTTTTAACACCGAGTGTTTCAACAATTAACGATAAAACTTCCGCCGTTATTTTCATAAAATATTTTTATCGTTTTCTCAATCCGATAATAATTCCGTTGTGGAGTCCACCAATGATTATGCCGACGTACGAATATTCTCTGTTAAAACGAATATTCCCCGACCAATCGAATATTATATAACAACTTGCATACTTTGTAAAATTTATAACTATTACCCACAACTATAACATTATATCAAATTCATTCCATAATATTCAAAAATGATAATTATAGAAAATTCATCTTTATTCATAAAAGTTGGGGTCTTACAATATGTGATGAAAATTATCTTCGTCCTGGGTACAAATAGGAATTTAGAATCACAAATATGATTATGAGTTATTCATATGATTGTGGACAGGAATTGTTGATTGATGTTACAGGGATAAATCATTATTGGTGGACTTTTAACCTGGAGAAGATAATAGACCTGATAGTCTATTTGACCCTTCTAATGGATTGCTCGTTCCGCTGCAACTATGGTTGAAAAGTTTTATCATCTACCATATGTTCTAAATCTTTGATTTATTATTGACGAAGGCTATTGATAATTTAATTATCTTTAGTCATGATATTCTTTACTGGGCTATCTGTGCTCACCCTTTGCTTCACAATTCCTTTCAGGTAATAAGAGTGTAGCTGGGTCAAGCGGGAATAACAGGGAAATAGTGTGATGGTCCGAGACTGTCGAAGTTTCTCAATACATTATAAAACGGCATGACATGCAACAGATAATTGTATTAAGGACATAAGATGTGTGTGTCGTATTTTATACGTCACTTAATAATTGATTTTGGCGAACAACAATAGGGTGATGAGAACCCGACTTTGAAAGCGTCAAAAGGGCACCTCATTAGAATGAATATGATAGTAATCTTCTCGTTCTTCTTTGGGGTCTTAAAATATTTGCTGCTATATTTTATATGGCATTGTAACAATTTGAGTTTGGATACTGTCTACGAGACAATATTGTATTAAAACTCATAGCTTATCTGTTGTCGTACTCTGCACGACAGTTCAACAGTTGTATAAATGAAGTTTGTATTTAATTTTTATAGAGTGATATCTGGCGACTAAGAATGGGTCGTGTGGACCTATTTTAGGGGCGTCACAAATGGTATCAGAGCTTAGGGATATGGTCGCTGGCGGAGATAAGATTCTAGAACAAGGAGGGGAGAAACGAGTTATATACTTCGCTAGTGTGTGACTTACCTAAGCTGAAATTGTTTACTTGATAAGTTGACAAATTATAATATGTCAATTAACCTTTATTTTGAAGATATATTCTAGAATGATATTTGAAATACAAGAGATGAGCAATGGAAAAATCATGATACAGAGGATATAACCGGGAAGGTACAATCTGAAAAGAAAGTAATGTATTCTCATCTCTTTGAACTACGAGGTACGTAAATTTCGAGGGAAAAATTCAGAAGGAGGGGAGATTATGAGACCCCCGAATTTTATGAAATGAAAGTATTCAATTTTCTTATAATTATTCTATCTAGTAAATGGTTAAATTGATAAAAGGTTAAAGTTAAGGGTGATATGTGAAAAATTTTCAAAGTATGCAAGTTGTTATAAAATATTCGTTTGGTCGAAAAATATTCTTTTTGTCGGGGAATATCTGTAGGATGGCACAATCACTGATGGACAATTATTGGTATGATTATAACCAGAGATTATTCGGTATAATCGTGACGATTGATGATTACATGAATATCCTTGGCCGTAAGCAGGGATGATTCGATGATGTGGATTATTTATTAAGCTGATTATACACTTTTAATTCATAAAAGATAGTAGATATCATGCTCTACTTGACTCTTCTAAAATACAGTTGTATGTCTTTGGCATGTAGTGCAAAGAATAAATTGTTAATGAATATCTTTGGCCGTAGTGCAAAGATGAATTTATTAGTATGATTATGAGCAGGAATTGTGATTTGGTATAACAATTATTTTTGATATTTCAGGTGAAGATAGGTGATGAAAATTATCTTCGTCCTAGGTGCAAAGAGGAATTTAGAATCACAATTATGATTATGAGTTATTCATATGATTTTGTACTGGCGGAACCAAGGGGGGCGGGTGGGGGCAGTTGCCCCCGGTAGCCGGACGCCGGTAGGGAGACGGGGTCAGGCGGTGGGCGAAACTAGGAGGGGGCGGGGGCAGGGGCAGCAGCTCCTGTTTGAAGCATGGAAGAAAGACTACAAAAATAGGTTGCATGAGACAAAGGCAACATTTCAGAAGATTGGTTCAACCAAAGTGGGAAAAATCAGTAAGAAATGGTGGGAAATATGAACATGACAGGGAATTAAAATTCGAGACTATTCGCAACACAAATTGTAATGTTTTTTTCGGAATATATAGAAGAACTTCGCGACCAAATTCTGATAGTTTGTCGCCGCCTGCCGACTACCGCCCTTCGCCGCCGACCGCCCGTCACCGCCGGCCCGTCACCGCTTGGTTTAAAATTTTTGCCCCCCTACAAAAAGGTTCTGGTTCCGCCACTGTGATTGTGGACAGAAATTGTTGATTGATGTTATAGGGATAAAATATTATTGGTGGACTTTTATCATGGAGAAGATTATAGACTTGATGTTCTGTTTGACTCTTCTAATGGATTGCTCGTTCCGCTGCAACTATGGTTGAAAAGTTTTATCATCTACCATATATTCTAAATCTCTGATTTATTATTGACGAAGGCTATTAATAATTTAATTATCTTTAGTTATGATATTCTTTACTGGGATATTTGTTCTCACCCTTTGCTTCACAATTCCCTTCAGGTAATAAGAGTGTAGCTGGGTTGAGCGGGGATAATAGGAAAATAGTGTGATGGTCTGAGACTGTCGAAGTTTTTCAATACATTATAAAACGGCATGACATACAACAGATAATTGTATTGAGATCCTAAGATGTGTGTGTCGTATTTTATACGTCACTTAATAATTGATTTTGGCGAACAACAATAGGGTGATGAGAACCCGACTTTGAAAGCGTCAAAAGTGCACCTCATTAGAATGAATATGATAGTAATCTTCTCGTTCTTCTTTGGGGTCTTAAAATATTTGTTGCTGTATTTTATATGGCATTGTAACAATTTGAGTTTGGCTACTGTCTACGAGACAATGTTGTATTAAAACTCACAGCTTATCTGTTGTCGTACTCTGCACGACAGTTCAACAGTTGTATAAATGAAGTTTGTATTTAATTTTTATAGAGTGATATCTGGCAACTCAGAATGGGTCGTGTGGACCTATTTTGGGGGCGTCACATTGTAGCTTACGCTCGAGGAAAGTTTTCTAACTTTATATTTACATTGAGCAAGTTTCTAAACCCTATCTTTTTACATTGAGAAAGTTTTCTAACTCTACACTTTCGTTGAGTTAGTTCTATTATTGCATGGTGTAACTTTATTCTTTTGATGGAGCAAGCTTATTGTCTTAACTGTTATTGAATAAGTCAATTGTTTCTATGATTCGTTCGAGCAAACTTTGAATCTAATGTTATTTGAAATTCTCATTTTAACTTGTTTATAGCTAAGCAAGTTTCTTAAATTTTATTATTGTATAATGAACGCAGTTTTTGAGTTCTCGTTTCTATTATTGAACTGTTTTAACCCTTGCATGAATTTAATACCTTGTTGGGCAAGTTTTTAGTTTCCAGCTTGCTATTGGTTATGGAACAATCTGTAATTTCATTTCTAATGTTATAAGGCTCTAACCTTAGCTTATTTATTGTTCAAGCAAAGGTTTACTATTTTCTTCATTTTGTTAAATACTTATGCTCTATAGTTATTTCAAGCATGAGTTTAACATGTATAGTCAGTTCATTTGTGATTCTAAATTGTTCTATGTTATGTTGTTATTAAACATCTGTTATGATTCTCAAACACTGTTAATTCAACTAGTCCTCTAGTTGATGTTCGTTGAACTTTAAATTACCCTTCAAAGCTTATCCAAACCAAACTTTCTTTGGTGCGGACTTGTACTCTAAATACTGAGATGAACAACCCTATTATTATTAGGGGATAACTTAAGCGTAGCGTTAAAATGTTTGTGCACAATACATTGTACGAAGGGCTGATCCCTCTAAGTACGAGGAGTCCTTATAGTCTTATGACTGTTAAAGTTGGAGTTGAAAGATTACTCGCAACTGTGGACATAGTTCATGGTCTTATGACCCTCAGTTATGTATATTCCATATTTTGGATTCCATTTTCTGATTGCCATTATTAGAGTACCATTCAGTTTTGATGAGCTTATTCGTTGGCAGTTATTATTGTTATTCTAATGTTGATTCATTATTATATCTAATGAGCAATTATTTTGCTCACACTTGCATATTTATATACTCATTGCAGCCAAAGTGGAGAAGGTAGATGAACCTTCAACTAGCAAAGGAAAGGGAAAATTGTACAAGTGATGCTGATTTGTACTTTTATTTATTATGATGATCTCAGACTTTTTATTAATGATGTGATGTACTAAATTTTATTTTCACACTTAAATGATGTTTAAAGGTTAGATAACCTGGGATTATTTTTTAATGTAACCCTATTTAAGGGAACGATTTTATGATTTTAATATTATTTATTTGGGTAGATAGTATGAATGTATGAATAGTGAGCACCAAATCTTGTGAGAATGAAGTACCTAGATTTGGGGGTGTCACAAGAACACCAAAGAACAAGTAACGAAAAGGGACAAATAAAAATCCCGACGTCGACAGCGATCTCATAACTTTTTCGTTATAACTCGGAACGAAGTCATTCCAAAGCCATCTTCTTACCCTCATTACGTACTTCAACTTCACTCAGATAGAATTTCATTCTAACATGCCCTTTGATTGGCTTAAATTTTTTTCATTTGCTCATTTTACATAATTAACGTTCTTCATACGTTCGTCCGTAATTCAGTCATCCGAACTCGAAATTCGTTCGTTCTTGAGTCCACGACTCACGTTTTTAACGTTTTTTTAGATTCTTATGAAAACCTAGACATTCAGGTTCATTTACATATTTTCAACGTTTCATTCGTCTTTTACTAAATTTTCGCCATAACTTCGTTATAGCTAAGTTCAATCCGTTCTTCATGAACGTTTCTATCGTTCCTAACCAAGCAATAAGCATCTAACTCATACGCAATGGTTTTAAACTTGTCCATCAACAATAAGTTCTAATTACGATAGTTTTAAATTTGTCCATCAACAACGTTCTTCGTGTTTTTCGTGTTTTCTTCGCGTTCTTCACTCGTTCTTTATGTTTATCAATACTTTGTTTATGATTTTATTTTTTCTTAGAATTTGGTGTTATAAAATATCATTTCTTACTTATTTCATGGAATAGTTCACATGATTCATTCGGATCGTTCAAATTCATTAAGCAATTCATATTTCTTTAAGAAATCTTTTAAAAAATTTATAACTACACTTTTAATTCTTATTTCTTCATTTTCTCATGATTTCAACCATATAAAAATCATTCTTAACATCTTTTACTTCTATTTTCATTAAACTATGTTTTTAACATATGAAACATAAATAAAGTTAACTTAGAAGTTAGGTTTTTAATACCTTTCTTTTTTATTCTTCTTCCTCTAGACAAAGCCGACAATTTACTAGCTTTTCTATTTCTCGATCTTCTTCGATCCGAACATCCATACTCTTTCCCTTCCTTCTTCTTCTTCTCCAACTTCTCATTTATAGATTTTCAAGGCTAGGGTCATTTTGGTCATTTGGCAAACCATCTTACTATTCATACCTTCTTACTATTCATGAAGCTTTTCCTGGAAGCTTCGTTGTCCAGTCTTTCGGGATTCGTCTGATAGTTTTAAAACTGTGATTCTCGGAATCCAAATATTTTTAGATATTCCGTCTTTCCTCTATAGATTAACTTTTACGCATTCTTCGGAACTTTGAAAAACTGAAAAATACTTTTTGATGTTAAGCGTTTTCCTTCACGTTTTCCCCTAACACAGTTAAATGGATGAAAAGTACATAACAGTACTTTTCACAACATCTTAAGATAGAAAATGTAAGATGTGATTGTTGAAATAATATCTGTAGTAATCGGTTGTCATGGATGAGGACCCTATATATATATATATATATATATACTGTAAGACCCCAACTTATTATAAATAAATTGAATTTTCTTTATTCATTATTCTAAATTAATAAGGTGTTAATTTGATATAATACTTTGGTTATGGGTGAAATGTGCAAATTTTGCAAAATAAGCAAGTGGTTATAAAATATTCAATTTTGTCGGAGAATATTCTTTTGGTAATGGAATATTCTTTTTGTCGGGGAATATTCGTACGACGGCGCAGCCATTCGTGGGGCTCATAACATAATAACTGTCGGATGAAGAAAACGACAAAGTATGAGTTTTTATAAATAGCGGCGTAATTATTATCGTTAACATTGTTGGATTACCTGGTGGTTAAAATACAGTAATACGCGTGGTTGTACAGTAGTACACGGTATTACACAGTATTGTTGAATTATTGATTCGTACGTAAAAAGGCACTTCTCAATAATTGTTACAGTAGTTACAGTTTAATATTTTATTTTATTGATTCAATAATTGTTTTGTTGATAGTTTATATTATTGTTGTTTCAATAATTATCACTGCACAGTATTTTCTATTATCAGATCAATAATTCATAATATTTGAATAATATTATGAGATAGCATTATTGGAAATGTCTAGAAAGTTCTGTCTAAAAAAAGGTTTGGTCACCTAATTGCGCACCAGTAAGGAGAAATCCTTATTGGAAAGCCCCCTCTTTCTTGGGAACGGCCTGGTTGTCATAATTGTGATTCTGTAATATTATTTGTGAATAATTAATTATTGATTTATATGATAAGAAAATATTTATTTGATGTGGATATAAATGATGGATCTATTTATGTGGTTATAAATAAAGGAATTAATGCTGAAGTGTTTTATCAGTATTTTGTCGGAAGGGAATTATTAAAAATCACCCGTTTATGGATTTTGGATATTTTCTGTTGGGAATTTGGAAAAACTTTCTTCTGTAAAGTTGTATAGAATTTGATTTCAGGCAGAATGGACATAAAATTTGTATTTTTCTGATATACGGGCTATTTTCTATGAATTATTGAAATTTCAGAAAATAAAATGATATTTATTAATTTATGGGTGGGACCCACTTTTTGGTTGGTGTTGATTACACACATGGGCTGCTGATTTTGTCCAAGAAGGCATGCTTGGATTTTTCAAATGGTAGGTGGCGTAGGAAATTAAAAAGAAATAATATTAGTTTATTATTTTAGTCTCCTATGTCGTTCTAGCATTTTCCTATAAATAGACGCTTAGGTTAGAATTGAAAATCACACCAGAAACAAGTTTTCTTTCTCTCTAGATTATCGAGCGTATTTTGTTGAGTATTTATATACTTTGAGAGTTGTTGTTCGGTACAAGCTTCCTTCGGTTTTCTATCCGATATTCAGATCAGAAGTACCGTTATTTTGAGGTAAGGTAAAGGATGTTATTTCCTTCTTAAATGATATTATTTTCTTCAATATCATTATGCCAAAATATTGGTGAACTTTTTAATCAAATTTAGAACTTTTTGTGTCGGGGTTACTATTCACGTATACGGCACTATTCACGTATATGGCACTATTCACGAATACAACACAATTCACCAAAAAATAAAAAAAATTCTTTTTGTCCAAGATGTCTATTTTGGCTACTATCTTTGATTGTATCCATGTTTTGATCGTTATTTTTGAATTCTGCTTTACAATCGGTTATTATGAAGTATTATTGATCTTGGATAAACTGTTATACGAATCCCTAATATTTGTCCTTCTGTCTCACTAGATTCGTTTTCTTTAAAATATTTTTCATCATCCGCAGTCTTAAATGATGATATTACTGAATATCTTTGGCCTGTAGTGCAAAGATGAATGATTAACTGATGAATATCTTTGGCCCGTAGTGCAAAGATGAACAGGTGTTGAGATGAACATGACCAACTGGCAAATGAATATCTTTGGCTTGTAGTGCAAAGATGAATATTTAATTAAAGATGTATATTGATTGTTGTTACAAGGATAAATATTGATGATGAACTTTTAAATCTTAGAAGATAGTAGAATTCATTCTCTACGTGACTCGTTTAATGGATTGTTGTTTTCGCTGCAGAATATTGATCTAAAACTTGTTGTCTATTATATTCTATCAGATTTTTTTCTGTTGAAGACTAACGATAATTTATTGTATATTATCTTAGTCATAATATTCTTTATTGGGCTAGTTGAGCTCACCCTTTTCCTTTTTGTTCCATTTTTCTTCTTAGGAGGTGAGAACATAGCAGGATCGAGTCGGGGTATGGAGTAATGGTTCTAGAAAGATGTTTTAGCAGTCCTCACTATTTCTATAAAATAGTGTATGAATAATTATAATGAGGACTTATTTGAGTGTTGATATTGTCTAGAAAACAATATTTGTATTTAAACTCACAGTATGTGTTGTCGTATTTTGCACGACAATTGTATTATTAAAGTTGTAGTTTACTTTCTGTACCATGTATTTGGCGACTCAGAATGGGTGTTGTATACCTATTTTGGGGGCGTCACATATACACACACACCAAGTTTTTTTTATTTCATTCCATCACTTTTTGGAATGACGATTACCAAACTTCCCAAAAAATCGCGATTCCAATGTATTAAAAAAATAAGATTCCATTGAAATAGTTATTCTAATCATTTCAATTTTAATGATACCAAATAGAGTCCTTCTCCGGCGACCGTTTGTACTGACCGGTCTAGTGACCGATCTAATTTTTAATTTTTTTTGGCATCCCCTCTCAAAAAATATATAATATTTATTCCAACTGAAATTTTTATAGAAAAAGTAATTTAGGTTAATTTGGATAGACGTACAAAAATAGGGTTGTACGTATATCCAAATTATACCTAAATTATTGTTTTTTTGTAAAAATTCAGTTAGAATAAATAATATACATTTTTTGGGAGGAGATTTCAAAAAAATAAAATAAAATTTGGACCAATCACTAAACGGATCGGTAGAAAAAAGTCAGCCTAAAATTATTGGGATTAATTACATATTTTAGTACATTTTTAAAAATAATTACAATAATGGTGCATCCATAAAATAATTACAAAAGTAATACACTTTTTCATATTTATTTATAATATCAGTGTAATTAGGATTCCTTTAATCATGGCCCATGATTATCTCTCTTATCTCTTCCCGTTAATTATTATTTTCTAAATTGATTTTCATGTTAGTATCTCTCTATCAGACGCAAATTCATTCACTCTCAACACTGCAATCTCTCATCCCTCTCTTTTTGATTTAGGATTGTCTGTGTGTCTATCTCTATAAGTATATGTTATATATGAATACTCATGATTATGTTCTTGCAGTATGAATGAAATTTTTGATTTTCTGTGTACTTGGGTTTTTTGCAATTTTGTTTCGAAAAATGAATGATCTAATTACAGTCGTTTTTAAGTTATGTTGAATTGAAGAAACAAGCCCAGATAGATTTTCAAGCCGATACAGATATAGAAAAATCCCAATTTATCCCCGAGGATGAAGAGAATATCTCTCACTTCTTTCAGGAAGCCGAGGCCATTAAGGTCAATTTGGAAGAGATTACTAGTCTCCTGTTTGATCTTCAAAACCTGAATGAAGAGACAAAATCCACTCACAGTGCTAAAGTTCTTTGAGGACTAAGGGATCGGATGGTGTGACGCCCCCAAATTTGGGTATCTTTCAACCCGACATATGGTGCTCCACTGTACTAACATCCATACAATCATTCCATTGAAATACAACAAAATGAATGTAATTACTATCTTTTTATTACAATTAAAGTAAAAATCCTTCCCAGGTTCATAAACCGGTTACATCGTTCATTGTTCATAATGTATAATACATACAAACTTACTAAACTATTACACAATGCCTAAGCATCCATCTTAGCTTTGCCCTTATCTCTCTTGGCATTCACAGTACGTTCATCCTTAACTGCAGTTATATAATTCACACAAGAAGTGAGCATGACAGCTCAACAAGTTTAATCAATGATAACAGTAATACCACATTCGTGAATTATATAACAATTCCGACATAACTGAACAATAGTTATGAAGTATTATGAATCAATAATACTTTAATAGTTCATGACATCAATTCCCAAAGTATAGAATAGATTAGGAATTCTGAACCGGTCGATAGACCATGAACAGTAACTTTCAATTTTCATACTTGAAAAGGAGTCCACAGCACTAAGGCCATTCATCTAATAACTTACGAGCACTTCTAGGTGATCAGCCTATAGTACTCTATGTTGATCAACACTCATTCATTAAACGTATTTACGTTTAATATTTTTGACAAACTCGCGTGTCCATCTAAATATCGATGAAAAATACTTTTGTTTGTTCATAGACAAACCTTACCTTCACATCCGTACCAATTACTTGGCATAGGATAGCGTTAACATTGCTATATAGAATGATATGAATAATAATCAATCTATATATTACGAATAGTCTAGCCAAGTTAAAATCTGGCATCGACCCTTTCTTTAAAACAAGTCTTGCAATTCAGTTCAACGAATCACATAAAACTTGGCTAACTTGAAAGTTAGACAAGCGTTAAGAAAACTTGCCTTTCAACGTCTTCAAATAATTTAATCGACTGATCACAGCCTTTACAGAATCTACATGATATATTCACATAGCACACTATAATTAGCTATCAAACAAATGTTCACTGTGACGACCCCAAAATTAGGTATACATCACCCATCTTGGGTCTTCAGATACATGGTACATAATTCAAATACAACTTACTAATACAACTGTCGTGTACAATACGACAAAACATAACTGTGAGTTTGAATACAATTATTGTCTACTAGAGATTATACAAACTCAAAAAGAGTCCTCATTACAATTATTAATACACTATTTCATAGAATAGTGAGGACTACTAATTCTATCCTCTGGACCGTCACTCCGTTCCCCGACTAGTCCCTGCTATGTTCTCATTTCCTGAAGAGAACAGTGAAAGAAAGGGTGAGCTCAACTAGCCCAGTAAGAAATATTATGACTAAGATAATGCAGAATAAATTATTGTTAGCCTTCAACAGTATTAAACTGATAAAATATAACAACATCAGGTTTAACAGCAGCAGATCAAGCAATCCATTAAAAGAGTCAAGTAGAGAATAGAATCTACTATCTTTTATGATTTAAAAAGTTTTTCATCACTTTTATCGCTGAGACTCAGCTTAATAAATAATCCACATCATCTCTGCACTACGGCCAAGGATATTCATTAGGGTCACGACCATAAATTCCATACACTATCGGCCAAGGATATTTGTGTATTCATCAATGGTCATGATCATGCCAACAACTGCCCATCAATGCACTACAGGCCAATGAGGACTTTTACTACATCATTTGTAACATTACAGTCATGATTACACTGAATAATTCCTTGTCATAATCATACCAAGTCCATCTATGAACTACAGGCCACGGATGACTTTCAACATAATATAAACATGAGGATGATGACAATGATATAAGAATTCAATAAAACAAGTTCAAGAATTAATTTGTCCAAGAACTACTAATGTCCAAATTGTCCACATGATACTGCTTTATAGAGTAAAATTCAAGAATGATCAGAAGAATATTTCCATGAAAAGATACTGGATGAAATGCAAATATCAAGGATATTCACTAATTTCATGGAGTATAGAAGTCAAAACTTTAACCAACTGAGTATAATAAAGAATGGAATAACAAAAGAAATCACCATGCATGCGGTACTTCGCAACGATAGGTTATTCCAACAGAATAATAATAACGGAACCAGGTCAGGCAAAATTTGCACCGACAGGATGTTCCAACAGAATAATAAAGACGGAACCAGGTCCGGTGTAAAACACACAGACAGGATGTTCCAACGGAATAATAATAAAGATGGAACCAGGTCCGGTATAAAACACACAGACAGGATGTTCCAACGGAATAATAATAAAGACGGAACCAGGTCCGGTGTAAAACACACAGACAGGATGTTCCAACAGAATAATAGAAGAATGTCACCAAGTATAGGGTAGACCGCGTATACAGGTTATTCCAACAGAATAATAAGAAATGGAATAACAACAGTTCTCTTCATGAATAAGAAAGAATAAACCCCCTTACCGTAACAGAAACTGGATATAGGAAAAGAAAAGTTAAGTAGCAAAAAGCTTTTCTTCTATCTCTCTATAGTTTCTCTCTCTAGAGTTCAGTGAATTCGTAAGAAAATAATGAAGGAATGAGCTTCTATTTATAGGAAAATGGAATGCATAGTAACTAATCTATGAACGGTCCAGATTGATTTACTTTAATCTGACGGTCCATATTTAAAGAAAAATCGTTTAAATAAAATATAATATATTCTATTTATATAAAAAGATTTTTACTATGCAAACACTATGCAACACTATGCACTATGCATAATAAATATAATATATTCTATTTATAGAATAACTTTAATAAAGTATTCTGTTTTATATAAAAAGATGTTTCTGTTTTATTACGTTAATAATACGAATAAATCAAAACGTCATCATCGCTATAATAATTCATATTATTAATCGACAATAATTGAATCAAACTGAGCGACTTCTCACATAAATATCAATAATCAATATCGTGTGCTACTATGCAACAACGCGTATTACTGTACTTTTACTACCCAGTAGTTCAACAGTATCAACAGTAAAACTTCCGCCGTTATTTTCAATAAAATATTTTTGTCGTTTTCTTAATCCGACAATAATTCCGTTGTGAGGTCCACCAATAATTGTACCATCGTACGAATATTTTCCGACACAAAGAATATTCCCTGACCAATCGAATATAATATAACAACTTGCATACTTTGCAAAATTTATAAATACTACCCACAACTATAATATTATCTCAAATTCACACCATAATATTAAAAATTATTTCGAGAAAATTAATTCTTTATTCATAAAATTTGGGGTTTCACATTCACATTGTTTTTACAAGCTTCTTTCTCTTCTATGTCTTAGTTAACTTATTATCAATAATAAAGTCAACTCAACTTTTTACCCTTCGTCCCAGCTTATTAACCAAATTACGTTATTAACCGGACTCTAACATTGTCGGCGAGGTACCAATGTTGTTCATCACTCATAACTCATTAACATACATTCATCTCCTAAGTTCAATACCATATACTTGAGTATAGGTAGTATAGGAATAGCTTTAATACACTTATGAAGTGTACAAACATTACCCCTTTAGGTTCCTGAACAAATGAAGTTCAAAACCTAAGTCACTAACAACATTATTGAACTCGCGCTGCAGCGCGGCCTATGCAGTACTAGATTGGAGCTGCGATGCCAGTTAGCAGTGTCTGGGCCTCGGTCGCGGCGCTGCGGCACCATTTAGCAGTACTCAACTTTATTGTGTCGGCGCTGCGGCGCGGAATTTAACACGCGGTGCCAGACCTCAGTACCAGATTCCAACAAATTTTGAAAAACTTTATGAAATTCTCGGGGCCATAACTTCTTCGTTATAAGCCCGATTTGGTCCGTTCAAAAGCCTACACGTCATAAATAACATAATCTACGCATTCATATAAGAATTCGACACTTTTGAATTCGATAACTCAAAAATCATTATTGAGTTCATTTTTAGACGTTCGTAAACGTTAAAGAGCGTTCAATGCTTATTTTCTTCGTTTTAAGTCAGAATCTGACGATTCTCGAACCCACAACTCTTAATCACCCTATCTCACATGTTGACATTGAAAACCAACATTTTCAATTCTCACGGTAACTTTTAACCTCTAATCCGAAATTCATTTTTGACGTTTAACATCTAATTACTTAAAATTCGCCATAACTTCGTTACTAGGGTTCTATAAGCCAAATCACATGGAATACTCCATGGATTTCATATCTACATCCTAACTAAGCAAGATGCAAATATTAACATATTGATGGAGTTCAATAGTTTATAAACGATCAATCTCAACAAACAATATTTTCATGGTTCAAAACTGTATTAAACCTTATGATTCTTATAATCTCATGACTTGTAGAGATTGAATCTATGATAATCCATCATTAATCTCCTATACAAGACATATACTACCCATCTATAATTCTTCAAGATAAAAGAAAAATCAAAAAGAGATGGAGATGAAAGGTAAGGATTATACCTTAAGAATCTTTGTGAAACTCTCTGGGAAAACTAGAAGATCAAGCTTCCAATGTGTATGTTTTATAAGTCCAGCTCTCTTTCTCTCTCAAATAATCTAGGTTGGCAAATTTCAAAACTCCAAAATAAATCAACCTAGCTTTCTATTTATAGGAAATGAGAATGGAGGGTAATTTGGACAATGAACCATCACCTCCTTACTATTCACTCTTGGTCACCAAGTAAAATACTTGGTGACCAAGCCTTATGCTTGGCTTCCACTCCGAGTAGCCGGCCCACCACTTGCAAAGTGACATCCCATGGGTTTTACCCATTCGGTGACCCACTGGATTGATCCACGGTTCGGTTTAAATGAATTGGGCTTAACTAAATAAACATTGGGCCTTGACTTGGGCTCAACTCACTAATCTCCTTGGGCTTGGTCATTTAATAATTGGACTAATAGAAATCCAACTCAAATGACTTATTCATTAAGACTTAATCTTAATTCTATAATACGAATCGTATTTTACACGTACAATTCACGTATTCTTTCCGTATACTACACGTACAATAATCATATTGTACTTCGTATTTACTCAACGTATTATACATAGATACTAAATAGTATTATACTTGTATAACACTCGCATTAACCTTAACACAATTCCGTATACGCATATTATTTCCTTCTCGGAAATCAATATACTCAACCCTTAGGTTTTAAGTCTGCAGGTGAAAACTGTGTTTGTCATAAATGAAATATTATCAGATATTCCATCTTATCACGATATTTCATCACTACGCGTTTCTCGGAATTTCAAAATAATTTTCCGAACAGAAACAGATGAATAGTATTTTTACGAAAATTTCTCGAAAAACAGTTATTTTTGTCTTGGAAATTCTAAACAAATAATTCTAGCACGAAGCCAGAATACTAACCACGTTAGCACATTCTAGGTCATAGAACGACCTTCACATAGCTTACTCATATAATAATTAATTAAATTTATTTAATTCACATAATCAAATAAAAATTTAATTGTCATAAAAATCCGATTTTCTCGGGCGTTACAGATGGACTCTGATATGGTCTCCGTTATTCGCAAAGCCAAAATCATCAAGGCAAGGCTCAAATCACTAGACAAATCAAATGTGGCGAATTGCAGAATATCAATGGCCTATAAAGAAGGCAGTACAAAATATTCATTCCAATACTTACCTTGATTATTGGATTTGATCCAAAATCAACAACTGATAAAAAAAATTAGTAACCAAACATTCATGCCAAGGTTACCAAATCTTCATACCAAGGTTACCAATCCACCTCCACACCTGCAGTTTTTCATAGTGCAGTTGGTAACCAAACCTTCATACCAAGGTAACCAAACCGTCATACCAAGGGAACCAATCCACCTCCACACCTTCAGTTTTTTCATAGTGCAGTTGGTAACCAAATATCCACACCAAGGTAATCAAACCTTCATACCAAGGTAACAAAATCTTCATACTAAGGTAACTAATCCACATCCACACCAGCAGTTTTTTCATAGTGCAGTTTGTAGCCAAACATTCATACCAAGGTAACCAATTTAGTGTTATTAGGTTACCAATTTATTTTGAATGTGATGCAGTTGGTAGCCAAACCTTCATGCAGTTGGTTGCCAAACTTTCAGACCAAGGTAACCAATTCATACTGCAGGTGTGGAGGTAGATTGGTTACCTTGGTGTAAAGGTTTGGTTATCTTGGTATAAAAGTTTGGTTATCTTGGTACGAAGGTTTAGTTATCAACATTACATTACACATCACTCTCTTATCTCTCTTTCCTATGCATTGTTCTTATTTTTCTTTGGACATGAAATTTAAATTGGAATTTCTGGACATGAAAAAATTGTGAAAAATCAAATATCCACCTCCTTTATCCATCTCATCGATCCATTTTGTGGTCGACTCTCGCTCTGTCTCACCGATGAAGGGAAAGGAGATTCGCGACGGGGTAGTGGAGGAGAGGACTACTGCGAGGGAGATGAACATTTGAATTTGAATTATTATTTTGAATTTACATTTATTTTCGTTGTTAGATCTCAGATATTTGAATTTAAATTATTAATTATGACAGTTATTTTTTCTTGATTTTAGATTTTTTTATTAATATGAATTGTGTTATTTTTATAATTATTTTGTAGATGCACTATTATAATTACTTTATAATGGTTGTGACCCAAATTATTGTACCAAATATCGAAAAAGAAATGCTCGATCTAGTGATTCCTTTCAATCGTTCTTCATTCCTTCAAATGAAACGGCACCATAGGCCATGGCGTTAGGCAAGTAATAGGGATGATATTCCCAATTTACCCTTCTCAAGTATTTTATTTTCGGTAAGAAACCCCTTCCACGTCTCTCTTTTTGTTTTTCTTTCGGTCAAATTACCCTTTTAGGTCTTTGTCCAAAAAACATTCAGTTCAAAAGTACAACAAAAGTATTTGCTTGCTTGAAGAATCGGACGCCCAGAAGTTTGCAACCAGCCGATAGAAAAGTTGTAGAAAAAACAAAACCCCTCAGCTTACTCCTTTCTTTCTCTTTCTAAAAACCCCACTTTCTCTCTCTAATCTCTACCTGCCAATTGCATCTCTAGATTTCAATAATGGATCTGTCATTTCTGATTTGAAGATCGCCAAATTCGTATTTAGAAGATAACAGAGAAATTTTTAGAGAGAGAAAGGAGCTGAAATGAAGATCCCTTCTTGTTCAGTGTGCCAAAACAAGTACAACGAAGAAGAAAGGTGTCCATTGCTACTCCAATGCGGCCATGGATACTGCAAAGAGTGCGTCTCTAGAATGTTCACCGCCTCAACCGACAATACGCTCCCTTGCCCTAGGTGCCGCCATGTGTCTCTTGTCGGCAACTCCGTCCAAGCCCTAAAGAAAAACTACGCCGTTTTGGGAATAATTCAGTCTGCCGCCTCAAACTCCGGGTCCGATGATGATGATGACGAGGATAAGAAGGAGGATGAGGTTGATGATGATTATGAGAATGAGTTAAAGGAGCGGCGCCGGTGCCCGGCTGGAGCATCGAGTTCGGGATTAATTGAGCTGGGATCTCACCAGGACTTGAGCTTGGTTAATCTGATTGGGGAGGGGAGGAGAAATGGGGTGGAAATGTGGTTGGGGGTGGTTTCCGGCAGTGGGGGGAGGCGGTGCCGCCACAGTGTGGCGGTTAAAAAGATTGTTGTTGGGGAGGATATGGATTTGGTTTGGGTGCAGAGCCAGCTGGAGAATTTGCGGCGGACTTCAATGTGGTGTAGGAATGTGTGCGCGTTTCATGGAATGATGAAGAGTGAGGGTTGTCTAAATCTTGTAATGGATAAGTGCAGTGGGTCTGTTTTGTCAGAGATGCAAAGGAATGGAGGAAGACTCACACTTGAACAAATTTTGAGGTTTTGCTCTAAGTTATTCTATTAAATATTATGTTTTGTTGTATTATTTGAAATTATTACTCTTTCCATCCCAATTTAGATGTTCCCGTTAGGATTTAACACTGTTTAAGAAAGAGAAGAGTGCTATTTTTGTTTTTGATAAAATGAAAAGAGAATATAATTTAAAATTATGCAAGATTCAATTTTATCCTACCTCTCTGTGGTTAAATAAGTTAAGATCGATTTGCTAACTTATTTGAAGATTTTGGGTTGAATGGTAATATTACTGGATGTTGTACAATTGAAAAGTTTAAATGTGAAGTTATGTTGGGACAATCAAATAAAGGTATGAAGATATATAAAATTTGTTGGAGACAGTAGGAGCGTGTACATGCTAAGATTAATGGCAGAACTTTTTGGAAGGTTGTTCCTAAATATTGTTGGTGCACAAGGTTTTGGTATTCATATAATCTAGTTTGATTTTGTCTTGTACAATTTCTTATATGTCTAATAATTGTGGTACTTATCAAGAATGGTAGTTGAGACAATGAGTGTGCACTAGTTAATTAATTGAAGTCAGATAAATGGATGAATTTGACAAATGTAGTAAAGAATCAGCATTGTAATATTATTGACAATGAGATGGAAGAGACACATTGTATGATGATTTTGTACAAATATAATTCACATTAGTATGGATCTAATAACTTAATTGTTATTGTATTTCAACTACAACGTTATTCCTCTTTCTTGAAATTTTTATCTAGTTTTGGAAATGTAAATCAAATTTGTACTCGCTTAGTAACTAGCCATGTGACTATAAATGTAACCTAAGAATTTTAGGCAAGCAACCCAATCCCTATGAATAGAATAAATTGGTAGCCCACAGAAAGCCAAAAAGCGGACCATACTCTAGTGTCCAGGTGGTTGTGATTAGAGTTTTTTAACATTTATAGTATTGGTATCTAATTTTAGTGATGTGTGACCAATGAAAAATGAAATGAGAACCTAGTTACTGCATTTTTTTGAATCCTGATCTAGTTATTCAAGATTACGTGATGTATGAGGAAAAACGCCAACAAGAATCAATCTCAAAGTTGTCAAATAAAAAATATCCTTTGTATTGCTTGAATTATTCCAATAATTTCTCATCAAAATAAAAAAAGGAAAAAAATCGTGTATATATATATTTCTTTTGTTGTGAGATGGATTTCGGCAACTGATTTTACTTTCTAGCCATGATGTCCAAAGATCCCAAATATTCTTTTGAATTTTTAATCTTTAATGAATTAATTCTCATTAGTAATGCTTGATATAGAGTTTCAATGCATTCTAGAATCGATACACATTATCGCAAATTTTTGATATAGATTGAAAGCTATTCTTAGTCTCATTTATGAAGAAGGTTCAAGTAATACATTAGTTTGATTGTCGAACCTGTCTTCTCTCGCTTTCTTTTGTACTTCAAATTTTTTACTAAGAGCCCAAATGGGGTTCAATTGATGTAGAACATTGTATTTAGTGACAAAACTTTCTTGAGAGAAGAACAAACCATAATTGACTGACAAACCAAAAAACTTAATTTGCTAGTCTTTACTCTCAAAGTCTTCCGCCACTTCTTTGGGAAACATAAACAACATCCTAGAGCCTCTAACACATAATATGGGTTCAAATTTGAACACAAATTTATCTCTGCTGGTTGACCTACCCAAGTTCAATGTGCATAAAATGGGTAGTCCCTCTTCTACCCACAGTACCTTGGTTTTAGTGAAGGCTGGACTTTGTCATAGAATCTATAGGAGAATCAATGCGCGGTTAGGCCTCATCCCGTAATTTGATGAAGGTAGGAAATAGTTATAGTCCCCAGTTTGGCTATCAAATGACTTATTGACTTTACTAGTTAGGGTAGTCACTTTTACTTCAATAAAGCTTTGACTTAATTTTTTACTTATTTGACTACTTCATATCATAAGTAAAATGAAGGTGGTGGTTTACGACTTATTGTATGCTTGGTTATTGGTTCAAGTCTTTGAAACAACCTCTATCTAAATAGAGGCATGACTATGTTACATCTGACCCTTTCAGACAGCTCTTCGGAGGGCCTTGTGCAGTTGGTACGACATGTATATCATGAGTATAATATTCTTGACCTCACAAGGCTATATCTACAAATATTTGTTTTATTTGTAAGAAGAATGATGACACTCTTTCTTTTATTTTTGCATTGCCACGGTGGAACTCTATTTTTGGAGTGTTTAAAGAAGAATGGGTTCGCTCTGCCTCAGTGGAAGATTTGTTACTTGTATGATCCAAAGATTTTGGAGGGAGTAAGGATTTGAAGGTGCTTTAGAATTTGCGATGGTCTTAGTGTTTTGAGGGACTTGAGCTGAGCACAATGCTAGGCTTTTTAGAGAGAGCTATATTTCTTGTTCTACTGCAAGATAGGATTTTCTTACCTTGGCTTTGGTGCATTTAGGGGTATTTTTGTGACTGATCTTTGTGAGATTGGAGAGCTGCCCCCTTTTAAATTGTTTTTCTTCTTTTTCCTTTTTAGGTTGGGTGAACTTCTTGTCTCGCTTTGCTTGTGTTCTCTCTTTTCATCTAATAAATTTCTTCTTTTATTTTCAAAAATAATTTGCATAATATTCCCATTCTAACTAGGCCAGTAATACCCCAAGAAGGACATAATGAGAAAATTAATTATTTTTAGTTTCTCGGGATTATCTATAATCCAGTAATACAAGGCATTTGTGATTCTATAATCCGTGAACGACCTAAAGGTTAATATACGCAAACATCTCCTCTTTCTCATAAACTTATCTGTTCTATTTGCATTGGCATTAGGATTCATGAACTCACTTTAGCAAACTAGCTTTAATTGGATTTTGAATCCCCGTGTTCTTTCCATTCATCCTTTCTTGCTACTGAATTAAATTTTCATGCTTCAATTGTCATGGAAAAGCCCATGTAAACTCAAATAGAGAACATACGTCCCCTTCCAACCTCAACAATATCCACATGATAATCCCTCATGTGTGTTAGATTTGTACACCACTTTGGCTAAAGGCTTGTCCTCTTTTTTATCTGCCAACAAGGATCAAAATCTTAATAGCATGAGATTGATTCATGCACCACTTGGGCCAGCGTACTCTAGTTTTGAATTAATCTCCTCAGTTTTGTTGTCATTACATACCTTGTTTGCAAAAATATACTCTATGCCCCAACAAAAACCTTGACTTTGGAGCATTACATTATGTTCCATATCATAATTAGTGAAATGATTACCTAAAAAGAGAATAAAGAATAAGTTGTGAAATGAGCAGCTCTTACTTGCATCTATTTAGTTTCAGTACTAGTTATTTCAAACAGGGGGAACATACACAAAATCAATTAGGAATCTGGCTTAGTAATATCTCCAATTGGTCTAATGCAAATGTTGTCCTCCTCCTCTCCTTTCCATTTCTTTCATTTTTCATTTCCTTAATGGTGTCAGATCCCAGCTTCCCTTTAGAAATCTTTTTCTTGAAGGAATTTTTTATTAAGAGTTATATCTCAAATAGAAATTTAGATACATTTTTTTTAACAAATAAAAATTTAAAACCTAAACGAAAACGTCATGTTAGAAGTATGGAAAATATACTATGTAATGCATGATGGTAGCACACCTGGTGTAAATACGAATGTATACTCTAGTTATAAAAGTTATTTTCTAATTCTTCTTTTTTCTTAAAGTGTTTTTGATAGGTAAGTTTGGCCCAAGTACGGAGATTGTTCTAGCTATAAAAATCTATTAGTGGATTTTACTTTTGACAAGCCTGCTGTAAATTTAGTGTGGTTTTGACAAATCTACGTGCTTGATGTCATATCTTATGTCAACTTCTTGAAAGTATTCCATGGTTATAAAAGCACTTAATAGGACACGTGCGTCCCTAACCAAACCCACAACACGATGTTCTCTGCTACTTTGAGGATATTTACCCCTTTTTGCTAGTAACATTGCCTTCCTCTGCTTGGTGTCTTCCCTTAATAGAATTGGTGAAAATCCTCTATGTTGTCTTCTTCCATAACATTGTTCTTAACATTTCTGTCTTCCCTCCATGGTCTAAATGTGTACACTTTTTTTGAATCTTCCCTAGAAACCCGTTGGTTGCTGCTATAAATTTATATGGTTTGGAGCTTAACTTTATTGTTGTGTTGGGAGTATGTACAAGGCTCCTCTTCCAAGGAGTCATAGCTATGAGGTTAAATGAAGGTCAGTTTTTTTTAATCTTTAAATGGCTGGTTAATTATGTGGAGTGTTATCCATTTTTAAGTGTTTGCTTGTTTAGCATCCAATAGCCTAGCAATTTAAGGTGCAGACGCTTAATTGGAGGCATGCCTTTCTCTTCTTCTTCTTTTGGGTGCTATTTTGTTGTTTGATAGTGCAAGGAGGCTAACGTCTTGGTTAGTTGCTGTTGTATATATTAAAGTTGCCAGGAACCTGATAATCAGTTCTTCAGTGTAACTTGGCTTGTGAGTTCTGGTAGCTTTTCTTGGTTTTGAAAGAGACGGTGGGTAGTAGGTGAGGGGTTTGAGTTGTTGAGTACCATTAAAAGGAGATGGGTAGTATCTCTCCTCACTTTCAGAAAATGCTTTGAAAGCAATGAACTATTTGTGTTAAAGATTTAGTTCTTAATGTTTAAGCTCCATTTCTTGTTCGATAGAGGTTTTCATGGTTCTAAAGTTGCCTCTGCGGAACTTTTTAGGAAATTTTGCTTGAGAGTTTTGATGCACATTGATAACTTAGTTTTTTGGGGAGTTCTTTTGGGTAGTTATATCTAGGTGCAGGGTATAGTTGGTCAATGATTTTATTAAAATAGTTTACCTTATTTAGCGAAGAAATGATAAACGAAAATATAAGGATGACAGTGTTATGAACAGACGCAAGAGATGAGAAGGGTGAAGTGAGGAGTAAAAATAAAGTTGAATCCCATTTGACCTTGATTAATTGAAATTCATTTCATGTATATATTTATTGTCTCTTTTCCAGGGAAGTTTAGGATGTGGAAAGAAACTATGGTGCTTATTTTTCTTGATGCATCTGTTGTACTTATTGTTTTTTTTCTTTTTTACTTATTTAGGAATACTTGCCCAAAAAGTTCACTGGGAGATGCCGATTTTTGAGAAACAATTTGACAATTTGCAGTTAATTCACAAAGGCAAATTCTTTCAAGATCACAACAAATGAATGCTTATGCCTATTGGTGTCTTTTTTAGTCTTGCCATATTTTTGGTAAATTGAACCTTTTTGGGCTGAAATTAATATAATTGGAATGTTCACTTTAAGTTTATGATAGCTGAAGTTAAATTAATTTCCATATTCTTAACAAATGCTGCTCGTATTTCTGCTTATGGTAGCTTATAATAGTAGCTTTGAGCATGTGTTTCTTCTTTTCTTTTGATGCATTATGTGTTCTCTCGTGCAGATATGGGGCAGACATTGCTCGTGGGGTGGCTGAACTCCACGCAGCAGGTGTTGTGTGTATGAATCTTAAACCGTCCAATCTTCTTTTAGACGCAAATGGTCGTACTGTGGTTTCTGATTATGGACTTCCATTGATTCTAAAGAAATCTACATGCCGGAAAGCTCGTTCAGAATGTGATTCCTCTATAATTCATTCATGCATGGATTGTACGCTGCTCAGCCCAAACTATACTGCTCCTGAGGCGTGGGAGCCAGTAAAGAAGTCATTGAATCTTTTCTGGGATGATGCCATTGGCATATCAGCGGAGTCGGATGCCTGGAGCTTTGGTTGTACTCTGGTGGAGATGTGCACTGGAACTGTCCCGTATGTGGAGTTACTCTTGTCATACATAGCCTACTGCAATCTATTTTCTACTCGTAAATAACATTATTAGTTTATTACTTGACAACAACTATTGATATTTATCCTGCAGGTGGGCTGGCTTGAGTGCGGAGGAAATCTACCAGGCCGTTGTTAAGGCCCGGAGGCAACCTCCCCAGTATGCAAGTGTAGTTGGTGTTGGCATACCTAGGCAATTGTGGAAGATGATTGGTGAATGCCTGCAGTTCAAGGCATCTAAAAGACCAACTTTTAATGCAATGCTAGCAATATTTCTTAGACACTTGCAAGAGATACCTCGCAGCCCTCCTGCAAGCCCTGATAAGTAAGAACCTGACCTTTATTTTTTGATTTTTCTTCTTTATTGTTGTCAATTTCATGCTATCATTTAGACTGATCTTTGTTCGAAACTAAGAATGCTTCCAAGTAAGAATTTTATGAGATTCTTGGAGCAAAATCTAATAACCATATATCTTATAAAAGGATTAATAACCTTATGTGTAACTCCTGTGGTTTTGACCCTCTTCTTAAACTTGAGGGATGAGTGTCTTTTGTGGATACATATGTATTGGCTATTTAGTTTGTTGTATTCATACGGAAATATGCTTGCACTCGCTGTCTGAATATGCAGTGATATGGCCATTTGTCCTGAAGCAAATGGGATGGAACAATCTTCTTTATCCGATTCAGAAGTTCCCGAAGATAATCCAAGCCTTCTGCATCAGCTTGTATCTGAAGGCAATTTGGGTGGTGTTAGGTCAGTCCACTATCCGATACTCATTTCCTGGTTTTCATTTTCCTATTTTCAATTAGAAAATTTGTTGCTTTCTATATCGTATTCTGTTTGCCATCTGTTTGTGCAGAGAGTTGCTTGCGAAGGCTGCATCAAGAAACAATGCCAGCTCATTATATTCTTTATTAGAAGCACATAATACTGATGGGCAAACTGCTCTTCACCTGGCTTGTAGACGGGGTAGTGCGGATCTTGTTGATGCCATTTTGGAGTACAAAGAGGCAAATGTTGATGTCTTAGACAAGGATGGTGATCCTCCACTTGTGTTTGCGTTGGCAGCTGGATCCCCAGAATGTGTTCGTGCTCTTATTAAAAGATATGCTAATGTCAGATCTAGGTTGAGGGATGGCTTTGGTCCATCAGTTGCCCATGTCTGTGCCTACCATGGTCAACCAGATTGCATGCATGTAGGTTATACTTTACCATATACTGCATATTATGTTTATATTATACTATGTATATTTTAGTTTGAAACTGGATATATAAGCAGTATATAGAGAGAGGATGAGAAATATAACAGAGAAAAATAGTGATAGTACGAAAATAAACTCTCGAGAAGGTATGTTGAGGACAAATCTTAAACCATTAAACTAGCAGCCTACAAAACGAATCCTTTTAGTTAATGTAGAAAAAGGAACCTCGTGGGGAATTTGGATAGTTTTTGGATTTTTATGTTATGTCTTCTGTATCCTTTTCCAAAGTTTTTATTTTTATTTTTTTATTTTTATGATGTGTTGGGATGACAACAGGAGTTGCTGTTGGCTGGGGCTGATCCAAATGCAGTGGATGATGAAGGAGAATCGGTGCTACATAGAGCAGTTGCTAAGAATTATACAGCCTGTGCTCTAGTGATTTTGGAAAATGGGGGTTGCAAATCAATGGGTATCCTGAATTCGAAGAATTTGACGTAAGTATACACACTTTTCTTCCTCCCACGATATATGTTAAGATGTTTTTTTTTGTCAGTCCTAACAACCTAGAAATGAAATACTGTAGTTTTCTGTTGTATTTGGGTCATCAATGGCTTATTCCTGGAACTTGACCTACCGATGCGTCCATTTATTGGCATGGAAGACTGGTGCTAACAATAGTTAGTTTAAAATCTGTAGAACTCGTATAAATTTAATGAGTTCTCTTAGGCGCATTGAACGTGCTTAGGATAGTCTAGACATTTGTCATATCCAACCAAACTGATTGTATAATTCTCGAAGACACGAGGACCATGATTTCTATTTTCATTGGGGTGACTCATTAGGTAGTTTAGTTGAGTAAAACAGCCCTTGCTTGTTATGTGATTTCTCCTAAGACTTTGTGGCAAGCCTCAGCTCGATTTTTTTTTAATACTATGTGATACTAAGCAGGCAAACCTTGAGTCGATTTGTAAGAAGATAACTTAAAGAATTGGATTTGTGATTATTCAGCGAGAAGTAACGAAAGGTATAATATCAAGTTGGTAGTAGAGTGAATATCTTTATTAAGGCATAATCTTTAATGTGTAAACTTTATTAAACACCAGGAGAATTAGTAACTTGTCGGGAGAAATTGGCGCAAGAAGTCGTGGATACTCTTCTTGATAATGGATCTGCGGACAATCAAGGACGGTCATAATAAAGTTTACAAGTTATTTTTAGATGTAATTGAAGGCAAAGAGGTAAGATTTCTTGAGACTCTTGGCAAACGGGTCAATTATTCAGGGCGTTCCGTTATTGTCGTGGGCCCCTCACTTTCATTACATTGATGTGGATTGTCTCGCAAAATAGTAAGAGCTTTTCCAGACATTTGTAATTCGTGGTCTAATTAGACAACATCCATCTTGCTTCGAACATAGGAGTTTTATTATTATTATGTAAGAGTATCATGTGAGGAAATCGTCCAGATAATTAGAATAATGATTTAGTAATGTGTAGCTGCAATTGATATGGATTAAAGCCCATAACCATGTAGAAGAACCAGCTTTAATTTATGAACTGAACAATGGTAAGGTTAAAATTGCTCAAGGGTTATTATCTTATGTGTATGCGCGCGCATGTGTGCGTATATATATATATATATATATACACACACACACACACACACACACATACAGAACGGATCTTAAGCATACCTCTCTTAAATAGCATACCTTTATTAAAATTACGTCGTTTTGAAGATTTTTTTAAAAAACAAAATAATATTAAAAGAGAGTGGTCCCACCTGCTTTCCTTTTATTTACAAAAATGCCACCCGCGACCCCACTTGTTTTTTAAAAGAAACTCCAAAATGACGTAATTTTAATAAAGGTATGCTATTTAAGAGGTATGCTTTAGATCCGTCCTCTATATATATATATCATCAAAGATAAAAAGCAGCAAATGGAGTGAGATATCAAAGAGAATAAACCAAGCAGGTCTAGCCATGGACAGTAATGCCCTAGAACGTAGTGATAATTGATGTGGTCAATATTGAGCCGGTTTGTTTCAGGCTTTCATCTGAAAGTAACTGCTAAAATGTGATTTTTGCTGAAGTCAAAATTTATTTAGAAGTGATTGTTGAAATAATCTGGAAAGTCTGTTTCTTTGTGCTGAAAATAATTCTGAACTAACATTTTAGTAATTTCCCTATTTTTTTGTTACTCAAATTTATTACAAAAAAATGGTATTATCATTATTTAAGGGTGCTATTGATTTATTATCTTTTGAAGGTAAAAGAGTCTAAACATATACAAACTCAAGTAATCAATTTTGCAACAATCCTCTTTTTGGACAAAATCACTTCTTTTGGCCCAAAAAAGGTGAAAACAAACAGCTCAATATGACTTGTATCTTTTTTTAAGCAAGAAGTAGGAAAAGAACTGAAACAAACAGGCCCACCATGACCAATGTTGGAATGAAGGCACATGCAGTTGAAACTAGTTAAGAAAGGTAATGTTCATTTATATTAACACTAGAGACCCAATAAAAGGTCGCACAGTTCATTTATATTAACATGGATCATCCTGGCGCACCATTTACATGCACTGAGCCAAGATGTCACCTGGCTTAAGTCACCTAACCTGGGCCTGTGAATAGTCATTCTAGTACGTGACCTACTGACCTATAATGATCATCTTGTATGGACAAATTATTTGGATAAATGAATGTTAATTTAGTAAATTTACACATGACCACATATTGCAGAATACATTGATTATCACTGATTCTATGATCTAGTGGACGCTTTTATGTGTGTTTGTGTGTATATATATATATTATATAATGCTTATGAAATCTGGTGGTTGTAGTACATTAATGTATTGTACTTTCCATGTTTTAATTAGGTTTCGTCAGTTGCTATCCTGTGCCTCACATCATTTATTTTTCTTTTTGCAGACCTTTGCATTTATGTGTATCAACATGGAATGTTACCGTTGTCAAAAGATGGGTGGAACTAGCATCATTGGAAGAGATTGCCAATGCCATTGACGTACCAAGTACTGTGGGCACCTCATTGTGTATGGCAGCTGCCTTGAAGAAAGATCATGAAGCTGGTAAAACTAGGGTCTTGAAATCATTTATTCCTTCACCTGTTAATTGACTCCTGATGCGAGTAAAGAAGCATTGTGGTTAATTGCTTTGTGCTTTCATTTCTTTTTATATCTAGTAGTTTGCTTCATTGATTTTACCATTTTATCTTCAATGCTCTTGCAGAGGGGAGGGAAATGGTATGTTTACTGCTCGCTGCTGGAGCAGATGCTACTGCACAAGACACCCAACATGGGCGCACAGCCTTGCATACTGCTGCTATGGCTAACGATGTTGAGCTAGTTAAGGTAAGCCAAATAATTTCCCCTAGCACTTAATGTGTGAGGATATACTGCTCATTGGCGATAGATAAACAATGTTTTGAATTGTAAATTGTGGAAATGATAATACTTATGGCTGTAGGATATTTAAATTTAGCTAAAGATTATATGATATATGATTGTGAATTTCCTCAACAGATTATTCTGGATGCTGGAGTTGATGTTAATCTAAGGAATGTGCACAATACCATTCCTCTTCATGTGGCATTGGCTAGAGGAGCAAAATCATGTGTTGGGTTGCTCCTATCCACCGGTGCAAATTGTAATCTCCAGGTCTGTTAATAGTTAACTTGTAGCAACATTATTGTAGACAATTATATGGATCTGACTTTTGTTATGCCTTTTAAGCATGGCCCAAACATTGATCATATTCTGAAGAATACATGAGAAAGATAAAGAAGTCTCTGTTGCATGCTGCAGTAGTCAAATTTTAAACCATGAAGTTTCCTTACCAACTACTAGTATCTTAATCTATATGTATGTT